>CM045771.1:21909544-22401949 GCA_025200525.1 Camellia lanceoleosa | reverse complement strand
ACAAATAGAGAAAAAATTGAACAAATAGGGAAAAAATTTGAATAGATAGGGAAAATTTTGAGCATGATAGAAATTTTTTTGAATAGATGAGGTCAAAAGCTTGAAGTCAGCAGATAAAAATAAAGTAAGCAGAGATAAATTAAAAGTATAAAATTGGAAACAAAATGTTCTTCAAAACAAGCAAAAGTTTTTTACTAAACTATTTCACAAATGGTAGACTTCTTATCAATAAAAATATTCACTTGACCTAATATCTTATGCCGACAATTATTAGGAATTGGATTTATCACCTATTTTATCTTTTTATTTTCTTTTCTAAATTTTTATCTAAATTCATAATTCAAACATAAGAGATATAAGGTAAAATACAAATACACCCCTCAAAGTCTCATGTTTTAAAAATCAAATTGTTCCTTGTGATTTTGAAATTACAAATACTCATTTGTTAGAATTTTTTATTTAAAAATTAATGAAAATAAACAAAATTTCTAACAACTCTCCTATGCAACAATTAAATTAATTGAATTGTTAATTAAAATATATTTCTGATATTATTAAAAAATTAAATTGACTTGATAATTTATTAATAAAAATGAATCACTTATTATGTGATTAGAAACTCGAAGAGGTGAAATCTAATTTTGGACTATCCTTTTGTGCTTTAAATAAATCTCATATTCACAATTTACCCTAAGATGATATAGGATTGCTTGTTAGGTAGATGAACCAGGAATAGACTTAAGAGGACTCGCAACATTGTGGCTAATTCTCTTTAGATCTTCTAGGACTTTGTTTACACCAAACAAACTTTGTTTGAATAAAATGTTGAAGAAGCTTTTTGAAACCAAAGGTCATGGCATTAAAAGTTATGTCTAATTTTAGATTGCTTCTTAAGATCCAGATGTTACTTGTGTACATTGTTGCTACAACTCTTTGTAACCTGTAGATCTTTAACCTTTAGTTTAGTTATAACAATTCAAAAAATTTAAGATAAACACATCGAGACCTTCAACTACAAAGACTCACAATATTTTTGTTTATATAATAGTATAAATTCATTGAAATGCTTCTACAGCCTTAATTACTTGGATGAGATAGAATATTAACAACTGAATCGGTAATCAAATTGAACTAAACCTAGCCTCTCAATCAAGTGTGATTGCTATGTGAATCCTCCTTTTTATTTTGGTATGTCAAGGACTTTTATTACTGTTTACTCACATATTCATAAGCCCTGTTTGGTAGAACTGTGGGAAAGTGCTTATACTTTATGCTTAAACAGCTTATAGCTTATAACTTTCAGCTTAAGTTGATTTCCAGCTTATTCTTAAAGCATCTCCTGCCCCACTCAAAGAATAAACTGATTTCTGACTTCCAAAAAGCTATAAGCTATAAGCTATAAGCTATAAGCTAAACCAAACACATCAAAATAATTTAAATTAATTTGAAAATTTGAAATAAGTATAAATAATTTATAAGCAGGCACATATTAAGATTCATATTCAAAAGCGGATCTAACAGGAATTTTACGTGTCAATTGTTAGTCAGATTATCTAACACACAACTCTCCTCCTTTATTACAGTTTAAGACTGATTGTATAAAAAGATTAAGCAAGACACACGAAGTTGTTGACAACTAAATCGGTGAAACAAATGAATCACCTGGAACAGTTGACAACTTCCTATCCAAAGCCACTTTCCAGATACTGTTCACCAAACAGAGCCTTAATCGATTTTCATTCTCCAACAGAAAAACCCACCAAACAAATTTCCTTGATCCTACTTCCATCAACCATACTGGCCAAACACAATCAAATTTTGCAAGCTGTGTATACCATAAGTTCAATATCATTACCAAATTGGCTTCAATGCCATGGCCTAAAAATAATTGAAACCTATATATTAAAAAAAAAAAAAAAGAAAAAAGAAGGTACAATCACTGCTCCAAAGCGATTAAAAGAACAAATAGATATTAGGGAGACTACGTAGGTGGAAGAAGGAAACAAAATTACAAACACATGGAAGTGCAAGTGGTATTTGTGATAAGGTGCAAATAAAAAGGCTGTCTGGGTGCAAGTTACACCCCATGTGTAGGTAATTGTTTTTCCTTTCTCCCACCTGCATGTACCCTAAATATTATGACTTGGCTGGCTGAAGCTCACATTTCTATATTTACTTGGATCTTAAAAATGGTTCTGTTTATGCACAATGGTAAATTCATGAAATTCATTGATGAAAAGGAGAAAAGGAAACATTTCAAGTAATGAAAAAGAGAAAAGGAAACATTTTGAGTATGAACAAATGTTATGCGCTTTGCCATTACTTACAGCAGTACACAACAACAACAGCGCTAGTAGCGAATCATGACAGTATCAAACGGAGGATATCTCCCGATAGCTTGAATGACTTCTCTGTTTCTTCCAAACAGTGGTTCTTCTCTTCCCTAGTCCAGTTCTGATTGAACCCCCACATATTTTGTATTAGAAACCAGCACGATAAACAATGTAGTCATATAAAAAAACATTATTCAATATAAAAATGGACAAAAAAGGAGATATGTTGAGGGAAAAGATATATATATATATATATAAACAGCACCAAGAGAACTACCTCAGCAACTCGATTCAGCTTCTCCCTCACATTCTGCAACAGTTGGGAAAGGTCACCATTCCATTTATAGAATTCCAGCTCCTTCTTGTTTAATATCTTTTCAGCTACCTGAAATCCAATTAAACTTATAAACTTTCCTTTGGTGCATCACAGCCAAATGAATCAAGGTTTTTGCAACAACCCCAAGGCCTACTTTAATTATTATAGTTATTACTACAATGTTTTTGTTATTTGGGATAAATAAAAAGCCAAAAAGTCACTATAAGTTGTCATCATTCTTTTTAATTTTCTGCACATCTTTTCGTAAAAAATCAAAAAATTACTAAAATAGTCTATTCTCAAACCAAGCCTTAACTACATAATAAATACATTATTACAAAATAATTTTTTTTGATAAATTACATAGATACTTGAATAATTAACACAGATGAAGAACTATTGCATGAAGTCATGGACATGTTTTAAACTTCATAAAAAGGGTAATAGGTCATGAAGTTACAGTGGAAACAGCCCATCCATGAAAAAAGAGATGTTTACAGATACTGTTAACAAACCAATCTGATTTTAATACAAATTTCCAGCCTAATTTAGTTACCTTTCTCCCAATCATTGACCACCAGCAGTGTAGGCGAAGTATATAATATAAGTGGCAAATAAAAGCTTGAGGATCCTTCTTTGATAATTCCTCGAGATAATTAGCGTAGCTAACACCAGGAGTTGATGGTTCAGGAATTGTATGACCTTGCTCTTTAAACCATTCCAAATCTTTTGCCAGACTGTCTGACCTTTCCAATCCTGTGTTCCTGAACTCAGCATCTGCAGAAAAAAACACACAATATAGTCTCGGGCTTTTAGCTCTGTCATGGGTGAAAAGATGCCTCATGCAGCATGTAGACACACAAACACACGCACACACACACGCTCATTGCCAGATCATCTGTTAATTAATCTCTTAAGATTATTACTTTCAAACTATATGAGCAATTCGAAAAATGATAACTATCTAATATCTCAGTCACAAAATGGAGTTTGTGACTTCACCAACCCATCATGAGGTCAAGTCATCCAATGCTTTAACAAAGCAGCATAGTCTAAGTAGGTCAAAAGGTGCACAAGTGACAACCACAAAACAGGTCTCAGAATATAAAACATTCACTGTTAGTATAGAATCTATAGACCACACATTCCCATGGCTTCCATCCTTGTGTTCCACAAGGTTTTTAATTTTATAAGTATCTTGAATGGAAAGAGATGTAAAATAAATATTGGGGCATACAAAATATTCAACCAAGGGGAATAGTTCTTCAGCATTTCCTAGAAAACCTGATCCAAAAATTAATGTTCATTAAAATGGGTTTGCTCTAGGGTCTGATCCAAGATATTTATGTTCATCAAAATGGGTTTGCTCTAGGGTTAGGGTGATGATATGCATAAGCACTTGATTCCCAAATTCAAATGGTCCATTCATTGCTGCCAAAAACACACAAAAGGTTTTGCAGCCCAAAATCCTCTGCAGTCCTAAGATAGCACAAACCTAAGATGACCTCCGCATCCCCCAAAAAGCTAAATTTGCACCATCACCAATCCAGAAGAATGGAGATTTAAGCAATCCCCAATGAAGGAAAGAAACCCAAATTTACTCCAAATTAGTCAAAAGTTAACAAATGCAGTTGACTGTCACCTCTTGTACATGCTGAGATGACACTTTTTTTCTTTCATTCTCCAATTTCTAATTCCCCCATCTTCCCCCCTCTTAAATCTCACAGTTACATAAAAACACTAGGGGTGCATGTGGTATGAAGGAATTTTCAATGGATGAGATGGATCAAGCCGCCCATACAACTAAAAGAGTTCATAAATACAAAATCCAACATGATTGACCAGTTCATTCAAAAAATCAACCTAAATTGCTTTGGAAAGTTCATAAATACAATTATAAAAGATACTCCTTGGCCTAATAACCTTGATGTTATGGGTTCAAGTCTCGAGGCAATCACTTTGTGCACTATACTTAGCAGTTAGCGTGTACCCAATTTTTCCCCTCCCAAACACACATTAATTTGTACTATTTGAGTGTTGTTTTTTTTTTTTTAATATTCTGTAACTTCTAATAGAAGTTTTTTGCTTGGAAACATTCATTTTCCCAGAAAACAAGCTCTTTTGAGTAAAAACAATACTAAAGACTTGAGACTCAAGGACATTGATTTAACCAAACCTAATCAGTGACTTGCAACTATTCATCAGCGACAAGCATTCACTTAAGAGAGATACATTAAAATAAAATCTTAAGAATTATGATATCAAAATCTTAAAAACACTATAAGGTTCAATTTGAATGAGTGGATTTGAAATGAAAGGACTTGAGGTTAATATTCATAAAATTATTGAAAGGTTAATTATTGGAGTTAGCCTAGTAACTTTGGTAATAGTAATTTTAAAGTAGAGGAATGAATAGAAACATAAAAGATGCATACAAGTAGAATTAATAAATTATTCATGGAAGTATTTCAAATGACTATGTTCACCAAGTTATTTCAAATCCATCAATATACAAGCCCCCAATTCCATGCTTGAAATACATATCGAAAATATTACAATGAATTAAAGGTTATACACCTTCAACGATTGATATCGAATGGCCCAAATCCATTTATTTCAAATCAAAATGCAATCTGAGTTTTTTATAGTATGCAGTGGACAGATGATTGGTTTCTCTTTGCCCAATAAGGGTAAACATCTATTTATGCACACCAATCATAAAAGAGTAGCAGGAAAGCATGGAATATTATTTTCTTCCAATGCATAACAAATCACTACTACAACTTTTAGTCGGATTTAATATATGACAACAAGCTCATGATCGAAGGAGTAATGCTGTGTACTAAAAGTTTTACTAAAAACATATGTATCCAAACATAATTGGATATCCACATATCATTGCTTTTTGAAAATCAATCAAATTTTTCCTCTAGCACTTTTAGTATAGTATGAGTGCTAGTATCCACAGAATTATTCTAATTGAAGAAGCATAAAATCAACATCATATAAATCAAACACAAGACAGTTCCTCACAACACACTGCCTAGCCCTTTCTTCTGCATTTCCAAATTAAATGTTTTTGCAGGCAATGAAAATATTATACATGGGGTGATCAAAATACCAAATCAACTGTGTAACTGACCAGTGAAACCAAAGAGAAAGGTTTTGGTCAGTTTTCTCAGTTGGTTCAATCTGGTTAACATTAGATTTTCAGTTTTTTTGGCTCGGCAGAAGTTAAGTTAATTATGAAACCAAATGAATCAACCAACCGGCTTATATGTATGGTATATAAAATACATATAGATCACTCTCTCTCTTTCTCTCTCTCTCTCTCTCTACAAACCTTTGCTTTTCTGCTCCATGTAAACCTGTGATTCGCTGATTTCTCCTCTCCGTCATCCCCTCCAAACTCCCTCCTTTGAAACCCTACTCCCTCTCCCATTTCCCTCCCCACAAAACCCCTCATTTCCCTCATCCCCTCCCCTGTAGATGATAAAGAGAAGAGGAGATGGCAATGGGGCGCTGGTGAGCTGGTGAGTCTCCTCTCTCTTCCATCCAATTTTTCTCCCCTGCTACAGTGTTTTAATCGTCGCCTCTTTTTCAACTACAAAAGAGGCAAACATTTCTCCAAAGACACTAATTATACATAACCAAAAACATTTGTAAACTGAAATCTTATCTATAATCCCAAAGACAATGGAAGCTGAAGATATTTCTCCAATCCAATCATGTATGAGCAATGAAGTTAACTAGTTAAGTTAACAAAGTGAATAACTTTCACCTAAAACACACTTACTTGTAATTTAAAAGAAAGAAATAAAGAATATGGTCCACAATAGTTTCAAAACTTCACACAATCAATCATATTAAGTGGGTTTTCAAAGCAACATAAACTAGCCAATAATAGAACCCTAAACAAACAGCAAAGAAAGAATCCAGCAGCAATAAATAGCAAAAATGATGAAAAACCCAATTCACACAAAGACAACAAAAAAGCACAAAGAACGATGAAAACTTACATTCAGGAAATGAAGCATTTTGGACAATCTTCTCAAGCGTATCATACACCAACTTACTGTCCACAAGAAATCTCAAGTAACCATCAACCGAGGGCTCCCATTTGGCAACAGGAGGGCCCTCAGAGTCCTTCTCCCCCTCCTTGGCCTGGTCCCTGGTGTGCAATTTCATGGCAACAAACCTCATTTCCTCCACAAACCCCTTCGCCTCCCCAGGATACCTCTTCTTCGGCTTCTCCGCCGCCGTCGTCGCCGACACCATCACCACCATCTTCTTATTCTTATTCGCAGAAGAAGAAGAAGAAGATTAGCCAATCAACTCTGGAATTGGGGTTTGTGAAAAACATGTTGTTCTTGTTGTTGTTGAACTTCCTATGCCCGAATTGGGTGTTGTTAAAAAGGGGTTGAGATTGAGAAATGGGTGTGATTGACGCCATCTCAAGGAAGAGTAAATTGACTTGATCTATAGATACAGAAATGAAGCCTTTTGTTGTTGAGTATAACAAGAGAGAACAAAGAGTGATGAGGAGAGAGAAATGGGTTTGGCTTCAGATGGTTGATCACGTACTCTTGAAGCCAAAGCGATAGAGATATAAATATATATAATTCTGTATATGTATGGGTCTGATGTCTGTGTATCGGTGAGGTGCTTCTTCCATGGATAAGCTTTCTTGCTTTCTTTATTTTTAAAGCTTTTGGAAAAAGCAAAAACGTTTCGTCACGGCAATGCCATTCCCCGGACGGCTTGTACGGCGGCGTTTAGAATTGGGACAGAGGAATACGGGGTCGTTTTGGTTTGGTGTTTTTTGTTTCAGTGACTTTGTGGACTGTGAAAACGCTCAGGCTCAGCTGGCATTCTCGGTACCATAAATTTGGGAAGAATGGGTTCGTTTGGTTTGATTTTCTAAAAAAATTTTGAGAAATTTTCTTTATAAATAAGTTTTTGGGGATCTTGCAATAAATTTTAAATTTGTATCTTGTATGCTTCGTTTGGTCTATGAATTTTTTATGAGCCATTAGGTCTATCCAGCGTTAATGACCATCAAACATCAAATATCATTATTTCCAAAACAACATCAAATATCATCATCAAAACAACATTAAACATCACAATATCATTATCAAAACAACATCAAAACATCATCATTAAAACAACATCAAACATCACAACATCATCATCAAAATAACATCAAACATCATTATAAAAACAACATCAAACATCACAAACATTATCATTAAAACAACATCAAACATCATAATATTATCATCAAATATCATCATCATCATCAAACATCATCACATCATGAACACAACATCACAACATCAAACTAAAAAAATATATATCAAACAGCAACATATATGTTATACATCACTAAACAAACAATGGTCAATGAATAGGCATTTCAGACCTTCAAAGCAAAAAAACAATTTGAAAAAGAAAAAAAAAAATTTCTGGGTAATTTTCGAACATCAAACATCGCCAAAACAACATCAAAACAGAACAACATTATCAAAACATCGTCAACACAGTGATGTTCTTCCCTCAAATCGGATCGAATCTCGGATTTGTGATGTTCTTCAAAAAAAAAAAAAGGGGAAAAAAAAAAATTCTCGGTAATTTTCGAAAAATTTCTTCCCTAAAAAAATTCTCGTCTCTATGATGTTCTTCCCTAAAAATCTCGGATCTGTGATCTGTGATGTTCTTCCCTAAAAAATCTCGGATCTGTGATGTTCTTCCCTAAAAGGAGCGATCTGGAGGAGGATGGGGCCAGATGCAGGAGCGTGGGCGTGGCTCATGATCATCGTCATCATCATGTGATGGACATTAGTAATAGGCTATTTGAAGAATCTGAAGAATACGAGAGGGCATCCATGAGAGGAGCGCTACTCCACCAACACTCCTCTCCCTCCTCTTGCTCTTGTTCTTGGTGTTGGTGTTGGGTACTAGAAGAAGAGGACGTCCCTGTGGCCATGCTGATTGTCGTTGTGGGGCGACTTCTCTGGTTTTGGAATTGGATGGATAACAATAAGAATAAGAAGGGGATAGAAGAAGATATGTCGTCCAAGAATTCTATTATCACATTCCTATATCATATTACGGTTTTTTTTTTTTTCTTTTTTTATGTTTGATGTTGCTTGGATCATAATGTTTGATGAATAATGATTATCAATGTTTGATAAATAATATTGATAAATGTGTCTTAATATTCAAATGAGTATATATGTTGGTGATGTTCGATCCTGAAGAATAGTGTTTGATGATGTTAATAATGTTGTTGATGTTGCTGATGTAGATAGTGGGACTAAATGGTGTATAAGAAAATTCATAGGACTAAATGGTTTAACTTTCTACCATATAGGATTTACTGGTAATTTTTCCTAAGTTTTTAAAAGTAATTAAATCAAACAAATTTTTCTAAAATTTTTTTCCAAAACTTGTAAACCAAACAAGTTTTCCAAACAAATCTCTTTCTCACACATATCAAATTAATCACTTTTTCCAAAACTCTCTCTCAAAATCATTTTCCAAAACATCTTTTGAAAAAAACCAAACCAAACATATTTTCGTACTTTTTATCTCTAAAACACATCTCTCAAACACAAACCAAACATACCCAATAATTTTGGTTTGGTTTGGTTGGAGATAAGTCTGATTAATGCCCTCCATCTTGTGCCCCTATTTGTCTTGTAAGCAACCTGATTTCACCTTTTTTCTTTTTTTTTTTTCATGTTCTCACACAGTTTCATCTTCTTCTTTTTTTTTCTTTTCTTTTTTCTTAAAATTTATTTATTTTTATTTTAGTGTTTAGAGTTTTCTTAAAATTTATTTTTTATTTTATTTTAGGGTTTATGATTTAATTCTTAATTTTTATTTTTACGGTTTAGGGTTTAGGATTTAGAGTTTAATTTTTAATTTTATTTTATTTTAGGATTTAGGGCTTAGAGTTTAATTCTTAATTTATTTTTATTTTTTATTTTAGGGTTTAGGGTTTAATTCTTAAATTCTTTTTATTTACTTTACGGTTTAGGATTTAGGATTCAGGGTTCAATTTTTAATTTTCTTAATTTTAGGGTTTAGGATTTAGCGCTTAATTCTTAATTTCTTTTTTGTTATTTTAGGGTTTAGAGTGTAGGATTTAAATTTAATTTATAGTGAGAACATAAAAAAAAAAGGGGTGAAATTAAACCTAAATCTAAACTCTAAACTCTATAAAATAAAATAATAAAAAAAAAAAGATGAAACTATGTGAGAACATGAGAAAGAAAAAAAAAAAAAAAAAAGGTTGGCCTTGCGTTTCACGGCCTGTGAACCTGCAACAAGGAGAACCTGATGACCCGTCTCGGTTTAGTTTGGTTTGGCATTAAGTACAAGTTTGATTATCTTAAATAAGTATATATTTTTTATCTTTTTATTTTTTTCTATCACATTATCTCTTTATTTTTCTGTATATCTTTTTATAAAAAATAAAAATACACTTATTTAGGTTATCCCAAACTACCCCTAATATAATTTTTGATATTCGATTGAGATAATTTTTTATAAAAAAAAATGTTCTTATTAAGAAATAAAAAATTAGTAGGAATTGAATCTACTCTTATGGTATTATCACACTTCATACGCAACTCTGAAGAATAGGCAATAGTGCTAAGAGCATATGATGTAGGGATATGTACTGTTCATTTGTATGCTACCTTGTAGACTAAGTATCAAATTAAGGCCTAAATTAAGGCCTAATATAAAGGGATAGTTTTGTCGAGTATTCCCAATCCAAACTTGGGGTAAAGGGAACCCCTCTATATGTTGAGTTTGAGAGCCTATATGATGAAAACTAATTTGTGCTCCATTGATGCAATGTGTATATGTCTGTTTAGCGCCATCGGCTGTCCTGACTAAGGCTAGAGTTGTTAAAGTTATACTCCATCCTGGTGAAACTATGTGTTGTTCAATATATGATTTACTGGCTCTTGTATCTATCATGGCATCTATGCTAAGAGTTTTTTTTGCAAATTTGATTACACAAGAGATCTCAACTAAATTTGGTTTCGGTATGACAGGGTAATTAAATGATAAATATGTGTTGTCGAATTGTGCTTGCGAATATTGACTAAAGGGCTGAAAATCAACTATGTTAACTAATTCTAAAGAATTCATATATTCTTCAACAAATTTATCTTTTAAGGGATATTTAGTATGAAATTGTTCTATATGTTGTTTAAGTTCTTTATTTTCTGTTTCTAAACATTTTATGTTAAAATTAGCCTTAGTTTCTGTCTCACGTATTTATAGTTTAAGTTCTCTTACTTGTATCTTTAATTCTCTGATAGTTAAGTATAATTCTTTGTTTTCTATACTATGATCTTCTCATATCTCATCGTTACTTTCTAATGTTATCTTATGTGTCATATTTAATTTTTCTAAATAAACTATACAATAAGTTATACTGCATAATAAACATTGAGCTCTCTTATATTTAGTAGGAAATCAATTACAATAAGCGCATCTAGTGGTATCAAATCCTAGTCTTATCTTGAAATTATCTTGACATTAAATTATCTATATTGCATTCCATCATAAAGAAATTATCACAGGAAGGGATATTCCTATTTCTTGGTTAAGTTATCCTAAAAGATTGTCTATATCTGTTTCACTTTACGAATCGCTATCTGAGCTTATGGCTTTTATTTGGTATCCATAATCCTTGACTATGCTATAGATCTACGAGTCATCATTGTTTATACTAACTATATCTTCTTCTAAATCTTCTATAATATGTAGTCTTTCTATCTATTTATTAGTATTAGGCCTCTGTCTTTTGGATAGTTTTTGCAAAATGATTGGGTTCTCCACATATAAAACAATTGCATTTTTACTATTAGGTTTCCTAACATATCTTTGTTTTCTTTTATCTTTTTCTTCCTTAGGTAGTCGTTTATAATTTATTATATTAAAAGTTTTACTCTTTCTAATGAATTTTTGTTTTCTCCATGGTTTCCTATATTTTTTCTTCTAATATTTTTCTTTTTTATATTTTCCATATTTTTTATATTTTTTCTTATTATATTTATCTTCATGCTGCTGAGGAGTATATATTATGCTACTACAAAAATCATAGTTTTGTTTTTTCAAATCTTTATTTATTTTATCTTCTATACAATTTTCTCTAAGCTTTTGAAATGTGAAAACAATTCTAGGTCCTATTCTTAAAGCTCCTCTTATGCTTATTTCTCCTAATGCTATTCTTGCTGGTAAGTTGGCATAATAAATTGTCCATTTATTTTTTATCTCTCTTCCTAATTCTCCTGGTAATTTTCTAAAATATTTGTTTCCTATTTCTTCATCAAAACTTTTTCTCGTTCTGGCTGCTATGGCTAAATATTCTTTGCTGAAGGGTACAACATATTTTCAACTTCCTAATGTTATCTGATCTAACTCGGTTAATGCTATGCTTTGAGTATAATCATTTCTTCTAGAATGGTTGTATCCTATAAGCATTTCTTTTATAAAACTAGTAAAATTTCATGGGTTATCTCCTAGTCCTTTAAGCTGTCTAATTGTCTCCTCATATTTTCCCTTGAAAGTTAAATATATATTAAAAATTGAATCTCCTAAAAGTGTTTCTATATATTCCCACATATCAGTTAATTCAAAGGGATTATTCATCCATGCCTTTATTGCGTCTTTTTCCCATTTCTCTATTACTTCTTGCCATATCTATGGGATGAATTTAGCTAAGTCTAAAAAGGTTCCTTGGTTGGTTGCTAGCTATAATTGTATACTCATATGCGGTTGTCTCGCTTTCCATGAAACCTATACTTTTTATTGGATTTGCTTTACTCGTCCTATATTGGTTAATGGTCTTCTTTCTCCTACTTTATAATGCATTGGTTCTCTTGGGTCTTCTATTGTATGTTGTGGGTTGTTAGTTCTGTGCTTTCCGTTGTTTGAGTATTCATATAAAAGTGTCTTCTAAGTTAGATTGTTTTGGTATTTTAAATATTTTACTAGGATGTATTTTATCTTCTAAAATATCATCTACATATTGATATGAAATTCTTGATCTAAAAATGACATTGCTTCCTCATGGGTATCTCCTCTAGCTATATATTCATAGTATATAGTATCTAATATTTTATTCATATCACTTAGGGTGAAATTTTCAAATCTATCTCATCAATATTATATATCTTATTTTGTGATATTGTTTTTCTTCTGTCATTACATAAAGGCGATTTATGTCACTATGATTATCTTGATTTTCTTTCCTATCTATACTACTAAATTCATCATCTTGAATTTTTACGGTGCTACATATGTGTATTAAGTAAATCTTCTGACATAACTTCCATCGCTTTTGATATAATAAGTTATCTTGAGAAGCTAACATCTTTTGTCCTAGAAAATCTCCTAAATTCCAATCTAGTCTTTGCATTATCTTCATAATTATATTTTTTAATTTGGTAGTGCCTTTATTCCTTTTAGCCTAATATCTTAACTATTTGATCATTTATAAGTCTAGAATGGGTATTGCTTTACGAAACATTTGAGTCTAAAACCTTGTGCAAACTAGTAAATTCTTTTATTCCTTTTTCATTTTATATCCTCTACTTTTTATTCCTATTTTTATCTTTTTATAAAAGGTCGAGGTTGGTAAAAGGAAATCTAGTGTAAAATAAACTATTTCTCCTTTTGAATTCATATCTAATTCATAGTGCCTAAGATACTTTGTCCTACATCATTAAACATATCATCATAAAGACATACAAAACTTTAACTCCTAAGTTTTCTCTAGTTAATGCCTTAGCTCCTATCACAACTAATCCTAAGTGAGTCATTTTGAGGTGTTCATTTCTGACATATTTATAACTTTCTCTATTTATTAAATTTAGCTCTATTTTTTCATCTTCTGAGTCACACTAATCATTTGTTAGCCATAGTGTTTAAATAAATATTGTTTAAATAATATTGTTTTTTATGAATTTTTCCTAATTTATATACATATTTGCATTTGGAATTAACTCTAGTTTTTCCTTTTTAAATTTTTTTATTTGTTGCTCCACATCTATAAATTCTTCTACTTTAACATCTTCATCCTCATTACGCTTTTTATTGCTACTTCATTTTACTAACTGTTTAAACATTTTTATTTTCTATAAGTTCTACAAGTAGGTTTCTTTGGTATTTTAAGGTTTTCAAAATATTTAGCTATATCTTATTCGTTTATTTGAGATTGGGCTTTGCTTGCTTGTCTTTTTACTCTTTTTCCTCTTCGAAGTATTAATCTTTCTAATGAAGCTAAACAATTTTCTAAAGCGTGTAGTTGTTACGATAATTCTTCCAAATTTTCACACAATCGATAAGAAATAAAATTTATATATTATTTTATCTTCTTGATATTTTATCGTGATTTATTCCTTGATAGCTACTAATTCCCCCTGGGTTATTATGAAAGTCTTCTGCTTGTTTTAAAATAATCTAGTTGTCTCTATTAGCTCTTTTTTTTTTTTTTTTTTTTTATCACTACTCATAAATTAAGATCTTATTAGCTGTTCTAAAATTTCTAATTTTTGTTTTAAATTATCTTGAATTTGTGTGATCTGTTCTATTTGTCTAGTTATTTGATTTATCTATTTACGAGTTTTTTCAATTGGTTGCTTAAATTATAACTCTATTTGCTTTGAGCTATTAATATTTATGGCTGAAATTAGAGTTTCTATTTCTAGCTTGGTTGAGGATTTTTTAAAATTTAAATCTATTCATTTTTGTAGGATTGAACTACACTGATCTTGGATATAATCTAATTTTTTTGTCTTGATCTTTAATTATACTGCTAGTATTACAAAGATGGTCTATAGATAAAATAAAAAAATTCTTGATTTTATCTCGTCCTTTAATATTTTACGCAAAATTAATCGATAATCTATAATACTATTTAGTAGAATTATGTTAGCTATGGAGTTGATGTGTAAAAGTTCCTTCAAAATTACAACGAAATTTATTTTTACATATATTAAAGGCGATGATTATGATTCTTTGAGTTCTAAATCTACATATTCTACTCTTTTCATATACAAAATTAAATCCTACTTTAAAATTATTAAAAGCTACTATAATATGAAATTTATAACTAAATTGTCTTACAATAAAACTATTCTATTACCATAAGCAAAATGCATAAACTAACTTAAATTGTCCTAAAATTGAGCATTTGCTTTGATACCAATTTTTTGGGTGAGAAGTGAGTTAGTGGTCTACCACTATTTTGAAGTTGAGTTGAGAATTATCTAATTAATTTTACAATTATGCTAATAAATCTTCAAAATGTTATATGGCTATTTGTAAGTGATGTAGGGCAGATTTTCGGACAAGATTTTAAGAATTTTTATATTTTTAGTTTTAATGTATTATTAGGATTGTTGTAATTTAGTATAAATATTTTAGAATTATTAGGTTTCTTAATTTTATTATTTTAGAATTAGATTTTGACTAGGATTTTAAATAGTTTAGAATTTTAGTCTCTTAGGTTTCTTAGTTCTCTTAGGTTTCTTAATTTGTGTTGATTTAAGTTTCCTAGTTTGTTTTGGAATAATTTTTCCTACAAGTATTAGGTTTAGTCTATTATAAATAAGCCTACAAGCATATGTAATTTTATTCATTCAATAATATTTTTAAGAGCTTTTCTTCTATCTTCCTTGTGGATTCAAGGGTGTTCTTGTGGATTCAAGAATTCTCGTCTACTAGAACGATATCTAGTCCCGTGTGATTTATTCCGCTGCGTCAAGTGGTATCGAGCAAGGATTCACGCTCTATGGCACAAGAAGTAGATCATGCAAACCCTCTTGGCGGTGATCGTGGGGTTGAGGCCCTGTGGGTAGCATATGAGAAACAGCAAGAGCAGTTGAACGAAATTCGTGATCTGCTTATTGGCCTGAATCTCAATGCCAACAACAGGCCACCAATGGTTGATAGGGTCCGTGCTGGGGGAGGTTCCCAAGACCAACTTGTTAACGAGCGAGTGCGCCGAAGGATTTGCCGAGGTCAACTTTGTTGAGAATGCTCCTAGGCGTCCCCGTTGTCCATCGATGGTGAGGAGGTCGAACCGAGTTTGAACCACTTCGACCAACTATCAACCTCGAAGGCAACAACAACAAGGGTTCGATGAGTGCCAGAATGAAGATAGATCTCCCCCAATTCAATGGAAATCTACATATTGAGGATTTTCTTGACTGGCTTTCAGAGGTGGAGCGATTTTTTGGGATGATGGATGTTCCAGAATCAAAGATGGTGAAATTGGTGCCGTACAAACTAAAGGGAGGTCTTTGCGGTATGGTGGGATCAATTCTGAGAAAAATAGGCATCGACAAGGAAAAGAATCTATCACGGACTTGGCGTCGGATGAAACAACTCCTCCAAGGCAGATTTTTACCACAGTTATGATCAATACTTGTTTTGATTGTACCAAAATTGCAACCAAGGAAGCCGATCGTATTTGATTATACAATTGAATTTTGCCGACTTCGGATCGTAATAATCTGAATGAGACGAAGGACATGTAGCCCGATATCTCAATGGGTTAAAATTAACCATTCGAGAAGATGGGGCTATCAGTAGTGTGGACTCTGGATGAAGCACATAATATGGCTCTCAAAGCCGAGCTAATGGGACGCAAGACAACCTATTCTGGATATCGTCAGAACTTTCCTGATTCATCGTTTTCCACTAGGGAAAAAGGAAAAGTGGCCAACCATGAGTTCGATAAATCGTGAGAAGGTACGGTGGAGGAGAAACAGGATATTGGATCAAGTAGCGAGGCACCTCGAAACACAAATCCTTATGCCAAACCAACAACGGATAAGTGTTATAGATGTGGTACACTTTGGCCATCGCTCTAATATACGCCCGAAAAGAAGAATTGCTAATTTAGTTGAAGAAGAAGATGAAATTGGAGATAATAGAGATCACGAGAACATGAGGGTGATCGGTATGAAGGTCTTGAACTTGCGGAGAAGAAGGAGAAACGAGTCAAGCTGTAGTTCAAAGGGTTCTATTTACACCAAAAGCGAGGACCTCGATCAACGTCCATATTTTTCGCTCTTGTTGTACCATAAATCAAAAGGTGTGTGACCTTATTGTGGGCGATGGAAGTTGTGAAAATTTTGTGGCTAAGCGATTGGTAACACACGAACTTGTCTCTGAACCACACCCTCTCCCTCTGATTGGTTTGGATCAAAAAGGACTCTTTGTCAAGATAACCGAAGTATGTAAGGTACCTATTTCTATTAGCAAACATTATAAATCCGATGTATTATGTGATGTGGTTGATATGGATGCTAGTCATGTATTACTTGGAAGACCTTGGCAATTTGATGTGGATATTACATTTAGAGGCGAGACAACACTTATGTGTTCAATTGGGGTCTCATAAAATTGCTATGAGTCCCTTAAAGCAACAACACAGTGCCTCCGAAAGTCGAAGCGAAGTCTTTCCTCACTATAACCAATTCAGAGGCCGAGTTTGTGGCAGATGCGAAAACTTCACAAGAGTTATATGCTATGGTTGTGAAAACAATGGTACCTGTGGCTAAGGAGAATACAGTCACACCAATCCCTCAGAAAATTCAACCATTGTTGGAGGAATTCCAAGAACTTGCTGCCGACGAGTTGCCAGATGAACTTCTGCCCATGAGAAACAAACAACTGAAATATTCCAAGTATCTTTTTATTTGGCATGGGCGATGGCAAATCGTAATATGAACTCGAGGCGAGTTCTTTCAAAGAAGTCGATATAGGGCCGAGATTTTCGAGGACAAGATTTTAAGAATTTTTATATTTTTAGTTTTAATATTTTTGATGTATTATTAGGATTCTTGTAATTTAGTATAAATATTTTAGAATTATTGGGTTTCTTAATTTTATTATTTTAGAATTAGATTTTGACTAGGATTTTTAAATAGTTTAGAATTTTTAGTCTCTTAGGTTTCTTAGTTCTCTTAGGTTTCTTAATTTGTGTTGATTTAAGTTTCCTAGTTTGTTTTGGAATAACTTTTCCTACAAGTATTAGGTTTAGTCTATTATAAATAAGCCTACAAGCATATGTAATTTTCATTCATTCAATAATATTTTTAAGAGCTTTTCTTCCATCTTCCTTGTGGATTCAAGGGTGTTCTTGTGGATTCAAGAATTCTCGTCTACTAGAACGATATTTAGTCCCGTGTGATTTATTCCGCTGCGTCAGTGTAGATATCCCATTTTTGACCGTCCTCAAGACTTGGACGTCACCGCTTGAACACTCAGTGATTATCCATGTTTGTGTTTGTTTGGAGTTCTCGGAGTTCTCGGCTACGCGCCTTGCCTCAGGACCTCCGAACTTGACTGTTTTGTGTTTGGTTTTGCACCAAACACTTGTGCTTTGCCTTGGAAGGGCAGGGAATGCTTTGTGAGGCATCCCCACACGCCACCGGCACTGGCTAGAGGCCACCGGCTGGCTGGTGTTTCCATCGGCACTCTTTTGTGCCGACCGACACTAAGTTTTGCCAAAATGGCACTCTTTGCCGGCCGGACACTGTGCAGTTGCTTTATGAGATATTTTCAGACAGCTGTATAGTTTTGGTTCCCCTCCATACATGTGTATGGAGGGATGACCCTCTTAGTTAGCTTAGCTTGTAAGCTTTGCAAGCTTTGCTTGCCTATAAGAAGACCACTCCTCTTCTTGGCTTAGGGTTACAAAATTTTAGACAGGCCAAGCTCTGGTTTTTAGGGTTAGGATAGATACACATCCTATCTCTCTTCTTCTCTCTTGTTTTGTACACTTGGTGTTTGTGTCATACTTTTGCTCACAAACACCTAGTGTTTCACCTTCCTTGAGTTCTTGAAGGTCCAGAGGTTTGTTTTGGAGCTTTGGAGCTGGTTTGGTGCTCAAGGAGGCAACCACATCACCATTGTTGAAGAGGTCTACAAGGGTGAGCCAACTAGTCCTTTTTTTTCCCCATTCTTGCACTCCATTTTTGCCTAGTTTAAAATAGTTTTTGTGCTTAGTCTATAACACATAAAAGTTCTGTTTTTTAAGCCTCTTTATTGTTTATTAAGAGTGCTTGGTGGTTTGGGTAGGTTTGACCACCCTTAGGCCTTGAAAAGGCCTCATTTTGTGCCATTTTGTGAGAGATCCGAGACTTTGGTGTTAGGATCTCTTCACCACTGAAATCTTGAGGGATTTCAGTGGTAAAGATGATGCCTTAGAGTCTCAAGAAGGAGGGGGCCACCCCCTCTCCTTGATGTCCTTGAAAAGGGCAAGTTTTGGCCTCCAAAGGAGCACCATGTTTGGTTGTGTTTTGAGCATGTCTTGGCTGTATTTCATGCTTATTATGCCATGATATAACATGTTTCTAAGTTGGTTTAGGTCCCTCATGCATGCTTTGCATAGTTGCTTTGTAATGTCTCTTTGGTCCCTCAACATGCCTAGGTTGTTAGCCCTAGTTTGAGCATGTTTTAGGCTTAGACTTATGAATATTTTATGCTTATATTGCCATGTTTTAGGTCTGTCCTAGGCCATTTGGGTTGATCTTGGCATGCATCATATAGCCCCTTTGCATTTTAGGCTTGCTAGCCTTTGAGTATGCATGTGTAGCATGTGTTGCTTACCTCGTTTTGATGGTTTGGAACCATTTAGCATGTTATTTCAGACCTTTTGGTGTGCTTGTATGCTCACCTTAGTTGCCTCTTTAATGCTTTGAAAACATGTGTTGCATGCTCCATGTTTTGGCCTTAATGCATGCCTTTGATTTCAAGCCTCTTAGATGCCATCTAAGTAGCCATTTGGCTTTGTTTTAACATGCTAAAACTCTGTTTTAGGTTGTTCAATGCATGCCATATTTGTTTTGCATAAGTGTAGTTCAATGCTTCCATGACTTGCCTCAAGTGTTGAACCTATGTTGCATGCATTTGTTTATCTTGCTTAACATGATTTGGTATCATTTCATAGCATGATTTTGAGCCTAAATTGCATGCTAGTTGTCCATTGTTATGCCCTTTAAGTGTGCTTAAGGGTTGTAATTATGCTTAAGTGTTGGTGCCTTAACTTGTGCATGTGTGCATGTGTGTTTGGCCCTCTTGACTTAACATTTTGGCCCTTGATTTTAGGACTATTTGAGTTGCCTAATTCATGTATAAGACCATCCTTCCATTGGTTTGCATGCTTACCTTGCATGCTTGCTTGAACCCTTTGCATGAACATATTGCATAGTCCATGTTGCATGCCTAGTTGACATGTTTAGGGTTGCATTTGTATTGTGCATGTTTGGCCTCTTGAAGTGAAGTATGATGGAGGTTGAGCACCCTTGTTTGCTTGTTTGCATTGCATGCATTTGAAATCAAAGTTGCATTCTTGGTTCTTAGGGCCATCACGCATGGAAATCTTGCGATTGGTGGTCCGGGAATCGAGGCACATGCCCTTTGAGTCAATAACATGATAAGGGGTGTGTATAGTGCATAAATACCTTGAATCACATTGCCATGCATGTTGTTGTCCTCTCTTTCTTTGTGGGTTGCGAGTTACTGCAGTGTTAAGTGCGGTGGCACCATTTAGTGCCGACCGCAATCAATTTCAACCGATAACTTCATCTAGTGCGGTGGCCTCCTTCTTCGGCCGGTGGTGCTCTACCCGGCCGGTGGTACTCCCTAGTGCTGAGAGGCACTCACAGGACTTGGCAATTTTAGAGGAGGATAGCGAGAAGCGAGGCAAATCATGCATGGCGGTGCGATTAAAGCGATCCGGCGCGTCTTTGCATTGGGCCCTCATCCGAGGCGATTCTTTGTTTAATCAGTTAATTATTTTATTTAATTAATTTAGTTGATTTGTAATATTTTAATTAGCTTGCGTAGTTAATTAATTTGTATATTCTTCGGTCCCTCGGCGAGGCAAAGTTGTAATAAGTGTGTGTGAGTGGGTGTATGTCTTCCAAACCCCCATTTCTTTCTATCCCTTTTATTTACCTGCTTACAATGGTAGATTAGGGCATACTTATTTTAGCATACCTTATGCAATGCATGCGAGCATTCATGCATTTGTTTACATGCACCGGGCTCAGTACATCATACAAACTGCATTGCAATTTTCAAATTCCAAATTGAATACGTGCTACTCGCGCATTTCACATGCCATGTTTAGGGTCAGCCGAGCCTACTCTAAATTGCATCCTTGCCTGTGTTGCATTAGCCACTTAACATGAACTAGGTCACGCATGTTTGCTAACCGGGTTATTGTTTTTGGCATGGAGTACGATGTAAGTTTTTACGCTTTAGCATATCGCATGCGTGTGAATGTTTGCCATGACAGTATGATTGCCATGCGGCTAAGTACTTATGTGAGATAAACTGTTTGAATGCCTGTGGGTGGAGGTTGGATTGCTTGAGTTGGGAAAACTCATTGAAATCCGTGTTTTAGCCTACTTGCGAGTAACAAAGTCCAAAGCATTTTCAAAACGAACGGATATGCAATGTGTACTTCCAAATTAGGCGATCTAGTCTATACTTGTTTGCTGCGCGCATAACATAGTAATTCTAGGTTAACAATTGGAATAAGAACACGTAATGTTTTCAAAAACGGATATCACGGTTAGTAGAGGCCGGTCTTCGGACCGGGCGAAAGGGGGTGCTCATAGCTGACCTTCCCCGATCGTACCCAAGCTCCCGAGCCAAGACCACTTTGGTGATGACGGACATGTGGCCTTCGGCACCGAGTCAGGGTTTCCTAAATTTCCCATTTTAAAAATATTTAGGTGGCGACTCTGTATCTAGCAAAGTAGTCCATGTTTGGCACTACTTTTCAAAAATCAGTTTCTCAAAACGATTTGCCGGATTTGGACTCTTTGGTTCAGATTTAGAACCAACACAAATCGAGTCCGAACTGTAGTGACCCCAATATGAGCAGGCAGGACTTAACCCTCCGGGCGTTAGGGGCGTCTCTGATCGATAAGGCTTCTTGTTTTATAGTTATCTGTTTATTTATTTGTGTGATTTTCAAACTATAATGTACTAGAGATTTATCGGAGGCTAATGATAACATAAATTGATATTTTAACTTTTGATCTTCTAATTCTTGTATAAGCTCAGTATTGGATCTGATTTTAATTCTAAGTTCTTCTTCTAAAAGCATAAAATTTTGAATTTAAAATTCTTATATGAAAAAATATTTCCTTGATATTTCTACTCAAGTTGCTCTCCTTATATTCTAAAATTCTTTTTCTTATTTGGTAAAACTATTTTTAAACAATTTTTTCTTTCATTACATGTGATCCCACCTTGAAGCTAAACCTCGTTTAACATAGTATATTTTTATTTTTTATTCCTTATCTTTCCTTTTTTGCCTATAATTTACCCTCAACGCCAAACCACAGCTTACACGGGTTCTTCAGCTAAGGTCACTCAGTAATGAAATACAAAACAATAGATACTATGAAGATTCAAAGCATGTAATATTAATGAGCAAGTAAGCATTCCATAAACTGAGTTTTTCCAAAAAGAAAATAAATTTTAGAACATAAGAGTTACCCTTTTGAAATATCTAAGGAAAAAGAGAGACTACTCACACTTCATATTAATATGTAGTATACTTACAAAGATTATATTCTGAGACTTGAGATTCTGGAATACCTTGAAAGGTTTGAACACTTACAATTTTTTAGACAACGACTAAAGTAAAGGAGTTGGAGAAAATTTTTGCAACGAAGAGTGGGGAGAATTTTTTCATTGCTCCATCTGTTGGCATGAATGCCAATTTATACACTACATTTGATAGATACAAACAAAGACCAAAGACTTATCCTTACGTCTAATTTTTGAACAAAAAGTCCAAAGGCCTAGTCAAGCTTAGTTATAGGCTTTACAAAATTTCTACACAATAAATACATGGACTTTGACACCTTTTATGACTAACTTCCTATTACTCTAGTCACAAACAATAGAAATTGTATCAATAAAGGGTTAGGATAATGATGTTGGGTATTGCTTTGGGCCCCATCGTACATCATTCAATCCTCTCATTTAGATAAAATTTTGACACTATAATATGTTACAAAACACGCATAAGGATTCTCACTGCTTTTCTTTAATGAAGTAAGGTAGAGGTCATCTGCTTTATTGAAGTAGTGAGTGAAGGAGAAATCTTACTACTGACAGACGTAAATAGTTATAGCCACAAACAATTACAGTAGCTGTTGCCATTTTTTGGCGTAAATTTTGCTGATTGTTAAAGAGAGGCCTTATCTTCTACAAATTTTGTCTTTTTCTTCTGAATATCTTGATGCCAATAATTGATGTGGACAAATGGATACTTAGATGATGGAGTGAATCTTCAAGGCTAATCTTTCGTGGATACAACAAATTACAAAAATGGAAAGAGTCAAAAATGATTAAATCCTAAAAGTCCAAAATAGTAAATGAAAGCAGATGAAATATGGAATTTGTGACTATAATACTTCCAAGATATTTAAAGAGTCTAATTATGGAGTGCATTTTTTTTTCCACCCATACATTCTATCTGAAAGATCTTTAAGATTTGCTGCTGAGAGTTGATCATAAAAATCGTCCCCATTATCTGGTTCATTCTCCCATTGGTTATCTTCTTCTTCCATTGTTGATGAATCATGAGAGACACTATGCTGATAGTTAGGGTACTGGCTTTCATCTACAAATGTTCTTTTGCTGAAGGAAAAACCTAGAATGGCAAAATTATAGTATATCTTCTGATTTCTATCTTCACAGACGAGATTACCATAGCTTCCATTATGCTAATAGAGGATTACTAGCAAATTTCCTTCATTTATTGAGTTGATCTCTGAGTGAAAATTTTCTGCATGGCCAAAGTCTTCGATTGAAAAGTCCTAGGTATCTTGGAAATGTCAAAGTTCCTTTGAGGTACATTTTATGCTTAGCTGGAATGTACCTTATTTCTTTCCATTCTGGTCTTGATCTGAAAAAATTATTCTAGAAACAAAGCCGTAATCTAACAATTGTGAGGCTGTTAGATGACGCGTTTTGCCCCTAATCTCTATCTCCAGTGGCTCAAAAGTTGCTAGATTTATCTAGCAAAGGCAGATGCTGAAATCTAGATTACACTGACATCTTCCAAAATATTCTGGCCTATCTATACATCTTTCTTCTTGTAAACATGGTTATTCTTCATCCTCGTAGAGATAAGTCCATTGATATGCCATACCAGGGAATCGAACTCTTATTATGGAGAGGTCTTGAAGAAATTGCTGTATAATGACAAATTCATTACTTCTGCTATCTTCGGCTAAGGTGTATATATAGGGTTTAAGGTCTTCTATTTCTCGATTTTTCTCACAAAAAGATTGAATAATAGAATGCTTGAAGAAATAAATTCTAGCACTCAATTGTTCAAATTCCTCACTGGTAAGTTGTCTGTTTCTAGGTCAGGAAAGGGAATAAGTGCTTTTTCTGGAGTTAATTTTTTAAGCTGGTTGGTTAGGGTTCAAATGGTTTCTCTTAATTGTTTTTCTTCATCTCAGAACTGGTCTAGCTCTTTACTAACCTTTTTGCCTTTATGCATAATTTTCTTGAAATTTCTAGTAAGGCCTTCACAATGTCTGCACATTTGGAGAGGATTTTGAGAATCTGGTGAGGGTTATTACTACTGCTTCCTGTTATCTGGCTAACTGGAACTCCACTAATAGCAAAATAGTTGACTGCATCTTACTCAATGTGTCCAGATAATCTTTAGCTATTTGGCTAATAAAGTAACTGGTTCCTATTTGTCTGCGGGCATATGTACTGGTTGACTCGAAATCATAAAATCCTTTAAATTGAGATAGGGAAAATTTTTTAACTAAAAGTTCAACTTCTACCCAATCATGGTAAATACTAGGCTTGGTTCCTTCAGCTACTACATAGAAAGAAAGTTTTTAGACAAAGGTTTATTCTGGATTTTTGAAAAATATATACTGAGAGAGTTTAAGGCTGACAAACGTTTGGCTGGGTGATTGAGATTGTTCCAAAGGTTATCTAAAAGATACTGTTGAACTGGGTCTAGCTCGATTCCTGTTAATGGTTTGAATTTGTTTCTGCCTTCATAAATAGGAAGAGCAAATCCTCTAAAGTTCATTATTTTGTTATTCTTCATTATTTGCACAAAAATTAAGTTGGTTATTTTCTTTTTCTAAATAAATTTTCATACTTAGATAATCTGTTAATTTATTATCACTCCCTTTAATGTGTTCAAATTCTACTTTATATCCTTGTCCTACTATGCAATCTAAAAATTTTGCCCATATTCTACTACTAAATTTACACTCATTAAGTTTATTATGAAATCTAACTATAGCTTCATAGTCTGTTCTAATCGTAAAATTTGGTGTAAAAATAGTATAAATTTGTTTATTGCATATACTATTCCTAATATTTCAAAATTTAAGCTGGTCATGGTTGTATCTTTTTCTTTAAATTTTTCAGAACTATATCTACAAATGCGCTCCTTATTTTTACTATCATACTTGCTAGGTTTAGCTAATTGTGACAACCGTCACCACCGATTAGTGCTAATCTATGATTAAGCATGTTAAGTGACTGATTAACTAAAATTCTGACTAATTGATTGAGTGTATTCGTTTAAACGCATTTTTATCTGTTTGACTGTTAATTGATCTGTTCATGCTTTATGTTTTGAACTGCAAATTGAAGGCCTTATCGGCGGCCAAATCAGAAATTGATTAGTGTTTCTTGCTAATTAGAATTTATGTGATTTTATGGTATGTTTAATTAAAATGTGATTTGGAGCGATTCAATTGGATTAAATAATGTTAAATTACATTAGTTTGGCTTATTTACCAAATTGCCACTTAGTGGACAATCCTAGACCATTCTTTGTCTACTTCCCTCATGTTTGATATGCCATTCATTTCTTCTAGAGACCAAAACGTGAGAGAGAGCTAGAGAGTTGGAAGTAAGCTTGTGTTCATCAATATTTGCTTGAGAATTAGAAGTCTTGAAGAGTAGATTGCATAATTGAGCTTCTAGATTTGGAATTGAAGACCTAAGGTAGGAGAATTATCTTCTTGAACTTGAATTCTAGTTGTTCTTGCATGATTCATGGTAAGGTTAGTGATTTAAGGCATGAATTAGCTTAATATGTTGAATTGAGTAGGAATTCATGCATGTATACATTGTTGAGTTTTGAGGTTGATTTCATAGAAATCCTCACATGCATGTCCATATTCTAGCTTTGGTCCATGAATTCAGCATGTTTTTGGAGGGATTGACTTATTTGTTCTTGTATTAGCAGCTTTGAAGTTGATTAAATTCATGCATGTTGCATGTACATCATGTTCTTGAAGTTTTGTTTGGAAATGGGTTCAATTGAACTACCTTTTGGCTTTGATTTTGCAAATTGATCTTTGAAACATGTCATATTATGGGTTTTAAAGTGTTTTCTAGGAAATTAGCCCAAAAGGATCGAATTTGATGCTTTAAATGTTGAGTTTCATGCTTGGAGGCAAATCTGGAAATTCCAGATTTTGGATCCATGCTCAAGCGGGGAACTCCACGCTCGAGCTTACACTCTGGGTTCATGCAGTTCGCTCGAGCGGGGAAAGTAACGCTCGAGCGTGAAATGCATGTATCCAGTACTTTGCATGTATTTACAATCCGCTCAAGCGAGGAATACGCTTCGGCGAGACTTGTGTCTCACGCTTCGGCGAAGTCGAGCGCCCGTCGAGCGTGAATTTCATGCATCCAGTACTTTTGTAGTCCGCTCAAGCGAGGAAAGTCACGCTCGAGCGTAGCTCTTTTGTCTGCATGTCCGCTCGAGCAGATAAAGCAACGCTCGAGCGGGACCCCTGTTTCAGCAAAAATTTGAAAAGTGTTTTAAAGTGCATCTTTGCATCCTTATTCCATCCTAGGCATTCCTAGGCCTAGTTTAAGGCATCTTAATGAGGATAATGCTATAGAACCACACCGAGTCAAGATAGGGACTAAGTTATTGTTTCCCCAAGCGTACAACTTAGTGTATGTTCATCTTGTAGCTGTGGGGTTGGCATTCGAGGATGCTCACTAGCCTATCTGTAGCTCAGAACTCTGTGAGTAACAATGTTATAAAGATACATTCAATCATGAATATTTTTTGAATGACCAACTGTACTGCTTTCTGAAATGATATTTCTTACTGAATGAATGTTTGTCCTATTTGCGAACTGTATTCGTGGCATCTATAGCAATTCTTTATTCTTTGTCTTCGCTCGCTCTTGTTACAAAGATCTCTGTCGGTTCCCATGTTGGAACCACTCTCATTCTTGATATGATGGCCATCAATGATTTATTGATCTGTTAAGACCCTCTTTATCTTGTTTGCTATGGGATGTACCACATATATTTGCTATGGTGAATAGTGATATCTTGTTATAATTATTTGTTTTAAATCTTGAAAGGACATTCATTCTTAACATCTTTACGCATATGTTATTCCTTTGGGCTTTAGTTCCTTTGTTTATATATATATAGGTGTCGAGCACGGATCGGAGCTAAGGCGTTGGGTTTAACTCCATTTTGTCAAGCCAACCACTATGCCTCACTAAGAGGTTCCAAATCCTTCTAGCTAGGGCTTTTTGGGGTGTTTTAGATTCATCCTTTCTGTCTCTACTTTTGTATAGACTGACTGTACCTGTACTGTAATGTTCTATTAGGGATTAGGTCCCTGTTCTGGATGACTATATATATATGTATATACTATTTTGGTTTTGAATGTGAATATGTATAAAAAATCTTTTTTTTTTTTTGCATAAAGACTGTCACAGCTCATTGGACATCTTTTATTACTGTTTTGGCTTCCTTGACCCACATACTACATATTCTTGTTATTCTTTATTAGCGGGCCTTGATAATCTCGGATTACTAGTCGGTTACGGTACTAAACCCATAAGGGCGGGTTTGGGTCGTGACACTAATAGTACTGTTCCCCATCCTAATTGGCTTGCATCTGTTTCTACGACTATATATTCTGATTCTAACAGAAGTTGTAGGTCAGGTAAGTTTTTACAAATATCTTTAATTTTTCTTACTAAAGCTATATCTTGTTGGTTAAAATATTTTTATCTTGTGGGTGTGGTCTTGTTATATAGAGGTCCTATTATTTTACTAAGGTTAGGAATATACATTCATGCATAATTTAAAATCTCTAAAAATGATTGAAGTTATTTTGTATCTTCTAATTTGTCTGGATAATCTAAAATTTCTTAACTATGTGGGGTTGTAGCCTGATTTTTCCATTTCCTAACTCTATTCCTAAAAATTCTATATGAGGTTTATTTAATACCATTTTTCTTTTACTTATTATTATTCCATTGTTTATAAATTCTTTTAATACTATATATAAATGATCTATGTGACTTTTTATCAGGGCTAAATATTAATGTGTCATTTATATATACCAGTATAAAACTATATTTATTAAATATATATCCATTTTACACTGAAATATGGAAGGTACATTTTTTAGTTCAAAAGGCATGACTAGCCATTCATAATGTCCTTGTGGGAAACAAAAGGCTGTCCAAGGTATGCTTTTCTTTTTTATTTTTATCTGCCAAAATCCTCACTTGCAATCAAATTTGCTAAATATTTTTGCTGTCTGTATTCTGTTTATGAGCTGATCTTTATTTGGTATATTATATTTATCGTCTTCTGTATTATCATTTAATCTTTTATAATTTATAACTATTCTAGCTTTCCTCTTTTTATCTCTGCATGATTTCTAACCATAAATGTGGCGCTCTTATGTGGGCTATTACTAGGTCGAATTACTCCTAAATCTAATAACTCCTTAATCTGTGTTGTAAATTCTTTTATATCTGCTGGCGTATGATCTATTTGTGCTGATGTAATCCTATAATCTTTATTTTTTATATCTAAAGTAGCTAAAACTTTATTTCGTTCCCAGTATTTCATGGGCTGTTTTCCTAAAATTTCTATTGTTTTAGCTAATTTTATTATTTCATCTAAATCATTTTATGTTCTCTTGTATACTGGTTTTTTCTTTAGTTTTCCTATTTTTGCGAAAATTAATTCTAAGTTAACAATTTGTTGGAATTCTTCTATACTCCAAGAGTCATATTTTTCTTCTAATTCAACATCTTTTAAGTTTTTTGATCCAAAATCTAATATGTCTAAATTTTTTAAAGAACTATTTGCTATCTCTTTATTTGGTATATATTTTTGGGCTAGCTCAGGAAAATTTTTTCTACAAATAATATATTTGATGAGTGTTATATATTGAACAGTTTAAATTATTGAAATGGGTCTGAATTAGAGCCCACCATGGCCACAACAAATCTGTCCAATCTGATGACGGATTGGAGATGACTCATTCCCTAAAAAAAAATTAAACATTTCATAATTAAATACAATCAAACTTTATATTTATTAAATAAATATACTGATATCATTATAAATTGAAAGATTTTATATATAAATTGAAAGTTTTTTAAATAAATTCAATTACATATCACTACAAATATGAATTTCAATAAAATCAACAAAAATAAAGTTTAGATCCCAACAAAAAAAAATATATTTTTTTTAATATATATAATTAATTAATTAATTTAATAGCGGACCGGGCTAGGTTAAAAATATAATTCCAAGCCCAGCCCATTAATAAGTCAGGCTGAAAATGTTAGCCCAACTCGGCCCTATAGGCCAAAATAACCTTTCCAAATCCTAAAAAAATAAGATTGGGTCGGGTGAACCAACTAGCCAATGTCCACTCCTGTGGTGGACAAAATAATTTCGGATAAGGGCTCGTTTGGAAAGTGGATTAGCTTTTTGGTTTTTTGACTTTTTTGGTTATTTTAATCTGGGGCTAAAAAGTCTTGTTTGGGTAGGGCTTTTGGCTTTTTTGACTTTTTTGTGAGGGAAAGAATATAATGATTATGGGTTGGAGGTGATATTTTGTCTTATTAGGTTAAAAAGCCTATTTTATTTTTTGTAGTTATTTTAGCCAAAAAACCCCCCCAAAACTAAACTTCACAAGCGAGCTCATAGGCTACTTTGGCTATTTTAGCCACAAAAGGATAAAATAGGCTAAAAAGTTAATAAAGTAAAATGTCACATCTAAGCTATAATTATTTCATTTTTTCTCTCACAAAAGTAAAAAAATCAAAAATCCATCCCAAATGAGACTTTTAGCCTCAGACTAAAATAGTCAAAAAGCCAACCCACATGCCAAACGAAAGCTGAAAGGTTTGGATGAATTTAGAGTTATTTTTTGAGAAATTACATGCAAGTGGAAGATAGAAAAAAAAAATTACAAACACTTGAGGGTATAAATGTGTTTGTAGTAGAATGCAAATGAAAAGCTACAAAGAAATATTTATTTATAATTTGGAGTAATACAAAGATTGATTAAATTGTTTAATTTGTTAAGATTCAATTTACAATTAACATTTAATGTCAAAAATAAATATATAAATCAAAATTAAATGTCATTGTATTAAATACTTGACAAGCCATAGCTTAATTTTAAGATCATTCTAAGTATAAAATTAAAAATAAAAAGAAATCTAGTAAAAGGATTTTATCTTTGTAATAGAAGAAAATATTGTTTCGTTTGAGTTACAGTACGACTTGGTTATCTACTAGATGTCTCTAGATACACCAAAAATTAAGAAGAAAAATTTGGATACGTGTTTTGTGTACCACGTATGCAAAAGTACCATACGTAGTACCATACACCGATAAGTATCCGATACGAGTACAGTATGTTTGTTGAAGTACCCATGCTTCATAGCCTACACACCATCTACAGAAATTTATGCTTTGCCTAATTCTTGTCAACTCTAAATTTCAATAGTATTTATATGAAACCAAGTTCTTAGGTTATTAATTAACCGATACTTATTGACTAAGATAAATAAAAAGACTTTAAAAGATATTTGGAGCAAATCATGGGTAGCATATTCTTTCCCCTCATGTTGAAAATATGTTCCCTCATGGACATATTGTCAAGCATATGGTGTGCAAGTTATATACTAACAAACACCAGTGAATACATAAGCATATAAAATCAATACAAATATCTACAAATAAAGGAAGTTGAAAACCATGAGTAATGACCACATCATGTGCAAAAAAGGGGAAAAAAAAAAGAAAAAAAAAAAAGAATAAGGATTATGACAATAACATACATGATTATATCGTTTGAGAGTCGATCTCTTGGACACTGTGAATTCCAAATTGTAGGCATATATACGATTGCATAGAATCAATTCACCGCCACAAGAATAGTTTGGACAATCTGGTTCACTGTTAGAGGAACAATCATATTGCAGCACTGAGATATTAGTGCTGCCCAAGCAATTCTTCTACAAAGTGACACACCAAACAAAGAAACATTGTAGAAGCAAGATGTGGAAGCTTGTGATTGGGTAATCGGCAGAGGCAAAGCAAAGGGTTTCTCCTCAAACATCTAGAGAGGCCACTTTAGAAGAGACAATACTGCCACACCAACACAAACACATTGTCATGACCCGAACCCGTTCCTACAGGTTTGGATCGTAACCGACTAGTAATCATAAGATTACCTTACGACGTCAAACAAAATTTCAAAGTATAATTAAAGATACGGGGCCTAAAGAGGAAGCAGAATAATATAATGATAATAAATTTTTCCAATAAGCTGTGTGTAAATAGTATAAATAGAAATCTTGTATGTTAATAACCAACTCCCAAAACATATACATACATACATGGTTGCATATACAAATACTCATACATGGAGTACAAATCATTAATTCACAAAAACTAAAAACTTATATACATATCATGGTCATACAAGACCAAACAAAAACAAAAGTAAAAGCCTCAACATTGAGGCACTCTTTCGTTGACTTCACAAAAGCATGGGTGATTTTCCTGACAAACTCTAGGGTTGGACATCCTGCTACTCACCTACATATATATAGGGAAAGGGGTGAGCTAAACCCTAGTGAATAATATCATAGCAAAGGGTTTAATGAATGAGTTTCAATGCTTATCATAATCATTCTTATATCATATTCATTGCATACCAGAACGACCTCAAGTCCAACACATGGCAGAACGACCTCTAATCCAATACATAGCAGAATGACCTCGGGTCCATCATATGATAGATATGAGAGATGTACAAAACGGAATAAAACAGAGTTTAACAAAATGACTTTGAGTCTAATTCATTACAGTTGTATCAGATCAATATAATGACCATTTGGTCAAACACATTTCAGATATTCAATGGGTTGACTTTTTGGTCTAGCACATAACAAATATTTCAAACTAATAAGATATACAAAACAACCTTGGGTCCACCTTACACATTTATACTTCATCAATTACATAGCATATCATTCAAACAGATGGAAAACTCATTCATATTCAAGAAATCACAAGTTCAGAAAAGTTTGCCACAATAGAACATTTAGAAAATACATTATACGAAAATATCTTTACTAAAATATTACTCACAGCGATTAGATTGGATGTTACTCCTCCGCGGATCAACCTATACATAACACATGAACATACACACATTGAAACACATAACTAAATCGAATCATTCTTTTCTATTCAATTCTTTTAAGTCCATTTCTAGCTTATTAAATCTTACATAAGGCTTAATTTATGCCTAAGAATACTCGGAGAGACATGAGAACGGAAATATGGACAGAATGCAACTTTTCAAAATATGCTGAAATGGGGCTATTCGCTTGAGCTAACCTTTGGTTGCTCGAGCAATCTGCAAAGTTTGCAAAAGTTTTGAATGGTCTCAATGTAGGCTCGAGCTAACACTTAATTACTCGAGCTGTGAGCAATGGAATATTGGGTTTGCTCAAGCAGACTCTTGGTCACTCAAGTGGTCTACAAAACTTATAGATGCTCGCACTGTGCACTCGAGCGAAGACTTTATCACTCGAGCAACGAGGTCGAATTTTGGGTTCCAAAACATGAAGAAACATGCTCCAAACTCAATTTCAAAGGCAAAAATTCATAAAACTTGAAAACTCTCCAACAAGCATAAATACATGATCATTAGCAAACCCTTAACTTAAAATTTCATGAATTCTTCAAAATTGAAACTCAAATCTTCATGCATGTATGAATTTGTTTCGAATTCTTTTCCATAACTCCCAAAACATGAAATTTAACTTCAAAACTTTGTGAATCAAAGATGCATGTGTAATTTAACTCCCAAATTCAACATAAATAGCAAAATTCAAGCTCAAAATGATGAAACACCACATAATTATGCATGCATGTATATCTAGCTCCATTTTTGTCATCTTTAAGCTAATTTCTGGTGTTTAATCTCAAATTCTCCCTGAATTCATTAACTAGATGGAGTGACTACATGAACTAAGGATCAAAGCTTACCTAGAATCTTGAATTTGTTGATTACTTGCAAAATCTTGGTCTTCTTCTTCCAATTCTCTAACTCTCTCTCTCTCTCTCTCTCTCAAAAGGTTGAACTCTCTTCTCACTCTAAACTCTCCAACAAAATTTGTAATCAAGAATAAATTAATCTCCTCTTTTAACATATATATAGATTAGGTTAGGTTAGTTGCTAATTAGAGATTAAGCAAATCAATTAAGACTTGAGACTAATTAAACTAAACTTAATTTTACTAAACTGAATTGAATTTTAATCAAACTTTCCAAAAGGCTCTAAACATTATATCAAATCAATTAAGCTTGTCAATTTTGGTTTCTGAGCTCATTTAGGCTTTCAATTTCAATTTTATAACAAAATTCCTAATAGATAATTCACAAATCAGACAGATACTTACAAATTAAACATAAGACACATATTTAAAATTCAAATCTCACACAAATTAAATAAATGTAATTATGTTACATGATGGGGTTATGACAGTCTTCTCTCCTTAAAAAGTTTGGTCCTCCAAACTTGCGTTATCTTGTATTGGAAATAGTTCGAAATATATTTGCTTCATTTCATCTTCTTTCTCCCATATGGCTTCTTTGCCATAATGTTCCTTCCATTCTACCTTAACAATAGGAATTGCTCTATTCCTCAATTGCTTCACTTGTCGGTTGATAATTTGAATCGGTCTTTCATCATATTCTATATCATCGTCAAGAGTTATTTGGTGATAATCAATAACATGAAATGGATCCTGAAGATAACCCTAGAACATTAACACATGAAACACATTGTCCATTTGTTCCATTCTTGACGGTAGAGCGATCCGATATGCAACTAGACTAAGCTTTTCCAAAATCTAAAACTGTCCAATATACCGATGTAATAACTTGCATTTCTTCCCAAATCTTGTCTGACCGTTCATCGGAGCCACCCTAATGAACACATGAACACCAACTTTATACTCTAAAGCCTTTCCTCTCTCATCCGTATAACTCTTTTGTCGGCTTTATGTAGTTTTGAGCCTTTGTTGAATGATCTTAATCTTTTCAGTGGTTGTTTGCACAATTTCAGGTCCAAGCAAAACTTTGTCTTCCACTTCTACCCAAAAAATTAAAGATCTACATTTCCTACCATATAGCCCATTATTATCCAAGTAAAGAAGTCCTCAATCTAAATACTAAAGAAAAAGACAACTTTCCACCAAAGAGAAATAGAGGGCCTGGTTGAAGACGACAAGATTAGATAGCTTGGTCAAACACACTAGTTAAAGGAAATAGCATTGCAAGCAAAAGTAGTGGCTACTCTAGCATTCCCCATTGTTGTATCGGCATTGGTCAACTATCGACCTTTTAGAACTGAAGTTAGGATAATTGGAGAAGAGGTCATCACCATAGTAACAATGGTGGTGACAAAAACAGTAGTGACAGAGTTTGATCGGCCTTTCCTTTAGAGCTCTCCAAACTAGTCAGTGTGGTGTTTGCCAACCCTCTATTTGGAAAGAGGAAAGATTGAAACTGAGTCTCAAGCGGCAACAATGATAGCAGCAGCAGTAGTGGTAGCAGCATCGATAGGGGTGTCATATGCCACCATGATTGGCATATTTGAAGCTTGATCAGCTGCTAGAATGAGCAGGGCTAGAAGATTCCATCTCATTTTACCGTTTACTCTCTAGTACCAAGTCGTAGAGGTTCTTCGGAGGAATTTCTTCGGGGTTCTGATCGGAGATGGCAGCTTTAGAATTGGTAGAGGAATGGCATAGGGAGTTGGGTTGTTCTTCTTCTATTGGTTGCTCTTTCTCTTCTTCTTTTCTGAGATGTGGAGGGATGCAGAAACGAAGAAGGCCGTTAGCGTTGAAAGGGATGCCGTTAGTGGCAACTACAGAGTGGTAATAAGGAATGTAGAAAAGCAAAACGTAGGCATCACGACCTTGACCTCTCTGTTTGGTGGGACCTCAATATGCCCAAACTTGTTGAAGAAGGGAAAGGTTGAATTGGTCTTCCCGCTCACTCAACTTGGCAAAGACACTGGGATCTGCAAAATAAAAAGCTAGAAGTTAGGAAACATATAAATAAGAAACTTATAAAGAAACAAATCAAATACAGAAGCAAAAAGATCCTAAACTTGGTCAACCATGTTGTTTGAGGATAGACCAATTTCTGTCATCGCCAGGAAGGAACTCCTAGTTGCCCTCTACAATAACGATGACGTCGTTGACCCTTTAACTAGAATCAAGAAGCATTTGAACTAGTTGGTGCTTCGCGGATCTGGGTTTAAAATAAAATTTTGCCACCACCTTGGTGGTGGGAACTAGGATATAACAGTAACGGATCTTAAATAACTCTAGATTCACCCCTGGGAGCTCATTCAAAGCTACAACCCCTATTATTATTCTGAAAAAACTAGAGGCAAGTTGGGAAGGGAGAATGCCATAAAAATGCATCACCTCCTTAAGAAAGGGGTGCAAGAAAAAACACCCCTCCTCTCAACTATGTCTTTGAGGGGTCAAGACATTTGCACCTTAGACCCCTCGACTATGTCATCATTATTTTCAAGAAAATGAACGACAACATCATCAAGAATGCTATACAGAGCCCTAAATTTCTGAATGCTTTTTTCATAATCTAACAAGTTCCTAAGATGATTCATGGCAAACATGTGGGCAAAAAGCAAAATCGTAGAAGATGGATGAAAATCGAAAAAGCAAATAAGAAAAAACATAAATGAGCAAGAGAGAGAGAAAAACTTACAAATGAAGTAAAACGATTGGTAGAGTCTTTAAATGAGAGCAAGAAGTGAAGTGGCACGTCAAAAATTTGGGGGAAATGGAAACAAAGTGATGAGAGAGTAAGAAGTGCATAAAATTAGATGTCTTAGACCATCTCCAACGCTTCATCAAACTTGGCATCAGATTTAAATTTTGGTGAAAAAGTCACTTTTTGGTGCTCCGATGGTTTCAGTAAACAAGTATCAAAATGAGAATTCAACAAATAATTAATCAAAGTGAGAATAGTTGCTCCTTTCACCAATGCACTGAGCATAGTTGTTAAAGCAGAAATTTGTCAAAATTTTACACATGGTGGTCGACTACCTGGTCGACCCCTTGGTCGACCACTCGGTCGACCAGCTCATGCAAATGGTTCAAAAATTGGTAGGTTCAAACAGTTCAAAAAGGTGTAAAAAAAAAAAAAAAATTGCCTTACCAGTCGACCGACCGGTCGACCAACCGGTTGACCCACGAGATGATTCTTTTTTTTGATACACCGTTGGAGCAACTAATATCAAATTGAAAAAATGAGCCATTTTTTACTCAAATTTGGTGAAAAAAATACTGAACCGTTGGAGATGCTCTTAGACCATCTCCAACGCTTCATCAAACTTGGCATCAGATTTGAATTTTGGTGAAAAAGTCACTTTTTGGTGCTCCAATGGTTTCAGTAAACAATTATCAAAATGAGAATTCAACAAATAATTCATCAAAGTGAGAACAGTTGCTTCTTTCACCAATGCACTGTGCATAGCCGTTAAAGCAGAAATTTGTCAAAATTTTACACATTGTGGTCGACCCCCTGGTCAACTATCCGGTTGACCAGACCGGTCGACCAGCTCATGCAAATGGTTCAAAAATTGGTAGGTTCAAACAGTTCAAAAAGGTAATAAAAAAAAATTGCCTTATCGGTCGACTGACCGGTCGACTCACGGGATGATTCTTCTTGTTGATGCACCGTTGAAGCAACTGATATCATATTGAAAAATTGAGCCATTTTTTACTCAAATTTGATGAAAAAAATACTGAACCGTTTGATATGCTCTTAGTAAAGAAACGGTGCACGAAGGAGGACGTGACGGTTGATGTCATTATTACGCCCACTAAGCGAGAAAAAGAAGCATGTCAACAAGAAATACTTTTCGGTTGGCAGAGGGATGTCGATTACGTTCAATTGCTTCGACTACCGATTGAAGACTTAGATTGGTAGCCAAAAAGGGGCAATTACGGAGGGTAAGAATACATGGTTAGGTCCAACCAATAATATATAGCCAAGCCCGATATAAGCCCAAAACTAATTAGGCCCAAGGAAGAATATAACTCAGATAAGATAATAGGTCAGACCCATATTGCTTCAGAAGCAAAGATATTCTTCTAGAAGAATATCGTTTGGAATGGCAAGGACCGACAGATCCATATTTATCCAACGAACAAGGGACACAGTAAGTGGGCTATGGCCTAGACTGACACTGACAAGGGAAAGTACCATCCAATTAGTTTCCATCCAACGATCAATGTTCAATACAACTTGGCCACTATGGCCTAACACCATCTTAGTCGTCCAATGGACAGAGATCCAATGGTCTATGATAATGACAACTTGCCTACTAGCACAAGTGACCTCTGACGAAAGAAAGACGATCCGATCAGAAAGGGAATGGACGATAGGATCAGAAAGGGAATGGACGATCATGATAAGAACCAATCAACTTAAAAAGGAAAGCTAGGTAAAGCAAAAGGGCCAAACCAAAGTAACCCAAAAATCCACTTAAATATAGTCATTTCCTATTTTCATATAATGGCCGATCAATGTACTCACTTAATCGTCAAAAGGTCCTCCTAACATACCTAGGTTGGGGGTGATCACTAACTTTGTTTTCTCTTGCGGATGAGAGGATTGGACACATTATCTTACTATTTTCCTGTGGAGATAATTTCACTATCCACAATAACATTAAACTTTGTTATGATATCAACAATATATATATATATATATATTTTGCTTATTTTTTAAAGAAGAAATATTAATAATTTAATGTAACACCCAACTTTTTAATAATTTAATAAACTGAGATGTTTGTGCCATAATTAGATTTTGTTAAGATAAATAGAACATTTTTAAAAAAAATTTTATTTATTTTTTTTAAAAAATAAAATAATTTAATGTAACATCCAGCCTTTTAATATTTTAATGAAATGACATGTTCCTGTATCATAGTATACTACTTACTAATATTATATGAGCGTATCTATAAATTCACTAGGTATTAATTTTTAGTCTATATTTTAAGATCATTTAACTTTTTAAGTAATATTTCAAACAGATTTAAATAATTTTGAGTTAATACATTTAATTGAAAGTGTTCAATTAAATAATAAATCACCACCAGTATCTTACTTATTTAGAATATATTGATTATTTAGGTAATATCATATCCCAGTATTAGCATCATACCTGTTTTAGTTTTCTTATATTACCATATAAATTAATTACATTTTTTGTTCACAAAATATGAGTCTTGTATTATTTTAATCTCAATGTTTAAATTATGTCAATTTAATTTCTAATATAAAAAAATATTTCAATTTAATCTCTCAATATACCTCTATTAATAGAGGCAATTCAAATGTTGTGTTTGGTTGATGAATTTGAGAAGGGATTTGGAAAGGAAAATAGAAAAGGTAAGTGAAATGTGAATAAATCATGCCTATATTTTACATTGTTTCATACACCTTTTCCCTTTCCTTTTCCTTTTTCAAATCCCTCCCCAAATCTCCTAACTAAACACAGCATAAAGGCCATATCCACAATATCTATATTCCATATCGGTGCTTCATAGCTAATCTCTCCCATCGTGGAACTTAATCAGAAACACAAAGGTTGAAGGTTGAAGAGCATATGAATAAGCTTATGATTCTATAATTGAAGTTATTGGAACGAATATTATGCATTTTACATCAGTGTTAGTATCTAACAATACACATTGATACATGCATGATTAGAAAGAAAAAAAAAATACAAAATTATATTAAAAATACAGAATGGATATATATATTTCTAGGTTCTTTCCACAAAATCTAACTATTTCCTACGACAGGAATTTTGTTGCAAGTATCCTCCAATCCACTAATCTGCAGCGGTGGCAACGAGAACTCACTCACGGTAGAGCTTTTACTCCGAATTTCTTTCAAAACCCGCAATGCCGAGATGGTACTCTTCATGTATAAGCTCTTCATATACTCAATCTCTGCAAGTTCCTTGGGGACTCTGGGGAGATCATCATCCTTCGCATGGGTAGAAGTTGACGGTTCATCCCCATCAGCTGCCTCGATTGAAGTTGGGGGCTCATTTACAGGGAAGAGGCGATCAAGCAGTGTCTCACACTCCTTTACCAGTTTATATAGCAAATCAGTGGTGAAAAAGGGCTGTTGCAGGACCTTTTGAATGAAAGGCGAGCGAAGAAGGGCACCGGTTCTTTTGTCATACTTCTTGAGTATCTTCACCAATCCTGTTAAAATTAGAAAGGTAAAAAAGTTAATCAATTTGAACCAGTGAAGAACACAGCCTACATAAGGGAACTCTCAAAATCCAATGGTGGAGCAGTCTATAAAACAGAGTTGCCTAAACCAAAATTCCAAGCCAAATGCAAATTAAGCTGAAATTTAGACAGAATGGACCATGCTAAAAGCTATATTAGTCCTATCCCCGTTAATTTTGTGTTCGGATCTTAAGATTGGTCCCTATCTATTGCTTTAATGTTGTGTTTTGATCTTAAATTTGTACAGATAACATTAGAGAGAAAAGAGTCAATACAATATCAGCTAAATGTTTCTCACAAACCATGCACAAATTCAAGTTTCAATCAAAACCTACATGCTTTTGACTTCTTCAAACCAGTTTCACAGTATATTCATGAGGCACCATTCATCATTTGAAGATCAATTCTTACCTCCACAAGGGCTCATGTAAAAACATGGAAAGAGACGGTAACTATTTATAGTTAAAGGTTTGTTGCTAGTAAATAGATTAGCACACTCTTTAACAAGCTCATTGTAGTACATTCTCCTACTAGTCAAGGAATTACAAACCTTTAACGATTGTTAGCTAACGGGCTTAGAATATTCGTTAATAAAAATCAAACATAAAATAGAAAAAATGAAAGTTACCTGTATAGTTAAGGGCACTGTAATTCTCCAACAAGACCATCTCTCCATGGAAGTCCACAATCTCCTTCCTTATCTTTATCATCTCTTCACTCCAATCTTTGGCCTTTGCAACTCTATCTTGCAAGTCCTATACCCCAACCACACCCCAAAAAATAAAAAAAAAAAACAAAAAAAAAAACAAGTGTCACCTCATAAGAACAACTTTCAAATCTAAACCCAAAAATCCCACATCATGCAGAGGCTCAGAAGCCGATTAAATCACAACAATTAATCATAGTTAACCAAAATCAAAGACATTTCCTTTTAATTTTCATCCACGTCATGACAAAATGTTAAAATCACAACTACTAACATGCATAATTGCATGTACAACCCGCACATTGAACAGAGGGCACAGAACGGTGGTTCCCCAATCTTATGTCCCTCCTTCTTAATGGCTCCACATCGCCACAATTAAGTGAAAAAAAACTCAAAAAATTTCTTAATCATTTAAAATATGTATAGTCGTCATTAAATTCAAATTATGACAACGAGACGGGTTTACTAGAACATAGGATTGTAATTTGTAACAGACAATAGGGACAAAAGATTCCAAGCCTAGAATCGTCTAAACTAAAATCTAATGTCCTATTTGACACTTTTCTCGACCGGCACGATGTGCATTCCTGAAAATATGCATATGAGTAATGATATACAAATAGTTTTTTACAATTGATGTAGTAGTTGAAGTCGTGCGCTAAAACAAACTTCTTAAGTAATGTGTATTGTGCAAGTGCAACAGGATTGTTTGTTCAATCATACCAGAATTCAAAGTCATGGAATTATGCGAGAATTTATAATTATAGAATTATGTGAGAAGATCAAGTTACAAGAATAATGTTAACCGTGCAATACAGACTTTTAAGCTAATTTGATTAATAAAGCATTACACCTATAAATTTCTTTTATTTATTTAAATTTTTTTGATCGGCTAAACCTATAAATTTCTTAGCAATCAACTTTTATTTAGAATTGTACTAACTATTATAAATACTTTAAATTGAATTCGTCCAGATCAAATAATGATAAAAAAAAAATAATTTGAATTTGAATATAGTTTTTATTTATTTCAACACGCTATTTACATGTATTCCAACCTTAACTATCGCTCATTAAACTGTGTCTATCAAAACAATTATTTGGTGTTGGTGCTACTGAAGCACCACGTAATCACCATAGTCTTATTCCTCAATTACACAACAAAAAATTGTAAATCCCACTTTCTATATCAACGAAAATACACCTGGGACACACAAGGCCGTGACCAATAAGGGCTTGTTTGGAATATGCTATATAAAATTATATGGTGCTACTGAAGCATCACGTAATCACCATAGCCTTATTCCTCAATTACACAACAAAAAATTGTAAATCTCACTTTCTATACCAACGAAAATACACCTAGGACGCACAAGGCCGTGACCAATAAAGGCTTGTTTGGAATATACTATATAAAATTATTTGGTGCTCTGAAGCATCATGTAATCACCATAGCCTTATTCCTCAATTAAACAATAAAAAAAAATTGCAAATCTCACTTTCTATACCAACGAAAATACACCTGGGACGCACAAGACCGTGACCAATAAGGGCTTATTTGAAATATACTATATAAAATTATTTGGTGCTACTGAAGCATCACGTCCATAGCCTTATTCCTCAATTAAACAACAAAAAAAATTGTAAATCTCACTTTCTATACCAATGAAAATACACTTGGGACGCACAAGGCCGTGACCAATAAGGGCTTGTTTGGAATATGCTATATAAAATTATTTGGTGCTACTGAAGCAACCATGTAATCACCATAGCCTTATTCCTCAATTACATAACAAAAAATTGTAAATCCCACTTTCTATACCAACGAAAATACACTTGGGACGCACAAGGCCGTGACCAATAAGGGCTTGTTTGGAATATGCTATATAAAATTATTTGGTGCTATTGAAGCATCACGTAATTACCATAGCCTTATTCCTCAATTACACAACAAAAACTTGTAAATCTCACTTTCTATACCAACGAAAATACACTTGGGACGCACAAGGCACTGACCAATAAGGGCTTGTTTGGAATATGCTATATAAAATTATTTGGTGCTACGGAAGCATCACGTAATCACCATAGCCTTATTCCTCAATTATACAACAAAAAATTGTAAATCTCACTTTCTATACCAACGAAAATACACCTGGGACGCACAAGGCCGTGACCAATAAGGGCACGTTTGGAATATGCTATATAAAATTATTTGATACTACTGAAGCATCGCATAATCACCATAGCCTTATTCCTCAATTACACAAAAAAATTGTAAATCCCACTTTCTATACCAACGAAAATACACTTGAGATGTGACCAATAAGAGCTTGTTTGGAATATACTATATAAACGCATCTTTTATCTTTTTTAACAATACTTTCATGAAAAATTTGTGATATTTGAATTACAGTTAGAATAAAACACCACACACTAATTAAAGTAATCTAAAAGTCACAAATCTTTTATCATCATTTTCATAAAAATAAAAAATAAAAAAATTCATGATTTGTAACATTTCTACTTTTTTTAAATCATATCAATTATCTATTTTTTTAGATATTTTTTTAAAAAATTAAAAAAATATATTTATTTAAATCATTGTAAACCATTAATGTCACGTCTATCAAATACTTGTGGGCCCACAAGCCCCCACTTATTAGACTGTCATTAATAGTTGGAGTCTATCAAAACACTTGTAAGCCACACAAGTCTCCGCTATCTCCGTTATTTAAATGGATTGGGAGAAAATTTTAATGTCAGTTTATAGCTCTAGTCTATCATCTTACTAACAACAGCCGACCAAGGAATGCCAAAAATCGAAAAATTACAAATTCATTAAAAAATTTACAATTTTAATAATTAATATTTATAAATTTTTTCCTTAATTTATAATTATTTTTACAAAATTACACATATTTCCTCTTTATTAAACTCCATAACGACGTCGCTCCCAGGGATTGTCTTAAAAAAAAAAGAAAAAAAAAGAGCACCAATTAATTTAGAATTAATTAATAAAAAAAGAAAGAAAATAACCTTTAATCTGATAATATACTCTTCCTCTTTCTCGACGAAGAAGCTGTTGAATTTCTCGAGCTCCGCCTCCAGCAACTCCATGAAATCATTCTCCTCCTTCGTCATCTCGGTGGCCGGCCCTCCGCCGCCGCAGTCCATACAATCTCCGGCGGAGGACAACCTAGGGCGCTTGGCAGGCCTATTGTCTCCCCCTTTGGGCTCGATGAGCTTGAGCCGCTTCTTCAGCTCCTTGTAGGACAAAAACTTGTCTCTCCACTCCGGCAAAGTCTCCTCGATCTGGTTGCTCAGACTCTTCCCGAACTTCATCGTTTCAAATTTGGAAAGGAAAAGGAAAAGAAAATTGATAGAGAAGGTGAAAGGAATTTTGGTGAGTGAGAAAATGGAGAGGGTAGAAGAGGGAAGGTGGGAGGGGAAGTGATTTAAGCTGTCTGTGGGCGAAGAATATCCAACCGCGAATATTCTTTCTTCTCCTATGGTAAGAGTATATCTCTTGGTTATATTCCACTTGAGACAGACAGAGAGAGACTTTTTTAGTTTATTTATTTATTTATTTTTTATTTTATACATTATTGTTTTATTATTGTTCAGTTTCGAGCAGCCACGTGGAAGTGGAGTGAAGCTGGTGTTGGTGAGGCCAGAGCAAGTGGGTGTGTGGAGCCACCAAAAAATCATAGGATTATTACATTTGAAAAAAAAAAAAATTACAAAAGTTTATAAATTTAATTTTTAATATAAATAAGTTATATTTTGTCTTTTTTATATGGTTACTTTTCATTTTTTTTTATTTTAATTTTTCATATTTCAAGTTTTTTTTTAAATTTATTTTTAAAATTAATTTTTATTTTAAATTGGACAGAAAATATAACGACATTTGTCACAAATATAAAAAATATATTATATATTGAAATTTGAGTTTGTGTTATATGTGTGAGTCGCATATAATATATTTGTATCACATGCGATTGTCAATGTGTTATTTTTTGTTGAATTTTTAACAAAAATTAGCTTTAGAAACAAATTGTGAAAATTTTGAAACAAAAAGGGTTAAAGTGAGAAAAAATAAACTTTAAGGACTAAAGTAGAAAAGTAATCAAATATAAAAAAGGTAAAATGTAATTTATTCTATTAGTAGTTATAAATTTTTTTATTAATTTATAATAACTTTTTCAACACGTGATATTTTCTTAAAAGTTATTGGTGCTTTTTAATATCATTAGGTTGATTTTATTTATTTATTTATTTTTAAAAATAGTTGAAATTTGTCTTAAAATGGTTATAAAGTAAATATCATGAATCATTAGTGTAATTACCCAAACGAACTGGTCTATAAATTTTGTTTTTCTACTAATTTTAAAAATATTTTTTGGTTTCGGAATATTCTTTGAAGAATATCGTGCTAATGTCGTTCACTAGTAAAGATTTTCCTAACATTGTTAGAACAAAAATGTTAGGAAACAAGTCAATCATGACCTACTTTATGGTGCTATTTATAAAATATATAAAAAAAAAAAATTAGAAACTATGGTATTCTTACTATATCTTTCCCATTTCATACATTTTTTAAGCTATTTTGAAATATTGAAAAAAGAAAAAAAAAAAAACTATATGAAACTCAATGAAAATTTTTTAGTTAACTCAAAATTTAGATGTCAAGTTCAAATTTAGAATTTAGAATTTTTAATGTTGAACAACTTGTATTTGTTCTATATATTCTGGAACTATCTGTATTTGTTGTATGCACATTCTGCTCACTTTCCCTATGTGCATATGCTTGGATCTATTTTTACATTAGATACTTATCTTATTAACCAATACAATCACTCTCTCCTTATCTGAGTAGTATTATTTTTATATACTAACACGTCAACTTCTCACTCAAAATATCTTACTTATCAATTTTAGTAAAATCGTCTTTTAAGTATGCTATTTTGTAGACCAAACAAAAACATGTTCCATCAAACTCGTCTCTCTACTTACTATTTCTCTCTACTTACTATTTTAATTGAACCCCAAATCGCTTGTTACAATTAGCTTGTTAATGAGACTTCCAATTGTTAGAAATGTAAGTGGTTGAACTCATTAAATTAATATTGCACAATTGCAACACAAAACAAGACATAATAAATAAATATGATAATTCTATTATTATTGTAAAATACTGGGCAATGATTTTACAACTCCTATCTCTTGAATATGGAATTTACAATTGAAAAAAAAAAATTAAAAACTTCAAAGTATAAAGTTTTAATAAATAAATAGAAATATAGAATTTATTTATTATTTTTTTTTTGGGTCGTACGTTGTATTTAAATTGTGACTAGGTAAAATAAAAAAAATTAAAAAATAGGCTTTTATTTAAAATTTTGTAAAAAGTTTAACTAATTTGATAGAAATACTCTAATACATATGGAAACTTCACTTTTATCATTAATCTTCCATGTTAATACCTTATAAATTGTATTATTTACTCAGTTTAATATTATATTAAAATGCAGTAATGCATTAACATTGAAAGCATTCCCACCAATTGAGGCTCAAATTAGCTGCCAAGAAAGCCGAATGATGGGTCGAGCCGAGCCAAATGATTTTGATTGAGTGTTGGTTCATTTATTACAAGAAAGGTATAATTCTGGGGCATGTGGAATATGCGTGACAAGGAGCCGATAAAGTTGAAAAAGAATCCAATAATATGCTGAGGGGAGGGGGCATTTTCAATGCTAATCTCGTACGGTCAAATGAATTCTATATTTGAATATAAAAACTTAAAAAAAATAAAATGAAATCTATATCTTTCTTTCTATCTATCAATTTGATGAAATGATAGCCCTCTTCCTCTGTGAAGTTGAGATCTTGTCTTTGGACTTCTTTTTTACCTTCTTATTTACAATGGGAAAGATGTATTTTGAATTGATTTAATAATTTAGATTTAGCTATTTAAAAATTAAAAAAAATAAGAAAACAAATTTAAATTTGCTTTTGCCTGCCTAAATCTGAATCATTGGATCAACTTAAAATGTATCTTTACCATTGCAAGTAAAAAGATAAAGAGAGAATTCAAGGAGAGGATCTCAACTCCCATTCTAGTTATTCTCTTTTTTTCAACTCTTTAACCTGGTTCTCTCATCTGTTTTTTTTCTCTCTTGATTTCTTGTATTTTTTTTTATTTTTCATCATCATGCTAATTATTACTACTTCTCCAATCTCTGTTATTGACTTGCCACCGAAAAAGCTTTCAAATCTAAACTTAAATTTGATTTATGTCTGAGATTTAGAGTTATTAAACATACTTTTATACTATGCAATCATCTCAGATTCAAAATATTTTATTTTGTAACATAGAGCTAAGAATTATATTTGTCCTCTATTTTTTAAAAATAAATATGATTCAAATAAATAATTACCGATATCTAATCATCTTATTTTTTTGTAATAATATTCTATTCAATGAGTCAAAAAAATAAATGGTTCCCGTTTTAATAATCTGAACTGTTCAATGTGTACAACTCGTTGAATACTATATGTCTGTAAAAAAATCACGTTGATCGGATATCGATAACTATCTCATCATATCAGATTTCTGTCAACCGTTTATTTTTTTAATGTTCATTTTTTTTAATACAAAACCGATTTGATAACAAAATTATCGATATCCGATCAACGTGATTTTTTACAAGCATATAGTACTCGACGAGTTCTACATATTAAATGATTAAAATTATCAAAATGAGACCCATAATAAACTCCTACGAACTTGATAATACCCACAAATCTAATCGCAGATTAGAGAAACCAGCCCCATTTAATTAATCCATCGATAAGGTGACTGACTTCATACGTTACATAGAGAGAGAAGACTAAATTGGATTGTTTTGTCCTCATACAGTGGAAGATTCGGATCCATTTGTGGTATATACTTTAGGTAATTAAACTTCAAGTGTGGAATGTGAGGACTTCAGGAGAAGATTGTACCCATTGTCCTTTCTTCTTTTGTCCCCTTTGTCTTGCAACTTCTCGTAAAACTCCCCACATTGGGTAGATTTAGGGACAACTTTGCCCCTCTATCTTTGAACATTTCATGAAACTCTCCAATAGTAAAACAAACTTAGAAGGCTACACATGTAAATTCCAATCAAATATGTTTTTTCTCTTTTGTTTGTAGTTTTGCTGCATAAAATCTCTAGTCACATTTGCAAGGGTAAGAAGAATAAAATAAAACTAAGTGATTCCCTAATTCAAGTGTGTAATTAAAATGGTTTTGAAGTGGTTCATGGTTTTGTCAGCCTAAAATGAGTTTAGGTTTGTGTTCTTCTATCTTTAATTCTTCACGACGATATATGTTGTTGAGGAAAAAAGTAATATTATTGACAATATAGTGTTGGGAATTATTTTAGCCTTTAGTTGAAATGTTTGCAGTGTGATAGTAGTAAAAGAAAACGCTTTCCATTTTGTTGTGTATTATATATTAATATTGTTAGATGTGTCTGAATAATTTGAAAAATTTTGGCGTCCGTGGCTCACCTTTTAGTACTTTGTTGAGCCAGCTGATCAGCTTCTAAACTGTAACAATAAAATACGTTTGTAAAAAATATAAGAAATGTTATTTATTTAAACCATACAACATCTTAATAACCATATTATAATTGCCAAATTAGAAACATGAGACTTTTTTTTTTCTTCTTCAGAGAGTGCGCTATTAATACAATTCTAATAGAAACTCATACAATTGTTACATACAAATGAGTGAAGGGGAAAAGGTTTTTGAGCGTGGATTTAAAAATGCTAATTATTATCACCTTTTATTACTTCTTTCTTTCATTTATTTATTTATTTATTTATTTTTTTGGTTTTTTGAAGAGGTATTGATAATTGATATCCTATCCCAATGAAACACACCCTGGACGCTATTAGTCTGTAAGGATTAAGAAGAATTGGTAATGCATTCTATTTGTCTCAAATTGTTTATTTGTTCAATATGACCTCCAATAAATTTATTCATCGATATTATTTTATTTTACAGATTAAAAAAAAATTGACCTCCAATTTACCACACTATTGTTGAAATCGAATTAGACCCATGAACTTCCAAACATACACAAACACAAAATGTTTTTTTTTTTTTTTCTTTTTTCGTTTGAACAAATACATATACATACATATATATATATATATAGGGAAATTACAAATCAGACAGATAGTGAATGAAGAGGATCACAATCCGTGAATAACTATTTACATTTTTATGATGGTACACATTTCTTATTTGTATGATGCAAGTCCTTATTGTGTCTAGTGTAAATTTTTCCTAAGTGTTAAAATTACATCAAAAAAGACTAAATTTAAAGGTACTTAGTGTAATTTTTTTTTTCTTCACTAATTCACTAATTTATAATTTCTCTACATATATATATATATATATATATATATTTACGTGGAGGGAGTACATTGGCATCTTACCAAAAGATCCTCAAGAAAATCCATTTCAATATGTAAGCTTGTAATATATTTATAGGTTGAGGCAAAGAAAAGTCTGGCATATTCCAAATAGGTTCTTTTGTGCCACCACATAATAATGAATTTAGCCACACCTTTTAAAGAGGTGTGGTCCATCTCCTTATTCTATATTATCACTCCATATCCTTCTTTCCATGCTAATAATACTTTATTTATTTATTTGTTTGGGTCATTGTCTCTTAGTTATTATGGTCACCCACCCCCTCCCATCTTTCAACCAATTGATTTTCTTCTATCCTAGAAGCGCAAAAAATTTCACAGATTCAATTACAAAGGGGAGATAAAAAGGTTATGGATCTACATGTCCTACCTCTTTATCTCATATTTATCTTTGATTTTGTGAATATATTTTATGTTAGATTTTTTTGATTAACTTTTACAATTCATCTCTCTCCCTTATGTCTCTCTCATGGTATAAGGTATAAACTTTTATAATAAAATATTAAAATTTCTTTTGACTTTGCCATAAACAAGTCTAAAATACTATAGTGAGCCAATATGCATGTAAAAACCGACCAATATGATTTTAATTAGTTTTGGTGCGAGGCTTGCAAATTTCTGGACCATCAAAATTAATCACATTAGGTGATTTATGTGTATATATGTAAGATTCAACATCATTTTAATCTCTATGATAATTATATTGTCACAATATCTTCAATTAAGCAAGATAGGGCACACTAAACAAGATTAAAAGGTTTCTTGATCCTTCAGCAACATCAATGTCCAACAGACCATATACTCTAAAGAAATACATGTCAATATTTTATCTCGGTTTTTGGCTTCATTCTTTCTTTTGGGCCATGAAAATCTATGCACGTTACAATATACATAAAGTTCTGTAAATAATGCCAAACACCAAGTGAATGAGTTCATACCTATCACTTTCCGACGATTGGCAATCACGCCTTACTTCTTCTATTTCTCTTTCTATTTCTTTTTCTAACATATAGTCACCTATGACTGACGACCACCATTCATTAGGGTTCACGGGCAACCACTGACCACCGATTCCTTACTTTACCCTCACTGACGGCGAATGAAAGAAGTTTCTGGCGAAAAAGATGAGTAGATCTACTCAAATCTTATGTATGTAGATCTACTCAGATCTACATGAGATCCAATTATATCTAAATCAAAAATAGTTGCCAGATTACAATATTCTCTATATATCTGTTTCTCTCTTTTGATCTCTTAAATTTTTTACCTTTTCTTTGCTACATGTGGGGATATATTTTCTGAGTACCAACACGTGGCAGGATGACGCCGACGTGTCAGCCGAGGTGTCACATGTCGTGGTAATTACGCCGAGGTGATCTCGGAGTTGCCAAGGTTATCTCCGAAGATGTCGGAATACCGAGATAAGCGGATAAATGACGGGAATCCTAGATTGGGAGAAGACTTTAGTTTGGATAAAGGTAGAACTCTAGGGGAGTTTTGTCCTAAACCCATTGGGAGTTCCAGATTAGCAATAATCCTAAGTCCATTGGAGTTAAGCTCCTATTGGGACTAGGATTGTATTGGCTATAAAAGAGAGGCATCCCCATGGGTCTGAGGTATGTTTTTTATACTCAAGCTTGTGAGTTGAATACTTGATTATCTTTGAGAGATATACTGACTTGATCGTCGGAGTGCCCCCGGGTGGAAGAACCACCGCCGGAGCCCTTATTTTTTTCTGTGCAGGACAGTAGGGTGCCCTCTATTCTGCCAGTGCTCTCCAGCTGAATACTAAGTTGGCAGTGTGGTCAGAAAATCACTTACACAATTTGGCGCCGTCTGTGGGAAAGAAAGACGAATAGATGACCAGTAACGCACAAAACGAAAAGGTTGGGGACAACGCTCCCGCTGGGAGTGGCAGGCCTATCGACCTTGACGTCGAAGGAGACAACCACAACAAAGAAGCCCGTGCACGGGGGAAAAGACGTCGTCGGGAGGCGACACTTCAAGAAAGCAGGCAAGGCGATTACATGAAGATAACCTCCAGGTATGGAGGGATAGGTGCCTACGGAGGGATGAGGAAGTAAAAGAATTAGCAGATAAGTTGGCTGACCTGCAGTCGGTCGTCAACTTCATGATGCAAAACAATGTCATGCAGCCACCATACCCGTTGCAGGACACGCCAATTCCAGCAGTTAACACTCAGAAGGGAGGAAGGAAAATAATTCCTGAAACACCACAACACTCCAGGAGCAAAAGGCACTCTCACCCGCTCTCCGGGAAGATCGGGCGAGAGGAGCCAAGGCAAGAAAAGTCCCAGAGGACGTATCAAACAAAGGATCAGGAACGTAGAGAACATCGGAATATTCAAGGGCAGGCGCTCTGCTTTGACACAACCCGCAGAGAAAGATCAAAACGGGCCTATCACGAGGCCGAGAGTAGTGTGCCGAAAAGACTGAAGTCCAAAGACAGCCGAGCTCCGGGGAGGAGTAAAGAAGACTTGAGAAACTACCTCAAGAGGAAGGAACAGAACACTGAAGCCGAGGTAACCTCACCCGTCAAGCCGAGGACGCCGTTCTCGGTAGAACTGGACAAATTTGAAGCACCAAAAAGATTCAGCATGCCAAGGTTTCAAATATACGATGGTAAGTCAGACCCTAACTTCCACGTTGGACTATTTTTGAACTCAATGGCGTTGTACAGTGGAAATGAGCCACTACTCTGCAAAGTATTCCCCTCGTCCTTTGGGGAGATTGCATCAGATTGGTTCCATAAATTACCAAAGGGAAGCGTGAAGACATGGGAAGGCCTGGCCGAGATGTTTGTGGCCAGGTTCGTAACAAACAAACTACAACCATTAAGGGTGGATGCGCTAATGGCTTTAAAAATCAAGAAGGATGAAGGCCTCAAGGCCTATGCAAAAAGGTACTACGAGGTGTTCAATCGCATACCTGAATGCAACCAGGAGGTAGCGGTAGTGTCTTTCAAGAACGGCCTGAAAGATGACTGTTCACTACGGAAATCTTTGGCAAAGACATTGCCGAAGAGCATGGAGGAGCTCATGGCAAGAATCGAAAAATATGTACGAACCGAGGAGGATACATCGGCCCACAAGGAAGTCAAACAGGAAAAAGGGAACGCCTCGCCAAAGCAAGGCCGAAGTAACAACGGATTCAGCAAAACAGAGATGGAGCTAAGGGCTAAACAGGCAGTGACAACCGTGTTCCAAATTCCAATTCAAAAAGTCCTAGGAAAAATTCGAAGCCAGCCCTATTTTAGAACACCAGCAAGGGAACCAGGAGAATTCATGGGAAGAAACATGGACAGACATTGTGCTTACCACAATGAAAACGGACATACAACGCAGGGCTGCAGAGCCCTAAAAGCACACTTGGAAGATTTGGTAAGACAAGGCCACCTGAGAGACCTTGTCGATGAAACCAGAACAAGAGAAGAACAGTAAGACCTCGGGCTCCAAAGACCCACCACTTCCGCAACCTCGGGCAGAAGGACCTCGGATAGTTAATGTGATCCACTCAAAGGTTAACGAGAATGAAGTCAGAGGAGAAACCCAAAGGGTAAGGCATCTACAGCATGTCTACCAAGTCGGGGAAAAGAGACATCGGCCTGAGAAGATCCACGGACCGATAATAACCTTCACCGAAGCCGACCTAGAGACGGTCCAGCACCCGCACAATGACGCCTTGGTAGTATCCCTCCAGGTTGGGGAGTGCCAAGTGAAACGCATCCTAATAAATCAAGGTAGCTCTTGCGACATCATGTACGTTAGATGTTACAAGGAGCTAGGCCTTCACCCAAATGACATGGAGCAATCGAATGGCCCGATGGTCGGCTTCAGTGGAACGCCCACGTGGCCACTGGGCGCTACAAACTTGGAAGTACAGGCCGATACTAAAAAGATCAGGACAGAATTCATCGTGATTGATACGCCTTCTCCTTACAACATCATATTGGGAAGGCCATGGTTGCATGCAATGGGGGCAGTTCCCTCAACAGAACATGGGATTGAAGAAGTCAGAGGAGATCAACTGCAGGCAAAAAATTGCTCCATGGCAGCAATGAAGACTACCTGCAATGTTCGAGAACCAGAAAAAGCAGAAATTGAAGATGAGGACATAGAGGTCCTAGATGATGTCGGCAAGAAACCAACCGAGAAGAGTGAGGAATCACTAAAGAAAATCCTCGTCCAGGAGGGCGACGAAGAGCGCTTCTTTCTTCTTGGCTCAATCACTTCTTCTCTTTTTTTTTTCTCTTTCTTTTTCTAGCATATACACAACCACCATTGATTGGGATTCACGGGCAACCACCAACCATCGATTCCTTACTTTACCCTCACTGACGGCGAATGAAAGAAGTTTTTGGCGAAAAAGATGAGTAGATCTACTCAAATCTTATGTATGTAGATCTACTTAGATCTACATGCGATCCAATTAGATCTAAATCAAAAATAGTTGCCAGATTACAATATTCTCTATATATCTGTTTCTCTCTTTTGATCTCTTACTTTTTCTACCTTTTCTTTGCTAACACTTTTATTTTCCTGTTTTAATAGATAAATTTTTCAAATTCTGAACAAATTATTTTCGAGTTTTAGTTACAGGTGGTGAAAACTATAAACTTTTACAATTTCAATTTTTTTGGTGCTGAAATAAATTATGCTTTAAAATTGCAAAATTTTGCAATTTCATAACATTCTTTAGAACTATAAAATTTTGCAGTTTTATAATATATTTTTCAGTTTGATTAATAAGGATAAATGTTTAATAGAATTATGCTTTGAAACTGCAACATTTTACAATTTCAAAGCTTATTTTTTTAGTTTGATCAATATTGGAGATTATTTACTTAAATCCTACAAAAATTAAAAAATAATATATATTTTTTCCTATTGTTATTGTTATATATATATTTTTCCTCAAGTTATCAATATTTAGCACATTTTGTTATGTTTTTCGCTACAATTTCTCCATTTATTCTTTTTTTTTTCCTAATAGTATTCTGGACATTTTGTGAATATCTGATGATTTTCTTGACGTCCAACGAACATTCTAGACATTCCAACGACTTCCAGTGACTTTCAAAACACTCCGACCATACTTCGGCGAATTTTCGATGATATTTCGATGAACTTCCCGGTGATGTTGAACATTTTGGTGAATTTTCGGTGACCGTCTGACGGAAGTCGAGCAGTGGTGGGATGTAACAGCGTTTTTAAATTTATATATATAAAAAAAAAGTGATTTTTTTTGTAACAATTTAAAATATATAGGACTAATTGGTGTAAGTATTTTGTTTTGGAACTAGATGGGTTTTAAACTTTGTGTATGGGATTTACTAGTAAATGCCCCTAATATAAACAAAAGCAAAAATAGAAGCAATCTTATATGCAGTGTTTGGGACTGACTTGTTTCTTGTTCGAGATCAAATTGAAGCGTGCTTTTGGGTTTGTGGGGCCCACCGCGGTCCTGTTTTTATAATCCGAATCGTTTAATGTATAGAGCTTGTCGAATATTTTATGCATGTAAAAAATCACGTTAATCGGATATTGATAGCTACTTGATCAGATCAAATTTTTGTCAATGGTAAATATAATTTTCAAAATAAATTATTGACAAAAATCTGATTCGATCAAGTAGCTATCGATATTCGATCAATCTGATTGTTTATAGAGATAATGTACTCAACGAATTCTATATATTAAACAGTTCGGATTATCGAAATAGAACCCGTGGTAGGCCCCACAGGCTCAATAGCATAGTCCAATCTACAAAGTGGACTGGAGGCATGCTAGGCTCACGGTGTTCAATCCTAAAAAACATAGACAATATATTTTTCCTTTTTTTTTTTAGTGCAATATATATCACCATTTATATAAAATCTACCAAATATGATATAATGCACTACAAATTTAGATATCAATTAACTTATGGAAAAAGATATATGTAAAAATATACCAAGAGTATGAGACAATGAGACTTCAAACTCCCCTTTGGTCTGGGCCTCATGTTCTCAAATGAGCTAAATGTACAAAATTCTTAATGGGCCAAGAAATCAATGAGAAGTTCAAGGCCTATACACAACTAGCGTCATCTTTTTCCTTCTTAAAAAGGAAAATTATTTGCGGAAATTAGTGGAAAGTCGCTGAGCACATCCACTTGTTTTCCATTAAGTCTTTGTGCATTTTGATCTTATTTACCAAACTCAAGTTATTTTGAACATATTTATCAAATCCATGTTATTTTTGAAGTCATGTTTTGCTATCACGAGTTTAGGCAATATCATGTACTAAACACATGATTTCAAGTAACAATGTTGAAATGATTTTGTAAAAGTTGGTAGATGAATTCATGATTTCGAAAAACTTGGGAGTTGAATACACGACTTTGCAGAAGTCGTGAGTTTATTACACCATTTCTTATGAATCTGTTTTCTTAATGTTTTTCTTTCATTGTTTTCTTATAATGTGTCTTCTTCTTCTTCTTCTTCTTCTTCATCTTTCTTTCTTTTTTTTTCTTTTTTTTTTTTTTTTAAGTATTAAATTCTTTAAATCATTTATATGGTTCAAAAAATAGATAATTTGGGATCATATACAAAAGGCAATGAAAATAATTACTAGAAAATAAAACATGGGCAAATTACACTTACCTCCCCTGAGCTTTGCCTTAATTATAGATACCTCTTCTGTGATTTCAAAAATTACACAAACCTTCCTTACTTTTGAAAATAATAATCAGATTCCCCCTTCCCGTTAAAAGAGCCTTAATGACGTTAACTTGACAGTAGAATTGATCATAATACCCTTCAACCACATTGTGGAAAGATACAACTAACCTTTAATGTAAAAAAATCCTTCTCATTCATTCTTTCCTAGGGTTCATGATCAGAAAAGCGAAGGGAAGAGAAAAGTGAGCAACGAAAGAATAGAAGAGAAGCAATAGTAGTGATTTTGTCGAAGATCTGCTCTGATTATCTTTCACAGTGCAAAGTGTTAAAGATTTTAATTGGTTTGTTTTGTTATTTATGGCTTCCAAGTAAGTTCTCTAACAAATCTTTTCAATATTAAAATTTCTGAAAAAAAAAATATTCAATACGTGGATTTCGAGTTTACAAATGAAGGAATTTTTAGAGTTTTGAGAGTTTTGTTTGTGTAATTTTGAACTAATTTTTATGGTTTAGAGTTTTATTTTTGGATATTTATTTTTCTAGTTTTTAATCAAATATTGTAATATTCTGAATTATTAAACATTATTACTTACTAGATTTGGAGTATAAGAATATTTGTTAGATTTTATTGAATTATTATTGATTTAGGGTTTTATTATTTATTTTTATAGATTTTGTTCAATGCTTATTTATTTAGGGTTGTATTATCTGTTTAACGTTGTGAAAAATATATACACAAATTGTAATTTTTTGGATTATTAAACATTATTACTTAATATTGTGAATTATTCATTATTTTCAATTTGTTTATTTGTTTCAATCATGCTAGTTTTGGAATTGGTTGAATTTGTTTTACTAAAATTTATTGAATTGGTTTAATTTGTTTATCTATTTAAATTAAATGTTTATCTGTTCAAATTAGTTTTTTAATTAAATATTGTAATATTTTGGATTATGAAACATTATTACTTATTATATTTAGAGTATAAGGATGTTTGCTAGATTTTATTGAATTATTATTGATTTAGATTTTTTTTTTATAGATTTTAATCAATGTTTATTGATTTACGGTTTTGTGATCTATTTAATATTGTGAAAAATGTATACGAAAATTGTAATTTTTTGGATTATTAAACATTATTACTTAATATTGTGAATTATTCATTGATTTCAATTTGTTTATCTATTTCAATCATACTAGCTTTGGAATTGGTTGAATTTGTTTTACTGAAATTTATTGAATTGGTTCAATCTATTTATCTGTTCAAATTAAATGTTTATTTATTCAAATTAAATATTCTTTTATTACTATTTTAGCCATGGCTGCATTTCCTTCATTTGATTTAGTCATCCATTACAAGGGTAAAGTGAGCAGAGGTCCAGTCAATGGTGGAACAAGTACTAGAGGTAGAGGAATGGGTTTTTCATCCGAAAGAGGAGGCTGATCTGTTGGTAGAGGCATGTGTTCTTCATTTGAAAGAGAAGACATCACTTCATCTATGACAGGAGGTACTTCATCTGGGAAAAGCAAAGACAGAACTTCATTTGGAAGAAGTATTTCAATTGAGATAGGTACTTTACCTAGGAAAGGCAACTCTAGCAAGGACGGGGGTAGGAGTAGGGGTAAAAGCAAGAATACACATGTAAGCATCTTTTGTTTTCTTTGTTTATGACCGATGTATTTATGTACTAATTTTTGTTTGCAATTTATGTACTAACTTTGGTTTGCAACTCAAGATATTCCACGAGAGAGCCCTTAATGATGGTTTTTGGGTATATATGTTGGACAATGAATAGGTACATAATCAGTGGCAGAGGGAAGTGAAGACCAAGAGGGTTACGTGCCCCACTGGATTTTCTGCTCTCTTTTTTTTTTTTTTTGCAAATATAAAGAAAATATTTTAAATAAAAAAATTACAAAAATATTATTAGGGTGAAATGTCAATGACATTTTAAAAATTATGAGAACAATAATGGTTATTTTAATTGAAAATGAAGAGACTATTATAAACCATATTATCTATGAAAATTTTATGAAAAATTTTGAATGTAACGGTGATGTCATTATTATTGACATGCAAGTATAAGTAATCTCACTATAAAGATATGAAATTTATTAGATTGTTAATTACATTTGACATGTGAGGTTCACTCTCTATGTGTTTATTTACTATTAGTTAGTGATGTCACATACTAATGATGACGTGGTATTATCATTATATTGAATTTTTAATCAAATTTTGTATATGTAAAAAAAAATTTATCATTATATAATTTATTTTAAGATTTATATCTATATTTTTTTATATTTTCCATGATACACTAATTATAAAGAACATTATTTTTTTTGATGTTTCTCGAAATCAATCGTAAAAACTAGCGTTAAATATTTTTGATAATGTAATTAATAAGTGCCTCCTCTAATTTGATTTTCTGGCTCCGCCACTGTACATAACATATAGTGCATAGTGCTTTATTGAGCTACAAAATGATACACCCACTTTTGTGTGTGTGTGTGTGTGTGTTTTTCTTTTTTTTTTTTGTGTGGATATCTTGATCACACTTTTGTATATGAAGATACGGAGATATAGGCACTTTTTTGTTTAATTGTGAAATACTGATTGCTTCTCTTTTGGCGATATAACTATGAAGCATTTATACACTCTTTTGGGATGTAATTGTGAAATAACTATGAAGCATCTATGAACTAACTATGAAGCATTGATATTTGAACTTGTATATATATTTATGATGCACTCATAATTGGGACACATATTTTGGGATTTGCCATGCTTTCATTCCACAAAAACTAGTACAAGCTTGTCGTCTTACACTTAAATAGAACATGCTTTACATATTTCATTACACAAAAACTAGCACAAGTTTGTCATACTTGGATATACTTACATTACATAACCCAAAAAACAAACTTTACATAGGATAAGTAGGTTACTTTATAATGGCAACAAACAGGGCAAACAAACTTATGACCAAACTTATGATTATCAGTAGCTTTGTATATCCTTGATTGTCTTCAAGTACCTGAACTCTTGTGTGCACATCCTTGAAATTTCCTTGAGGTAGTGCCCTTTCAACAGTATTAATAGCTTCATTAGTTAAGTTAACAGGTTTGCACCAATCCCAGAATTTGCATTTTCTTTCTGAACAAACATAATACAACTTTCCTTTGTTTTTGTTTCTTTCAAATTGTGTCACCTTGATAGCTTTCTTTTGACCACAAAGACATGTTTTGCTTCTATATTTCATTATGTGGGTTCCATTGTTTAAGGATGCCATACCATTGCATGGACATACAAAAAAAAAAAAAAAAAAAAAACTACAAAGAACTAAGAGAGAGAGAGAGAGAGAGAGAGAGAGAGAGAGAGAGAGCTTACATGAGATCTTCATCCATGTCAAGCAAGGTTGTAGAGATAGAGCGTTTGGAGGAAAAGTTAACAGGTGTTGGAAAATTAGAGGCAAATAGTTAGAAGGGGGTACATTGTTTTATAAAGGATGTGAAGGGTATTTTGGGCATTTGTGTGTTATTGTGGCTGATGTCACTATTTTTGTTTACTTTAGTAACGCCCTTCTAACAAAAGGGGGAATCTAACTATTATTTCCAAAAGCAAGGGAGGTCTATGTCATTTTTGAAACCACAAGGGAGGTATCTGTAATTAAGGCAAACTTTAGGAGAGGTAAGTGTAATTTACCCATAAAAAATTAATAAAAATAATGATGGTTAGGTAGATTCAACGTTAGGTGATTCACAATATGTTTGATACAAAAAATCATAATTCAGTTTTCTCAAATTTTGTTGAAAATGAAAATTAATTAATAAAACTATACAACAAATATATATTTTTTTAATTTAAAAAAAATTATATCTTCCCTAAAATTATATGAAAATGATGTGTTAATAATTTCTTATTTTTTTTTACACCAAATTAGTTTTTAATAATAAAAATAATAATTGTTTAGGTAGGAAATTACTAAATAGTTCAGGAATACCATGAAGTATTATTCATGTGGTGCTCCCGGACAATTGGAACTTGCAACTCACATTAAGTGGGTCAATCCTTGTCTCCACGAATCCCATAAATATGAATAACTATATCCCACCTGTAAAATTTTACATTATGTCATTGTGTAGACACACCATTTTTGACCGCTCTTAAAACTTGGGCGCCTTAGGTTGATCACTTGATGATGAAAATTATGCTGTACAAACGTTCGATTTCTTCAGCAAAAAGAGCTTCTAAATCCCAACCTGTGCACCCCATTTGACCAAAACTATTTTAGACTTCAGAACCCTCTCTTCCAAAATATTTTTGAAAATGTTTTTACGATGTTCCGAGGTTCGAATTTCATTAAAAATTGCTCTTTTCGGTAAACCGAATAAGGACAAAGTGGAAATAAATGAAAGGGAGGTGAACTCTTTGAAACATATTTAAAACAACTTATTTAGAGGTTTGGATTTGAATAAAATTGGAGGAGAATGAAGAAAACTAGTTGGGGAAATGGTTGAGCTTGTAACCGTTAAGAGAGAATTGAGCAGACTTCACTAAATCAGGCCTATTTCTTTGTAAACTTAGAATTTAGTTATGATGCCACCACTTGGAAAGTGGATTTCCGGGGCTTCAATTTAGACTCAAGAATCTCCTAAAGCCAAGTCCGGATAAGGGCGATACGGCTGTTTGAAGTTAGGCATCAATCCGATTAAGATATAAATGAGAAACCTTCACTTAAAGAGGAATATCTCTTTGCACACTTAGAATTTAGATGTGAGGCTGCAATTATTGGAAAGTAGACTTCTGGAGCTTCAATTTAGACTCAAGAATGACCTAAAACCGAGTCTGAATAAGGGAGATATGGCCATTTGATATTGGACCTGAAAGTAAATTTTTGTAGCCGGCAGACCACTATTTGTGGACGGCAGGGCACCATTTGTGGTTGGCAATTCACACTTCTCACCTGCCGGCCACAGGTGAAAAACACAGATTTTTTGGCCAGCTGTCCCCCAAAAGCTCCAGCTGTTCCTATATAGATATTTTCGACTGAGAGGCATGTTTTTCTATATATATCAGGCCTTCTCTCATGGTTTAAGGTTATAAAAAATTTGAAAAGTTTCAAAACTTGAAATTCTCTCTCTATCTCTATCTTGCAACCTATACACCCTCTATCTACACTTCCTAAACCAATATTGGAGCTCTCATTGTTGAGATTATTGAGTCCAAATTTCAGCCCTTGAGAGTGAGAACTTGTTGGTTTGTGAACAAAAGAGTAACCTTGCTTCAAGAGGTATAATTTTTAGTATCTCTACACAACTTCTCTCCCATCTTTTCTTGCTATTTTTGAACTATTTTTAGACTATTTTAATGGGCTGAAACTTGTGGTTTAAGGCTATTAAAGGTAGAGGGGTTAATCACCCTTCTTTATACTTGGTCACCTAAGCCTTTACACTTGTGTTTCCCATCTCTTCACTATCTTTTTTTGAGCTTTTAAACACTGATTTTCAGAGCTTTTTCAGTGGTTAAAATATTGTTTTGAAGTCCAAAAATAAAGGGGATAACCTCCCCTCCTTGTGTCTTGTTTACTAGCTTACATAGCTCCATGTTTTAGCTTATTGTTCTATCTATTTTTGTCTTAATTCCATCATGTTTTAGGACTATTTTAAACCTGTTTTAGGGCTATTTGTAAGTGTTCATTGCATTTGAGCCTTGTATTGCATGCTTGTAGTGCAATTGTTCTCATAGGTTTGGTGGTTTAGGCCTTAGCCACCATCCTATTTGAGTTGATAGCATTTATTTTATATTTTCCTTACTTGTTTTCACTCCTAATCACCTCTGCAACCTCCCTTCCTTCTTGGCTTTTGCTTTGCTTTGAAAGTTGTTTCATGTCTAAAATTATTTTGCTTTGCTTTACTTTGCTTTGAAAGTTATTTTAAAGCATGAGATTGAGGTCTTGTGTTTAATTGTTTAATCTCTTTGGGGGTTCATTACCAACAGCATGAAACTTCTCTCATGTCTAAAACAACTCTTGGTTTGATGCTTCTTTCTATTAGAGGACTTAAAATTCATCTTTGGACTTAATTGGTTAAGGAATGGTTGGTAATTAAAATGGAGTAATAAAATTGGGACTAAAAGTGATACAAGATAATAACTTGGTTTCAGTTCAATTGGATGTTAATTGAACCCTTGAGTCTTGAATCGTTTCATACTTGTTAGTGATGTAAATGGTTCAAGAGTCATTGTCAACCACTTCCCTTGATCAATCCATGATAGTGAGGAGGTTTGAGAGTCTTTATTTGTTGCATTTATTGAACCTGCACACTTTGGCTCATAGGCCATCATGCAATGAAATTGAATCGATTGATGGTTTATGAATCAAACTTACTACTACTTTGAGCTATTTGATGATAAGGAGGGGTACGTTGTGTAAACAACCCTTGAGAATATGCTGTATTGTGCACTGTTTGCTCTCTGTTGTAGCAAAAAGAACTAGGTAGTAGTGGCCGGTAGGCCACCTCCTGTGGACGGTAGGCCATTTTTTGTGGCCGACAGACCATCATTTGTGGCTGGCAGGCCACCACTTCTAGCATGCCTGCCACCTTTGCAAAACCCAACAGTGCCCTTTTAAAACAAAACAGAGTTGGTTTTGAGGTGAAAAACAGTGCAAGTGTTCTACTGTGCAATAGAGGCATCTGTCAGTAGAACAGTGGCCTTTTTCAGGTGGAAATTCGTGCGTGGATGCATGAGCATTCTTCGTTTCTCAAGGCGGAGTAATTAGAAAAGCTAGCTTAACACTCTTTTCATGTTGTATTCATGTAATTAAGTAGTTCGTTTTAGTTTGTGTTTAATTAATTAGTTAGTTCAATTACTTAGTTAATTTGTTGTAATAAGTAATTAGTTAATTAGTTTAGCTAGTTAGTTTATTCGGATCCTCTTGTGTGATGGCGCAAAATTTGTAATAATGTATATGTCTTCCAACCCCACGTCTTTCTCCCTTTTATTTGCTAGCTTATGATGGTTAGTCTAGGGTATCATGTTTTGTTTAGCATTACTCATGCTTGCATTCATTTGTTTTGCATGCACCAAGGCTCGGTGCATCATTCTAATTTGCATTGTTATTGCTTATAATTCTTTGAATACGTATTTAGGGCGCATGCCATCAAATTGATTCATGTGCCATATTAGTAGCCTAGCCTATTTAGATTGCATATTGCATGTCTTGCATTAGACATATTGCCTAGTTTGGATCATGCATCTTTCTAACTTTATCATCTTTTTTGGCTTGGAGTATTAGGTGAGCCTTTACTCGCTTTAACATAATTGCATGAATGTAATTGTTTCCATGTCTAACATGTTCACCATGAGGCTAAATGCTTATTTGATAAACTGCTTGAATGCCTATTAATGAAGGCTAATTGCTTGGATTGGAATAATTTGAATAATGTTTATATGCGATCACTTTTTCAAGTGGTATGTATTCGAAACCATTTTCAAAACAAACATGAATCAAGCGTTCTAATTTTTGCAAATTAGTCTATACTTGTGTTTGTGCACATCACATAGTAATGCTAGCCTAATAATCAAAACAAGAGCATATAATGTAGATAAGATTCACATCATGATTAGTAGAGGCTGATCTTTGATCGGGCAAGCGAGAGTGCTCAATTCATGACCTTCCCCTCTTGTACCTAAGTTCTTGAGCCGAGACAATCTTGGTGATGATGGACACGTGGCCTTTAGCACGAGTCATGGGTTTTCTAAATTTTTCAAAAATATTTAGGTGGCTACCCTGTATCTAACAAAGCAGTCCATTTTTGGCAATTTGATTCAAAATCGATTTTTCAAAAGATTTACCAGATTTGGACTTTTTGGTGTTTATTTATTTCACATTGCATTTGTCAAATCAAATTCAGAACCGTGGGAGTCCGATACTGTAGGGCTTATTTATATTTCGAAAAGGGGTATGAAAAGTCGAGCTACAATTTCTAGCGACTCTACTGGCGATTTAGAGAACTTGACTCGAAATTCATGATGTGAAATTTTATCTACACTTATATGTTCTTTGCATTGCATTTGCATTGGTGCTCTTAAGTCACTGTGTTTGTCATTTGCTATTGCTGGACAGTTTGCCGGAGGCTTGCCCAAAAGCTTGCCAAAAGGCTGACCGGTCGTGGGCTCTGCCATGATGGGAACACAACCCTTGGATCTGGACTACCGCTGTACCGTTTGATCCTCCTTTCACTTCTCGATGTTAGGTGTGAGAGGTATATTAGGTAGTCTTGCTGAGGTACCCTTTTTGACCATTTGGCCTAGTTGCATATCGAAAAGCCATAGAGACTGTTCCAAACTAGGACATAAGGCTCACCTGAAATGTAGGATTGTGTGAAATTGTTTGATTAAAGTGGTGAAACCCTAGATCATGTCAAAGCTAGGACAGGATAACCGTACCCGCTCATAGGGGTGTTTTGGCTCTCTTTACCTGGTATGTGCTTTGCAGTGAAACTATACAGGGGTGCTTCATATTAGTGGTACAGTTGGTATCTATTTTGGGGTAGAATTTAGTGCAGAGCATACAGTCACTTAGTTGTGATCATATCTATTCTAGTGAAAATTGGGTTGAGGTATTGTTTGTTTTCTCTTTTGCAAGGTAATCCTAGAACCATAGCTTCAGAAGGCTCCGATATTCCCCAGGTACTCTGGACTCGTGTCGATAGACTTTGTAAGGTCGGGGACCTAGTTCAGGGGCAATCAGTGTTTGCTTCACTGTCGCCGGTTACAAGGTGAAAGAGGATTAGACAAAATTCACTAATTCAATTCCTACAACAGTCACCCTTCGGCTCACTTGTGTCCAATCAGGTTCAGGAACAGTCATTTACTACCAGTTTAGCACAAGACCAGTCACATATTTCAATGGCACAGTATCCCCCGGCCAGTATGGAGGAATTAATACATCATTTGCAACAGACAGTTGAGACACTACAGTATGATGCGGTCCGTTAGGCCGAGGTCACGGCCTGTCAGGCCTAGGTTATAACCAAGCTACAACAACAGCAACTACAGCCAGCTACGGCCTTTGCAACCCATGCACCTCCCGCAACTATCCCAGCACCCGGAGCCACTGCTAATACTGCCAATGTTCAAGAAAATCAGGGTAGTCCAGCAAAACCTATCCAAGCACAAGCCTCCAGAGCCCCGGTTTATCAGACTGAGGCACTATTCGAGTTCGAAGTTGATCCAACGGCGCTTAAAGTCACTAAACTAGAGAAATTATTCAAAAGAGCACAAGGGGTTAACTCCATCATAGACATAGAGAATGAGTACACCAAATCGACAGTTACCTTACCAGAGCGGTTTAAAATGACATATATTGACCGTTTTGATGGCTCCAGAGAGCCAATGGTACACCTATGACTGTTTTCAGATATTTTGCGACCAATGGGTTTGACCCGAGTGAAGAAGTTGTCAGTATTCAGCTAAACTATGTCTGGAATAGCAGTTATTTGGTATGCGAAATTGGAGGACCTTGTGAGACAGAACTGGCAAGAGTTGGCTGAATCTTTCATTGTACAATATTCCTACAACACACAGATCGAGGTCACAACTCGTGATCTTGAGGTAATGTGTCAAGAGCCAAATGAGGGTTTCTCTGAGTTTGTGACTAGATGGAGGGCCAAAGCATCGATGATGACCATGAGACCTTCCAAAAAGGATTAGATAAGAATGATTGTTAGGAATCTGCATGGCAAGTTGCTGCAGAAGATGATTGTTCTACCTCTATTTACCTTTACAGAGCTTCATATAATGGGGGTTTAAATCGAGGATGCCATCAGACAATGAATCATTGTGGAAGATAATGAGCCTTTGAAGAAGAATGTTGTTCGGAGTTCCAATGCTACACTACAAGTGGTAGCACAACTGTGAAATGCTTAGAAGTAAACACCATCACCACTCCTATCAATAGCCAAAGACCAACCATTTCAACTCGGCCCTAAGCTTGAAATTTCCATCCTCTTTACATGAGTCTCTCTCAAGCCTTGAAAATGCTGCTAGAAAAAGGGTATCTAGAGCTCCTAGAACCCCGACCCCTTCCAAATCCTCTGCTACCAAGACATGACCCACTAAATATTGTGCCTATCATCAGCAGCACGGTCATGATACAGACGTTACATCCGCCTCCGTCATAAGATTCAGGATCTTATTGACAAAGAGATCATAGCTCCACCAAAAGGATCTCAGGCCATTTCTAACCCATTACCTCCACATCTCAACCTAATCCATATACTACCGTCCACCTACAACCCTAGCATATATATCATCCCAGCCCATTTACTCAAGCCTGAGGTGTTCATTCTAGAAAGTATGGACTTGTGTATGATGTATGCACTTGAACCCTAATCATCTCAAACCTATGAACCCACTACTTATGAGCTAATGAGCATGATTGAAGATTTGCAGAGAATTGTGGCAGATTTAGCCTTTGGAATTTTGGCTCCATCATTGACTACATCACGTGCTAGAAATTTCACGCTAAAAGGCTCCCCAATCTTAGGGCGAGCTGCAATTGAAAAGGGCCAACCCAAAGCCGTTTCAAGTCTGGGTGACGACATGTCAACAACAATTGGGCCTCGCTTCAATATAGTCACCCAATCCCTTGGTAAAGTTGAAGTAAGTCGCAAGAACAAGGCCAAGTCGAGTATTGATCCTTATGAACATCTTCAATGGGCTATTGAGGCTTTGAAGGTCAAAAGGCTGAACAAACAGCAAGTGCTTGCACTTGTTGCAAAGACTATGGATGACATTTTTGTCGTTCAGGTTGGGGGCATTTTGAATCCAGGGATAAACCATGAAAAGGGCTATCGTGCCAAAAACACCCCTTTCAGCTCCAATCCTACACCCATAAGAGATCATCAAACTTAGTCAACACTTGCTGACCCCTCTGTTAATCCTGGCAGAACTGGAAACTGCACCTTCAATCCCCTTTACATAACCTTGTCCAAAGCTCTCCAAATCCTCATAGGACAAGGCCATCTCAAACCTCTTGACCCTCAGCCTCTCCCTAATCCCCTTCCAACCAAGCATAATGCTGCCAAGTACTGTGTCTTCCATTAACAAACCAGCCATGACATTGATGGTTATTTTCATCTTCGCCATGAAGTTCAAGATCTGATTGACAATAAGGTCATCACTCTACCAGATCCTACAAAGTCTATCGGTGCTGGATCGATGAACTTGAGGGATAATGTGACTATGTGATTGGGGATGAACCACATGTTGATGGCGTTCATTTTACTCTAGATGTGGTGAATAGCACGCACATTTTAGCACTTTGAAAATCCTGTTTATTTTACTTTTGGACTTGGGTATTGAGTCAGTCTTGTTGTATTTAGTCAGCCTTTTTGTGTCAAAGGTTGGTGATTTCGGGAATGTTAACTCGGACATCATTTCCCTATTTATTTTTGTTTGTCTTTTCACTCTTTCTTTTGAGTCTGTTTCTATCCTTCAGCCAATTAGGCCAGAAGTTCTGAATGAAATGGTAGTAATTTCCACTTGTTTTTCTGTGCCTTTAAATCATTACATTGACCTAAGTTTTTCAAACCTTTTCTAACACTATGATAAAAACAAAGAGGAAAAAATTTCTCGGGATTTGTAAAATTTGATCAACCGAGAAGAAGAGAGGCGTGCTAAGCCCTTAGTGAATGAGATCATGTTTGTTAATGTAAGTATTGAGAAGGATTCTGGCTTGATCTAGATTCTTTCTACATCGTCTTTAGATGAGCTTGAGGGACTAGTTGCTTTATTAAAAGATTTCAAAAACATGTTTTGCGTGGTCCTACGAAGACATGCCTAGAATTGATCTTGAGATTGTACAGCATAGGATCACTCTCGGTCTCAGTACTCGACCCCTTTGTTTTCAAAGCTTGAACCTTGATTTAGAATTCTTAATGGTCAACCAAAAGGAAACTTGCATAGTTAGATTAGAAGCAACCCTTGAACTAGGGGCAAGAAGGTCAGATCTCATCAAAGGAAGCTTGCATAGCTGGATGAGAAGCATCCCTCGAACTAGGGGCAAAAAACGTCAAATGTGCTCGAAGATTCAAAACTGGCTCATTTCTCAAGCGAATGGAGATCGACAAGAAAGCCAAATCCCAGAATCTAAGAGAAAAAAATTTATTGCTGAAAGGACAATCGAGTTCCTATCTACAACACTAGGGGCAAATCCAGACTCGATTGGATGGGCTCTTACATCATCAGTGAACAACAACCATTCTCCTAGATTCAGATGGCTTCGAGATCTCAAAACCGATCAACATGGACAAGTTAAACTTTTCTATCCTTGAGAGGCTCGCTAGGCTAAAAACCTAGAAGGACGACCTAGGCAAAAGTTAGAACAAGAAAAAGAAAAAGAACAAAAATGAAAAAATGAAAAAATGAAAAAAATGAAAAAAGAAAAAGAAAGAGAAAAGAAAAAATAGAAAAAATAAAAAAATGAAAAGGAAAAATAGAGCTTGCATGGTTGAAAACCTGGAAGGGCGGCTTTGGTAAAAGTTAGAGCCCAAAAGGAGAGTGTTAATACCCGAGTGCACCTTAACCTCGGGAACTACGTACGGCCTGATTCCCATCTTTGAGATATGTAGGCAACTTTATCCTGAAGTTCAGTCCCAACCATTTTCAACCTGCTTGTCTCATCCATGTTGATTGGCTTATCCTTATTCAAACTCAGCTATGCTATCCATGTGCAAATTGGCTCATCTTCGTTCAAAGTCGATTGTCCTATTTCGTTAGAAGATTCAGCTGCAAGATAATTCAAGTTCAAATTTAAGGCTGTGCATCTCAAGATTTAATTCCACATTCGTTGAGTAGTGGCCATTTGCAAAAACAGTTTTAAGGATTTTTAATGAGGTTGACTAATTTTCTCGAAAATTCCTCTATTTTTCCAAAACTAGATCATTTCTTGGACCCAAAAAAGGAAAATTTTCAGTGTTCATAGCCTAACTTACATGATTTTAAAGCAGAAAGTCAAACAAGCATGTTAATCCAACTCTCAGGTTGGTCAAAATTGTTTTAGTAGAAAGTCAAAAACAAAAAATGGTCCAAATGATGAACTAGGGGCATAGTCGAGTCAGGTTTTCTATCTTTTTCTCATTATCAATGCACTCGCCAGAAAAGGGCACAAATGAAGCTAACAGCAAAGGCCAAAAAAGCTCTCATCCTCCAAGCAGCGAGGTATTAAGCTCAGTGCGAAACACTGACTGGAAATGGAGCAAGATATTCGCTCCCCTCATAAGGTCCATAACTTCCAGCTTATCCATCAACCACACCTGGAAAAGAATAAAAAAAAATAAGAGAGATTAAAGAATAGAGAGATGTGCGTTGAGAGAAAAAGTAAGAAAATGGTTTTTTTAGAGAAAATAGAGATTGAGTGCCAAAGTGATATGAGAATCACAAATAAGAAAGGATGGGAAACAATACCTAGAGAAGCAGTGGGCTCCTCGTGAACTGAGTGCTCTCCTACCGGTGGTAAACATCCAAGTGTTGTGTTTGTTGTTTTTGTTTGTCTCGATTCTTGTTTTAAGTCGTTGTGAGTGTAAACAGATGTGTTTAGATTGTTTTAATTTGTTTTTCCTTTGTTGAGTCGTGGTGTACTGTGGTCAGTTATAGGCTCAATACTTAGTTAAGGATTCATTCTTGGTTTCAATTTCAAAAATAAATTGTTTTGTGCTCAGAGTGCTGTGTCATTCCCAACAGGATGTGCAAAACATGATTCTTTCTTTCATAAACTGCAAGGTCCAACCACGATCAAAAGAGAGAACAATAGAATAAGGACATATCTGAAGCTACATAGGTTCCGAATTGCAAAGCAAAAGAAAAAGAGAGAAAATTGGAACATTTGAGTTTGTTTCAACTTTAATAATTTCTGAGATCGTATTCCGAAGGCACCTTTTCAGGTCTTGTCTTTTCTTCGGAGTATGAGTATACCTCGACCTCAAGTTCAAGCTCAAGCCTGCTTCAAGTCAAAATGGTGATCAAAGTGCTCTCTCTGAACACCATTCCCCATCAGAGGCATCTTGATTGTGTTTGCAATGAGTTCCTAGGAGACCAACTGGGACGGTGGAAACTAGAGTTCAAATGGCGATGTCTAGAACACAAAGATTTGGAATTTTCGAGACTAAAGTCTGGTTTGAATACCCAGGGGTCTATCCCGAGCTTGAAATCTGTATGGCAGCCCCATAGATTGAGATAACACGTGTGCGCCTTAATTTTAGATACTGAACCAACCTAGTCTGTCACTCCGTTGGAGAATAGGGAAAGTTGTGAATATGATCAGAAAGAAAAGCGGCATCCGTGGCTTCTATATGCAGAGGTTACCCCTTGTCAGCATTTAAGAGCCTTTGAACTGTGAGTTGAAGGTAAGAGTTCGAAGAACACAAGAGGGAGATCCCCGTCAGAGTAGAGCGGTTCATCACCACTCACCCTATGAGGTGATTTTTAAGCGCCACTTTGTTTGTTTATTGCATTCTCTAAACATCATTCACTACATTGCTTGTCACACATATCATATTATCTATCGCACTTATTGCATTTATTTGCATCTTGTATTATCTTGCATCATTTATCCTTTTACACTGAGCAGCGTTTAGGATCGTTACCCTCTGAGGCTTTTCTTAGGACCTCTTTTCACAGTTTTTAGCGTGATTTGAGTGTTCCTTTCGTCACACGATTTCAGCGTGGTTTGAGTGTTCCCTTCTTTACATGATTTCAGCGTGTTTGGAATTGATCTTAGGACCTATGGAACGCGACCCTGAGCTGTTTTCTCGAGACCTCCTCTCACGATTTCAGCGTGGTTTGAGTGTTCCCTTCCTCACATGATTTCAGCGTGCTTGGAATTTATCTCAGGACCTGTGAAACATGACCCTAAGCGGTTTTCTCGGGACCTCCTCTTATGATTTCAACGTGGTTTGGGTGTTCCCTTCCTCACACAATTTCAACGTGTTTGGAATTTATCTCAGGACGCATGGAACGCGACTCAGAGTGGTTTTCTCTAGACCTCTTCTCACGATTTCAACGTGGTTTGAGTGTTCCCTTCCTCACATGATTTCAGCATGTTTGAAATTTATCTCAAGACGCGTGAAGCGCCACCCTGAGCGGTAGGACCTCCTCACACGATATCAGCGTGGTTGGAGTATGTCACCTTATTCATCTACTACACTGTCCATTATATCCATTATATCATACCATTTTATTGCATGCATCCTTTCTATTTTAAGCTTAGCTTGGCATGAGCTCATACCTTTCCCTTGTTGAAACATGGTTCTGTCATGTGTAAGTACCCATGCTGCTCTGAGGCTAGTATTGATGATGTCAACACCTTTTCTGTGTTAGACGTGATCTGTTTTGTGCCCATACCTTTTCTAGGTAAGATGTGGTTCGGCTTGCGCGCCTTATTCACTGCATCTATTGCATCATACTTTGTCTTGTTGCATTCAGCATTTAGGATCATTATCTTTTCCCAATAGATCATTCCTCATTTATGTCATACCACCCAATTACTTGTACTCTTTCTCTTTCTACGAAAAACATAGTTTTGCATGTGCTCACACCCTTTTCACGTAGAAACATGGTTTTGTTATGTGTAAGCATCCATGCTGCGTTGAGGCCAATATTAAAGATGTAGGCACTTAGCCTGTGTTAGGCGTCGTTTGGCTGTGCCCACTTCTTTTCTATATGCAACATAGTTTGATTTTGCATCTCCATCTCTTTATGTATTTGTGTGGTTTTGCACTGCTTGTGGTTTGATTATTTCATTACATTTTATATCGTTACATTGATTTGTTGCATTGTGTATTCATTTGCATTCTGCCCCTGAACTACGCTGGTTTGATTCCTTCCAACGGGATATGTAGGCAACCCTCAGGTTGAACCAATTGCATCTGCATTTTATTCGTTTGCCCAAGTCTTATGGCCTTATCAAATGGGTCATCTTCGAGCTTTGACATTCACTCATGTCATTTCATCACTTCGAGCTCTATCAAAGAGGGACAACTATAGACACCCCATTTTTTACCGCTCTTAAGACGTGGGTGGCTCAGGTTGATCACTTGATGATGAAAGTTATACTGTACAAACATTTGATTTCTTCAGAAAGAAGAGCTTCTAAACCCCGACCTGTACACCCTATTTTGACCAAAACTATTTTAGACTAAAACTATTTTAGATCTCAAAACCCTCTCTTTCAAAATATTTTTGAAAATGTTTTTACGATGTTCCGAGGCTTGCATTGCGTTAAAAATTGCATTTTTCGGTAAACCGAATAAGGAAAAAGTGGAAATAAATGAAAGAGAGGTGAACTCTTTGAAAAATCTTTAAAACATCTTATTTAGAGGTTTGGAGTTAAAGAAATTTGGAGGAGAGGGAAGAAAACTAGTTGGGGAAATGATTGAGCTTGAAACTGTTAAGAGAGAACTGAGCAGCCTTCACTAAATCAGGCCTATTTCTTTGTACACTTATACTTTAGTTGTGAGGTCACCACCATTGGAAAGTGGACTTCCGAGGCTTCAATTTAGACTCAAGAATCTCCTAAAGTCGAGTTCAGATAAGGGAGATATGGTCGTTTGAAGTTAGGTATCAATCCGATTAAGATAGAAATGGAAAACCTTCACTAAAATAGGAATATCTCTTTGCACACTTATAATTTAGATGTAAGGTTGCCACCATTGGAAATTAGACTTCCAGGGCTTCAATTTAGACTCAAGAATGTCCTAAAATCTAGTCCGGATGAGGGAGATATGGCCATTTGAAGTCGGGCTTAGAAATAGATTTTTGTGGCCGGCATGCCACTATTTGTGGACGGCAGGCCACGATTTGTGGCAGGCAATTCACACTTCTAGCCTGCCGGCTGCTAGTAAAAAACACAGATATTTTTGGCCAGTTGTCCCCTAAAGCTCCAGCCGTTCCTATACAGATATTTTCGACTGAGAGGCATGTTTTTCTATATATATCAGGCTTTCCCTCATGGTTTAAGGTTACAAAAAATTCGAAAAGTTCCAAAACTTAAAATTCTCTCTCTCTCTCTATCTTGCAACCTATACACCCTCTCTCTACACTTCCTAAACCAATATTAGAGCTCTCCATGTTGAGATTATTGAGTCCAAATTTCAGCCATTGAGAGTGAGAACTTGTTGGTTTGTGAACAAAAGAGCAACCTTGCTTCAAGAGGTATAATTTTGAGCATCTCTACACTACTTCTCTCTTATCTTTTCTTGTTGTTTTTGAACTATTTTTGGACTGTTTTTATGGGCTGATTTGTGGTTTAAGGCTATTAAAGGTAGAGGGGTTAACCACCCTTTTTTATATTTTGTCTCTTAAGCCTTTACACTTGTGTTTCCCATCTCTTCACTATCTTTTTTGAGCTTTTAAATACTGATTTTCAGAGCTTTTTCAGTGGCTAAAATGTTGTTTTGAAGTCCAAAAATGGAGGGGTAGCCTCCCATTCTTGTGTCTTGTTTACAGCTTACATAACTCCATGTTTTGGCTTATTGTTCTAGTTATTTTTGTCTTAATTCCAGCATGTTTTAGGAATATTTTAAACCTGTTTTAGGACTATTTTTAAGTGTTCATTGCATTTGAGCCTTGTATTGCATGCTTGTAATGCAATTGTCCTCATAGATTTGGTGGTTTAGGCCTTAGCCACCATCCTATTTGAGTTGATAGCATTTATTTTATGCTTTTCTTACTTGTTTTCACTTCTAATCACCTCTGCAACCTCTCTCCTTTCTTGGCTTTTGCTTTTCTTTGAAAGTTGTTTCAAGCCACTTACTTGTTTAAAGCATGAGATTGAGGTATTGTGCTTAATGGTTTAATCCCCTTGGGAGTTCATTACCAACAGCATGAAACTTCTCTCATGTCTAAAATAACTCTTGGTTTGATGCTTCTTTCCATTAGAGGAGTTAAAATTCATCTTTGGATTTAATTGGTTAAGGAATGGTTGGTAATTAAAATGGAGTAATAAAATTGGGACAAAAAGTGATGCAAGATAATAACTTGGTTTGGGTTCAATCGGACGTTAATTGAACCCTTAAGTCTTGAATCGCATCATACTTGTTAGTGATGTAAACGGTTCAAGAGTCATTGTCAACCACTTCCCTTGATCAATCCATGATAGGGAGGAGGTTTGAGAGTCTTTATTTGTTGCATTTATTGAACTTGCACACTTTGGTTCATAGGCCATTATGTAATGAAATTAAATCGATTGATGGTTTGTGAATCAAACTCACCACTCCTTTGAGCTGTTTGATGATAAGGAGGGGTAAGTTGTGCAAACAACCCTTGAGAATATGTTGTATTGTGCACTGTTTGCTCTCTATTGCAGCAGAAAGAACCAGGTAGTAGTGGGCAGCATGCCATTTCTTGTGGATGGCAGGCCACTTTTTATGGCCGGTAGACCATCATTTGTGGCTAGCATGCCACCATTTCTAGCCTACCGGCCACCTTTGCAAAATCCAATAGTGCCCTTTTGAAACAAAACAAAGTTGGTTTTGAGGTGAAAAATAGTGCAATTGTTTCACTGTGCAATAGAGGCATCTGGCTGCAAAACAGTGGTCTTTTTCGAGTGGAAATCCGTGTATGCATGAGCATTCTTCGTTTCATGAGGTGGAGTAATTAGAAAAGCTAGCTTAACACTCTTTTCATATTGTATTCATGTAATTAAATAGTTCGTTTTAGTTTGTAATTAATTAATTAGATTAGTTCAATTACATAGTTAATTTGTTGTAATATGGTTTAGTTAATTATTTCATTCGGTTTGTAATAGCTAGTTAATTAGTTTAGCTAGTTAGTTTATTCTGATCCTTCTATGTGAGGATGCAAAATTTGTAATAATGTGCATGTCTTCCAACACCATGTCTTTCTCCTTTTTATTTACTAGCTTATGATGGTTAGTCTAGAGTATCATATTTTGTTTAGCATTACACATGCTTGTATTCATTTGTGTGGCATGCACTGAGGCTTGGCGCATCATTCTAGTTTGCATTGTTATTGCTTACACTTCTTTGAATACGTGCTTAAGCTGCATGCCATCAAATTGATTCATGTGCCATATTAGTGGCTGAGCCTATTTAGATTGCATATTGCATGTGTTGCATTAGACATATTGCCTAGTTAGGATCATGCATCTTTCTAACTTTATCATCTTTTCTGGCTTGGAATACTAGGTGAGCCTTTACTCGCTTTAGCATAATTGCATGAATGTAATTGTTGCCATGTCTAGCATGTTCACCATGAGGCTAAATGCTTATTTGATAAAATGCTTGAATGCTTGTGAATGAAGGCTAATTGCTTGAATTGGAATAATTTGAGTAATGTTTATATGCGATCACTTTTTCAAGTGATACGTATTCGAAACCAATTTCAAAACAAACATGAATCAAGCATTCCAATTATTGCAAATTAGTCTATACTTGTGTTTGTGCTCACCACATAGTAATGTTAGCCTAACAATCAGAACAAGAGCATATAATGTAGATAAGATTCACATCATGATTAGTAGAGGTCGATCTTTGATCGGGCGAGCAGGGGTGCTCATGGGGTGCTCAATTCATGACCTTCACCTCTTGTATCTAAGTTCTCAAGCCGAGACAATCTTGCTGATAACGGACACGTGGCCTTTGGCACGAGTCATGGGTTTTCTAAATTTTCCAAAAATATTTAGGTGGCGACTCTATATCTGGAAAAGCAGTCCATTTTTGGCAATTTGATTCAAAATCGATTTTCCAAAAAATTTGCTAGATTTGGACTCTTTGGTGTTTATCTATTTCACATTGCACTTGTAAAATTAGAATCAGAATCTTGGGAGTCCGATATTATAGGGCTTATTCGTTTTCCAAAAAGGGGCACGAAAAGTCAAGCTACACATTGGTTTAGACCACTACATAGACAATGTCACATGGTATTTTGGGAGTACCCAATTAATTTTTAGTTTTTTAGAAAAAATTATGAAAACTAAATCAAATTAAAATTAAACCAAAAAAAAAAAAAAAAATTTCTTTTCATTCATCCCACCATGTTGTAGCACTTGTGTCCTTTAAACTATTGGAGAGTGTATTTAATTCTTTCACTTTCATTTTGGGAGTCTTTGGAGTTGTTGTATCTTGGTTTTGGAGGAGTAGAATTCGATTTAGACTTGTTGGGATTGTTCGTTCGTGTTTTTTTATATTGAAAAGTTCTTTGGGAACTTGGAAAATTTGTTCTAGTGTTGACACTAGTCTTCTTGGGGGTCGATACCACCTTGCTGCCTTGCTCTTAGTGTCTCTACTGGTTTATAGGGTCGACACCATGGGTCCCAGGGTCAACTCTTGTCTACTACTGTGTTCTGGGTGTTGCTACTGAAATATAGGGTTGACACCACTAGTTCCTAGGGTCGACCCTTGTCTGCTGCACACATTAGTATCTTAGTTTTTTTTCTTGAGAGTCGACCCCTGTGAATTATTTTCAGAAATTTTGGTTTGATTTTAGGCCCAACTTTTTGGGGGTTTGACTTATTCTTTTCTTTGACTTTAGGACTATTATTCTACCACTATAAATAGACCCTAAACACACTTTTCTTATTCACTTTTTCTTTTATCTCTCGCTCTTCTCTTTTTAAACCATGAACTTCTCTCTCTCTCTCTCTCTCTCTCTCTCTCTATGAAACTCAACTTTTCTCACAATAGATCTCTAGATCTACTCAGTTAAAGGCATCTTTTCGCCTTGGCTCTTTGAGAAAGGTTGTAGATCTCATCAAAAGCTTTCTTTTGATCCAAGAGTTTCGTGATTTCATCGACTTTGAGTTTTTCTGAGCTCTCCTCTTCGCTTCAAGAGGTAGGGTCTATTTGCTTAACTCATTATGAGTTCGTTGGTGCATTTGTGGTATATTTTGAGATGTAGATCTTATGGTGCTTAGATTGCTTTTGGGTTATATTTTGTGGGTTAAGGGTTTGTACAAATTGGGATTGTTTGGTTATGATTTTGCTAATTAAATCTATTTTTGGTAAACAAACTTGCATTTGATTTTCTAAAATAGAAAAACCCAAATTTGTGGAAAAACACTAAATGATATTATTTTGGGAGTTGGAATTATTTTTGGTATGGTTTGGTTGGAAAGAGATAGAAAGGGAATGATTGTTGGATTTTAAAACAATTGGTGTTATAACTCTTTTGGAAAAATATATATGTATTGTTATCTTTTAACTATTGCATTAGAGATAATTGTTTTGGCTATCAGTAGAGGATGGCATTGCCGTGTGTTAAAAATTGCATGTGGATTAGGCAAATTGAAATCATCCATATCATGGAGCATATAATGGATTTTGGAAATTGAAGCTATATGTTTTGGAAAGAGGTTTTGGAAATTATCACATTACGTTTTGGAACATTAGCATTGTTTTGGAAAAATAATATTTTGAGTTACATGTATTGTACTATTGAAAAGGGTAAATAAAATGGTGAATCTGAGACGTAAGTATTGTCTCGTTGAAATAAGTTGGCTTGAGTGTCCATGATAAAAGTCCTAAAAACTGCGTGTATACATGAGTGCCGATCCTGCGGATGAAATTTTCGTGAAATGGCAATAGTAGTGCTTATATAATCTACGTTTACATGGGTGCCGGTTTACGGTTTCCTACGGATAAAATTTCCATGAAAGCTATATTTGTTTTTTGGAGATTTACCCGTTTTATTTACTATTCTATTGGTTTTGGAACAGGACGTTTGGAAATGTTTTGAGCAATGTATTTGCTTTTTGTTCAGCGATGTAGTTGCATTTGATTTAGCAATGTTTTTGCTGGTTGATGTTGAGATACCTAGATTAATTTTTGGAAAAGGATTTTATATCAAACAGATGATTTGAACTCGGAAAATGTTTTGATTAAACGTAAGGTTTTGGTAATTGGAAAGAAAGGATTTTTATAAGAAATCAAATGCATTTGAAAATGCATTTGGGCATATTGTATATATGTATTGTATCATGATCGTTTATGCTGGTGGAGCATGTTTAATTTTTGAAATATTCTTTATTGGGCATTATGCTCACCCTACGTGACTGAAAATGTTTTTTAGGTGTACATATGTGGATATGGACTGTGACGTGAAGTTGTGTTCGGAACCGTGTAGGATGGTTCAGTTTTTTGTAGGCCATGAGCCATTTATGTTATTTATTGGCCATGTGCCATTCTTGTAAGGGTTGCACCCTTGTGTATGATGTAAGTCTCAGGGTGTTCAATTTAATTTATAACATCTGTGTATGTTTTTAGTTACAGAATATTCATTCAACATAGATGTTGTATTAAGGAATGTATAAAATCGGATAAACATATGTATTGTGTGACCATATTATATTTATTTGCATGAGAGTTATCATCTATTGTTCATCGTTGGGCGGTTTATTCCCGTGAGTCAGACCGTGTGAATTCAGGGCGTGACAATGTCCTGCTGCCACCACCAACCTCTCCCTTACCTCCCTTTGTTGTCGCTGCCAATACCTCGTCTACCGTTGTTATCTTCTTCATTAGTAGAAAAAGAATTTGAAGAAATCAATGACAAAGACAAGCACATAAACAACACTTCGAAAATGTAACCTAAAGATGAGTCATCATTGAAAATGATTCAACTAAGTCTAGAAAACCACTTTAAAGAAGAGCGAGAGAACTATAATTTTTCCAATATTTTTTACCATTTATATGTAATTTTTGAAAAGAGAGGATTGTAATATATTGATCATTTATCTAATATTTTGTCAATTTGTTTTCTCTTGACATTTTTTAAATATGTATAAATAAATCTTATAATTGACTTGCTTTAATCTCCCCCCCTCCCCCCCAAAATGATGTTGTGTATAATGGTTGTTGAATTGTTCTTGTTATATAGTAATGAGTCATAAATAACAACTCAATGGTGAGATATATGACAAATAATGTTGAAAAAACTTACAAAAATAATTAATCAAAAACAGCTCTACATACCAGCTGAAAAATATGAAAACACATTAGCTTTATTAGTATCCTCTCAATTACTGACCAAACCTTGACTAGGTGAAAATAAACTAACCAAACCTTGAATGTTTTTTTCAATATAATTCACTGAAAAAAAAAAGCAAAACAATATAGAAGTAAATACTAAAACAATTAATTAACTCTATGTACCCCATGATGGCTTCTTAGTTTGACATTTGGGCCTTTCTTTTCGAGGGTTGGGGTTCTCTATAAGTTGTCATGCATCAATGAGTTGCTTTTTAATTTGACATTTGGGCCTTTATTCTAAAATTTGTGGTTAGGGTGGAGGTCTCCTATAAGCTGCGATGCAAACCCTATCGTTGGTATGATGGCTCTAGGACGTCGTATTATCTTACTATGTATACCACGTTGGATCACACTGGCACTCACATCATCTAGAGGCGCATGCAACTGTGTCATAGTCTCAACTGGAACCTCATCTAAGGGTATTAATCAGTCCACTAAATCTGGGCTTATAATCTCTGATTCTATGCACTGTAAAGTTGGGCCATCTGTGGCTCGCCTTTTTCGCGCCCCCTTTTGGAAGGTTTGAAAAGAAAGGCCCACAGTTTGGACTCCCGCGGTTCTGAATCTAATCTCACAAGTGCAATGTGAAACTGAGAAACACCAAAGAGTCCGAATTCGGCAAATCTTTTTGGAAAATCAATTTTAAATCAAATAATGCCAAAATTGGTCTGTTTTGCCAGATACAGAGTCGCCACCTAAATATTTTATTTTTGAAAAAATTCAGGAAACCCATGACTCATGCCAAAGGCCATGTGTCCGTCATCACCAAAAGTTACCTCGGCTTGGGAACTTAGGTACGAGAGGGGAAAGTCATGAATTGAGCACCCCCGCTCACTCGATCAAAGATCGACCTCTACTAATCATGATATGATTTTTTAATAAACATTATGTGCTCTTGTTCCGGTTATTAATCTAGCTTTACTATGTGATGTGCACAATCAAGTATAGACTAGTCTGCAAGATTTGGAACAATTTAACTCATGTTTGTTTGCGAAAATGGTTTGAATTTGCCATCTCAAGTGGGCTTAAAGTTTGCGAATTTGCCACCAAACATAGTGGGCTTAAAACATGATTTGCCACTTAACAAAGTGGGCTTAAAACGCACATTTTTTGAATCGTTCCAATTCAAACAATAAGCCTTCATCCACAGGCATTCAAACTGTTTAACATTTAAGCACATAGCCTCACGACAAGCATGCTAATCATGGCAACATTCGCACTTATGCAAGTATGCTAGAGCGTAAAAAACTCACCTAGTACTCCAAGTTAAGAAGATATGAGTTAGTAAAATATGCATAGTTCCTAACTATGTTAAATGTCTAATGCAACACATGTAATATGCAACTAATAGGCTTGGCTACTAATATGACATATGGATCGATTTGATAACATGTGGTTAAACACGCATTTAAATAAGATATTGAAATGGCAATGCAGTTAGAATGATGCGCCAAGCCTCGGTGCATGCAATACGAATGAATGGATGCAAGCATAAGGCATAAGGTATGCTAATTAAAACATGACCCTAATTTAACCATCGAAAGCAAGTAAATAAAAGGGAGAAAGACATAGGGTTGGAAAACATGCTAATTAAGCTAACTAATTATTACAAAACTCGAATTTATTAACCATTCTAGTTAACTAATTACAAAACGAAATCGAATAACTAGTAAAACTGAGTAATTAATTACAACTCTTAATTAGCTACAACTAATTAATTACAACACATATTTGATCTATTGCTGATTAAACTAATTAGCTACTCCCGGGAAGTGAGGGAGGCCTATGCATGCTCGGTTTCCACCTGAAAAGCCATTGTCTTGTTGCTGAATGCTTTGGTTTGCTTATTGAACACCAACAATTCTACCCACTTCCAGAACAACTCTACTCCACCTTACCAATATACTGTGCAAATTTCACTAATGGCTGACAAGGGGCCAGTCGGCTACCACTGGTGGCCGGTCGTCTACTGGTGGTGGCTATCGGCCACTGATAACTTGGACTTCTTTGCTACAACAGAGAGCAAATAGAGCAAAATAGTGTATTTCTCAAGGGTTGTTTGCATACTTTGCCTCTCCTTTTCATGGGGAAATCAAAGAAGGAATAAAATTTGGTTCATAAATCATCAATCAAGCAATTTCATTGCATGATGCCTTGTGAAACCAATTGTGCAAGTTTAATAAATGCAAAATGAGACCAAAATGACCATCACCCTATCATGCATGATCAAGGGCAATGGAGACCTAGGAAAATGGCACATTTCATCACTCTTGAGTATGAAATGTCCTATTTTCCTTGTGTTCAAATTAACATCCGATTTGAACATATGCAATGCAACACAAAGGAATGCTTATCTTGTCACTTTTACTTGCCAATTTTGTTTACACATTTTAGTTACTAAATCATTCATTAATCAATTTGTCCATTGGTGAGTGTCTTCTAAGATGAAAGAAGTGTCAACCAAGGGATAGTTTAAGGCATGAGAGAAGCTTCATGTCGTTGGTAATGAACCCTTAAATGAGGATTAAACCATTAAGTATGAGCCTCAATCTCAAGCTTAAACAACCCTAAGGTTGAAACAACCCTCAAAGCAAATGAAAAAGTGAAGAAATGAGGGAGATTGCGGAGATTATAAGTGCTGAAATTAGGTGAGAAAAAGCACTAAACATGCAATCAACTCAAACCAATGGTGGTTAAAGCCTTAAAACACCAAGCTAGTGAAAAGACTTACACTACAACTATGCAATACAAGACTCAAAAGGTACCAAACAACCAAAGCAGTGGCAAAACCGCTCAAAACAAAGTTCAAAACATGCTGGACTTGAGCCACAAAAAGCTAAAACATTAAGCTAATACATGGGGCTAACTAGGTATGCAAACAAGACACAAGGAGGGAAGGCTAACCCCTCCTTATTTTGGACTTCAAAATGAGTTTTTTGCCACTAAAAAACCTCTAAAATTTAGTGGTTAAAAGGCCCAAAATAGTTGTTTGAAAGTAGTGAACAAAGGCACAAAAGCTTTATAAGCAAAGAAACAAGAATAGTGGAACACCCCCTAACTAAAAATGGCCTCAAACCATCAGCTTTAGGCCATAAAAATAGAGTTTTTTATAGTTCAAAATCAGGCCAAAAACAATTGAAAAAGATGGCAAAACAAATATGCAAAACAAGTGTAAAGAAAGGGGAGTGTTATACCTCTTGAAGGGAAGACACAAATGAGGCTATAAATCAAGCCAAGACTACCTTCTAGAGCTCAAAAAGGGTCCCAAGTAACCTCAATCCAAAGATAAGCAACCTTGGTTAAGGGTTGATAGGCAAACTTGAAGTGTATCCAAGCAACTATGCACAAAAGTTCAAGAGAGAGAGAGAAATGTAAAGAGAGTGAGAATTTAGAGAGAGAGACCCCCAAATTTTTTTCTAACCTTGAAAACAATAGAGAAGGTCCTCTATATATAGCAATATATGAGCTTCAGGTCGAAAATATCATCAAATGGACAGTTAGAACTTTGTACAAATAGCTAGAGGTAAATATCTACAAAATCTGAGCTTTGTTTACACTAGTGGTCGGCCGGCCATCACTACTAGCCGGCAAGCCACTAAAGTGGCTGGCAGCAAAAATTTGTTTTTTTTGCCCAATTTCAAACAGGCATATCTCCCTCATTCAGACTCTGTTTCAAGTCATTCTTGAGTCTAAATTGAAGCCTCGAAAGTCTACTTTCCAATGACGAAAGCCTCACATCAAAATTCCAAATGTGCAAAAAGATATGCCTATTTTAGTGAAGAATGCTTAGTTTTGGTCCTAACCAGATTGATGCCTAACTTCTCCTCAACTAATTTTCTTCCCTCCTCTTCTATTTTCTTCATCTCCAAACCTAAAAATAAGATGTTTTGAAAGATTATTCAAAGAGCTCACCTCTCTTTCATTTATTTCCACTTTGTCCTTGCTCGATTTACCGAAAAGCGCAACATTTAACGAAATGCGAGCCTCAGAACATTGTAGAAAAAGTTTTGGTCCAAAAATAGGGTGTAAGGTTGGGATTTGAAGCTCTTCTCTTGCCGAAGAAGTCAAACCTTTACATAGCACAAATTTCATTACCGAGTGATCAACCTAAGGCACCCAAGTCTTAAGGGCGGTAAAAAATGGGATGTCTACACCATCATGCAATCGACTTCCAATCGAAGATATAGCGTCTAATGATATTGTCATTCCTAGAATGGTATAAAGTATAAGTGTTTGAGCTAAAGACGAATGTACAAATGATGTAGATGGCTGTACATTAATCGACGACATAGGACTACCATGTGGTACGTCAACTCCTATAGGGGTATGAGAAGGCTCTTCTATTGTGGATAGCTTTCGTGTTATTTCCACGAGTCGAATATGGCTTTACCAAGTTTGTTACAAGAGTGGATATATCATTCAGTGTCTGTACAAATGCCTCAATATGAAAGGTTTCCTCTGTGGATGTAGATATGGAAGGGACATCTAGTAGCTCGTCTTGAAGCCTAACATTGCTTGCAATTGTTGTGCCTCTACTCCCTTCTATTGTATGAGGCTGACACTCCTTATGACATAGATAAACAACTCTGTGATTCTTGCTTAAGGTAGTATAGGCATAGATGTAAAGGGTTGAGTAGAGGGATGCGTAGTTAGAGGAGAGCGATTAGTAAGACGATGCTCCTCATTTATAGATACGAATGCAGTATGACATATTTCTTGAATTCACTAAAGCGCACCTGTAGAAACCCCATTTTGACTAACCCTAGACTTTGGGCGCTTATAAGCCTCCTAATGATGAAATGGTAATTACTTCATCCTTGGAATATTTAAAGTTATTTGGAGTTGCTGTATAAATCTATTTTGGCCAAAAATTAACTTTTTGAGAAATGACCATTTTACCCCTGGACCCGTTTTTAGCCAAAAACCAACTTTTTAAACCCAAGAAGAGAGAGAGGCTTGGTTGTACTTTGATTAAAGATATTTTCCAAAATTAGTGATCGATGTTATCAAAAACATCGCTCAGAAGGCAATTCTGGTTTATTTAAGCCACAAGCAAGCCATAGGCATGAGACCCTGCACTTATGCATACATGCACGGCATGTGTACCAAGGCAAAACATGTGTGCGCATGTTAGCTATGTGTGTGTATAATCGTTGTGCATGTGCAAATCCAAACATGACAGAGTTATTTTTGAAAACTCAATCTTGGTGCATTTTTTGAGGGGGCTGAGAGAGAAAGAGATGGTATCCTAGAAGGGGCTCCAGAACCTTCTCCTTTGCCTATATAAGGAGCCCCTCCTCCTCCCTTCAGGGGGTTAAAAATTAAGCCATTTTTGTGAGTTTGAGAGCTAAACGCCACACCTCCTCTTTTTCCCTTCCCTTAGCTCCAAAAATACCCTGCCACACCGCAACTCTAAACTTCTGAAAAACATTCTAAGGACTGAAGAACTTGAACTGTCGTGACCTGAACCCGCCCCTATGGATTAGGATCATAACTAGCCAGTATTCATGAGATTACCTACGCCTTCAGACAAAATTCAAATCATATTTAAGAATAGGGAGCCAAAATGCAGAAGCAAAATGCAAAGATTGTCCAATGAGTTGTGCATACATGGCGTAACAAAAACTTTTCTCAAAATTTTTTCTCATGTATATAATAACTCACACATTACATACTTAAGCAAGTTATACATGTCCAGGATCATTCAAAAATAGTCTTAACAAAAACCAAGGTTATATACAAACTTGGTCAAACATGACCACAAAAGAAACAAAAGAAAAAAAAAATCAAAAGTAAAGCCTTTTGCATACGGCGACCTTGGTTGACTCTACAAACTTGGTACTCTTAGAAGCTCACTAGGGCTGGGGTTGGACATCCCGTTGCTCACCTACATACATATAGATAAAAAGTGAGCTAACGCCCAATGAATAATACCAGAGTAAAGAGGTTAATGAATGAGATTCGTGTGAACATAAGTCACACTTGTACTTAATACATATGGAATGCGATTCCCATTCATAACACATTTAAATCATAACGGAATGACCTCGGGTCCAATCTATTATACTTAGTACATGTCAAAGGGACGAAACGACCTTAGGTCCAATCTTTTTCATAATTAATCATAACATGGGTACTAAACAGCCCCGGGTCCAACATTTCCATATTCTTATTCATGCACATATTCAACTTCAAGATCATGCTCACATTTAATGGATCCATGCACAAATGACCATTCGGTCATTCACATCGTATGTACAAAACAACCTTAGGTCCATTATTTCCAAATTTATATTCACCTGTGCATTTATAATTATGATCATGTTCACATTCGTATTCACATTCAAAACGACCTTTGGTCAAATTAATTTCTTATCCAAAATGACCTTTGGTCCATTTATCAATCATACAAAATGACCTTCAGTCCATTTCATATGTAAGATGACCTTAGGTCTATCTTGTCGAATATTCTAAACAGCCTTAGGACCATTACATGTCATTGGCAAATGCATCAAACGGCCTCGATCCCATTTCATATTCTCATTAAACATACCAAACGGCCTTAGGCCCATTGTGTATTCATACAAAATGACATTTGGTCCAATCTTATGATTTCGTGCTTATCAATCACGTTTCAAGTCTTTTGCAAACAAGCAGAATACTCATTCATAATACAAATACATGATTTCAGAAAACTTACCACATAGGTAATATTTAGAAAATAACATACTTGGAAATATCTTTACTAAGATATTAATCACAGTGTTCAGATGGTTGATTCGTACTCGCAATTGACCCTACCCAATTCAGAGCACATATGAAAATCGAGTCACAATACAATTCAATTTGTTCTTTAATTCATTTATTCTTCTTAGGCTTCTTTTTACCTCCTTAGTTCATTTAGAATGCTCAATGTATGCCTAAGAGTGCTCAAAAATGCAAAAGAACGGAAATTGATACATAAAACAACTTTTCAAAGTTTCCTAAAATAGGACACTTTTCTCGAGCGCAACATTGGTCGCTAGAGCAAACCCCTTGGTCTACAAAAGTTTGGATGCTCTCATTTTACGCTCGAGCCAGCTTTTTGGTCGTTTGAGCCAAAACTGAAATTAAAGAATGGTCGCTCGAGCAATATTTTGGTTGGTCAAGCCAACCCCTAATGCCTGCAAACGTGAGACCCCTAACTTTTGTAAACCTTATTACATCCTTAAATTTTGAGTTATTATAATAAAGCCCTTAGTTCTTCATTTATTTACAAATTTAACCCTAGAATAGAAGACACATCACGAATAAACCATACAAAGCCAAATCGACCCCGATAACTTAGTAATCGTTTTTACACGCTAATATTAATTATTTAAATATGAGGCCCTTGACCTTTGTAATTTTATTTACACCCTTAATTTTGAGCTATTTCAATAAAGACCCTCATTCCTTTATTTATTTTAGCTGTAGAGTCGAAAACGTGCGCCAATCAAAAACTCACAAATTTGATTGAACCTGGGACCTCAGGGAGCATTCCAAAGCCCTAATAATATTTAAATTAATTCCCTAACTAAATTTTCCGATCAAAAACCCTAGGCTTTTGGTTCTCATTACGACTCGTCGTTTAATTCGAAATAAAGAAGCTTTAACCGAATTGAATTCCCAAATCCTAATTTAAATTAAATACCAAATAAATGTTCCAGTTCATAAATTAAGGCCTTAGCCCTCATATTTTACTTAAATCACAAATTGACCCCAAGTTAGTATCATTATATATATACATATATATTTATACCTTTTATTCATCAAATCTTTTTGTACACAATATCTATGGAATTTGTACACAAAATAAATAGGAAAATCCCCCAAATCTTGAGCACACGGCCAACCATCATACCTCCTAGGCTATAATCATTGTACTTTAGAGACAAATCCCTTGAATCATAGAAATAATTATGACTTTGGTACCAATTCTATATATATACATGCATATATCTAATGTACTTGTAACTAGAATGGATTAAATTAGACTTAAGCTTGACTAGATCATAATTAAATACATAATTAAGGTCCTAATTATCCACTATTCCATTTCATTTGAACTAAATACAACTCAATTCCATAACATTTCAACCAAAGGACATTTTAGACAATTCACACCATTTTTCCTATAAATACACCACCATCCTCCATCTATATGAACATCAAACACCACACCCACACACCCACACAACATAGAGAGAGGGACAAGAGTGGAGAGTGAGCTTGTGGGAGGGAGAAGAAGAAAAAGAGAGCAAGTCTTGCAAAATTAGTTCCATAAGCATTTAAGTAAGCCACAACACAACTCTCTCTTTCATTTTCGTTTTTCAAATACATGTTATTAGAAGTTTTAAATGGTATTTTCAGTTGTGTTTTGATGGTATTCTCGTGTTAAAAATGAAAGAAGTTGAGCCTTGATTCTACCATTGTATTTCTCTTAATCGGTATAAGACTACCTTTTTCCGTATCAAACTCTCAAAATTTCCAAAAGCACACATTCACCTTAAATTTTTGAGTTTAATACATATTATTTAACAAGTTTTCATCACAAGAGAAGTGGAAATTTTCCCCCAGTTGACCTCTTTTCTCACCAAATTTCTATTTTCAAGAACTGTGCTAGAAAAATATGTTTTGCATCCAACTTTCGAAAATTCTAGAAAAATTTAGACAAATCTTCTAGACCTCCATTTTATGTCAAACTCTTCCTTAAGGAGTTAGATTTCAAGGAAAATTGGTTTCATTGAAAAATAGTGGGTGGTTCGTGGGAAAATTTGATTTTTGTAACGGTCAATGAATCTGGACAACACTAGAGTGTTTCTTAAATAACTAAAAATCTAGGAAGACTATAAAACTTCTAAAATATGTTCTAAAAAATAGATAAAATTATCTATGAACCATAGGAAGTCCAAGTTTAGGAAAAATCTGAAAATGCCTTTTTGTTTACAATTTCTATGACAATGAAATCTGGAAATGTACATTCTTATGTGATATTATCCCCTTAACTTCATGAATATGCCTAGAACTACTTGTGCATATTTTGATATGTTAATCTCATGTTCTGTAACTTTGTTTCCTTTCATTCATGCTATGTGGTTGTTCATACTTGTGCAATAGATGTTGTTTCAAACATTTGTTCTAACTTGACTTAAAACATTTAACTCAACAGGAAACTTAATTGGGGTGGTATTGGGTTTTCGATCACTTGAATAATGAAGAGTTGATAATGTGTTATGTATGGATTGATGGGATGTGCTCCCTAATTGAAGGTTAAGTCTTGCGCAAGCAATTGTTGCATAAACCCTAGAATGGAACAAACGTATTCGGACTCTTTTGCGATGGTTTGATTGGTGAGATAAGGTTGGGTCCAGATGGGACACTTAGGGAGGGATAAAAAAATTTTTTGAAGGATAAGGTTGGATTCAAGGTGATAAAACCTTTTCTTTTTATCGTTCCTTTTGAGGCCCTGTGGTTAGTGCTACGCGGTATATAACCGTTGGTAGGCATCCGAGGTTAGTTCTGCAACAAAGCAGCAAAAGGGGGAGTTCTGAATAGTCCGGTGTCCAATTCTTGTGGTTGGGAGGATGAAATCTCTTTGGGGGGATTTCTAGATTACTAACATCTAACCTTGTAATCCTTTATTTTTGAATGATTATCATGCTTCATTACTTGTTATAATTGTGATGGTGTATTGAATTGGGAAAAAGGGACGGGGTATGTGTGCCTTTATTGGGACTTCAAAACTCACAGTGTTTCATGCTAGGTATTGAAGACTATTAGACCGGTCGAAGGCAAAGCTGAAGTATTTGAAGAAATATGGCTATCCTATGAGAGTTAGGAACTAGTTATGTTAAACGTGTTTTGAGATTGTAAGTGATAGATCCCATGTTGTATTTAAGATATGATTTTGTAATTTGTATATATATAACATTTGTAACCTATCCTTATACTCTGTCAACTCATGTAGGCCTTGTGTTAATTTCTTGTCAAGATCTGTCAAAAAGGTAGCTTTGCTATCTAAGGTGGTTGGACTTAGAAGGGAGGCTATTTTGACTCCTCCGACCTTCCTGGGATCTTGCTTGGTTATTAACCAAAGGACTCATTAGTGACATTTTCTACTCTTGTAGCCTTAGATAAACCTTGTATTTATTTGTTAATATATTATCTGATATTCCTGATTTTTGGGGTGTCACAACAAAAGTATTGGGAGCTCGAAATGTACGCTCGAGCGACACTTTCATCGCTTGAGTGAATTGCTCGAATTCTAAAATTTCCATAATTTTGTTTGAGCCTCAAACATAAGTCTAAGGCTCCAAATTCATGCATGACTTACTCAAACATGCAAGAACACTTTTGTAGACGTGCCCCCGAGAACTCCCCGGCTCCTCGCCTGCGAGGGCGCGAATTCGTTTTGTTCTCTAGCTACTACAATTCGGACTCAATGTCACGGTTCTGAATCTAATCCCACAAAGTGCAATGTAAGACCGATAAATCACCAAAGAGTCCAAATCCGGCAAATCGTTTTGGAAAACTGATTTTTATAAAGAAGTGCCAAACATGGACTGCTTTGCCAGATACAGAGTCGCCATCTAAATATTTTATTTTGGGGGAAATTTAGGAAACCCTGACTCGTGCCTAAGGCCACATGTCCGTCATCACCAAAGTTGCCTCAGCTCGGGAACTTGGATACGAGAGAAGAAGGTCATGCAATGAGCACCCCTGCTCGCCCGATCAAAGATCGACTAGTACTAAGCATGATATTTTGTTTTTGAAAACACATGTGTTCTTATTCCGATTATTCACCTAGAATTACTATGTGATGCGCACAGCATACACGTGTAGACTAGATCGCCTAAGTTGGAACAAAACATTGCATGTTTGTTTGTTTGAAAATGGTTTGCTACTTGCAAGTAGGCTAAAATTGCGGATTTCAATGAATTGTTCCAATTCAAGCAAACCAACCTTCACCCACAGGCATTCAAGCGGTTAAATCAAATAAGTAGTTAGCCTCATGGCAAGCATGCTTTCATGGAAACATTAACACATATGCAGTATGCTAAAGCGTAAACACTCACAGTGTACTCCGAGCCAAAACAAAGAACTAGTTAGAAATCATGTGTGATCCTAGTTCATGTTAAAATGGCTAATGCAACACATGCAAAAATGAAACTTAGATAGGCTCGGCTATTCTAAGAATGGCATGTGAAATGCAACTTGGTACATGTATTCAACTTGGAATTGAAATACAATGTAGTTAGTATGATGCACCGAGCCCGGTGCATGCAATACAGATGAATGGATGCACGCATGCGAGCATAAGGTATGCTAAACAAAATATGTCCTAAAACTAACCATCGTAAGCAGTTAAGTAAAAAGGAGAAAGAAATGGGGCTTTGAAAACATGCATCACACACACGCACGCTTATTACAACAATTGGCCCTCTCGACAGAGGGTCTGAATAAGAAGCTAACTAGCCAGCCTAAGCTAATTTAAACTAATTATTACAAGCCAACTAATTAACTAACAAGCTATTAATTAAGCTATTACAACACAAATTGAATAGTTAACGCATTAACTAATTAGGTACAAAACCAAAGCATAAACTAGCTAAGCAAATTAGCTAAGTAAAACAGTAAAGCAAGGTCCTCAGAGGGAGAAGAGTGCATGCATGCCCAGTCGCCTCGTTTGGAAATTCGTCGCGATGCCCCAACTTGCCTCTTTTTGCAATTGTTCTCAAAACTTTGCACCAAGCTGCAGAAAGCTTTAATTGCACCATGGGAACCTGTGGGAGGGTGGCTGACCAGTTGTTGCTATGGAAGGCCACCTGCTGACCACTTTTCTTTGTTGAAAACCAAAAAAAGTGGTCGGCCAACTAGTCTTTCTGGCTGGCCGACCAGTTGTTGCTGCCAGACTCTAGTTTGCTGCAATAGAGAGCAAGAAAGGGCATGGCAATGTATTTGCAAGATATGTGTGCACAACCACCCTCCCTATCATTTCATAAGCTCAAGAAAGTGTGGTTCTCGACCCTCGGGCCACCAATCACGCATCTCGATGCATGATGGCCGAGAAGCCAAATTGCATAATTCAATATAAAATGAATACAAATAAGCATATAAGGCCTAGAACTCTATCATGATTGATCAACAGCGTCGGCGACCGAGAATTGAGGCACGTTTCATCACTTTAAGTATGAAACGTTCCTCGTTTCCCTTGTTTAGACTAACACCTATTCCAAACAAATGCAACAACAACAATGCAACTTAAGCATGCAAACATGCAATGCAACATGAACAACCTAACAAGGCTAATGGCATGCACAATGCACAATGCTAAGAACAACATGGCATGCATAATGCAAACAACATGGCATGCACAATGTTATGAAGAGGATGGCATACTCAATGCTAAGAACATGTAACCAAACAAGCTCGATGTGATGTAACATGGCATACACAATGTGAGATAACATAAGCATGCAACAACATGGTGTAATGTAACAACATTCACATAACATGCTCGATGGACTTAAACCAAAATGGACAGACCTCAGCCATGCCCAAATCAGTGGCCATAACACCAAAACAAAGGCATAAAGAACAAAGTAAATGCATGCACATGCATTGGCCTATTAACTAGGCCCAAGAGCACAACTCTCAAGAGTGCTGAAGAAGTGATAAACATGGAAGTGTAACAACACTACATAAACTGAAATAAAGTAAGAAATGATGCCAAATCACTCAAACAATATAGGCATGGCATGCTATGGTCCTTAAGCATTAAAGCCAGCAAATAGGACTACAAAGGGGGCATGCAATACATGACACAAAGGCATGAACCAACCATGGACAGAGCTTAATTAGGTCTAGACAAAGACCAAAACATGCTACGATGGGGGCTCAAAGGCCTAGGCAAGATGGCATACATGCTAGGCCATAAACAAGGTAATAATGCATAACACTCAAAGGCAAAAAGTGAATGAAGTGGGAACATAGCAATGCTACATGCTCTGAAATGTCATGGTAAATGATGCCAAATCATCTATACAACACAAATAAAGCATGCTGTGGTACCCAAAACTTGAAACTATCATAGGCATTTGCACTATAACTATGCGAACCATGAAGCATATGGCAAGGGCAACCCAAAACAGTCCTAGAACATGTCAAAATGATACTAAAACATGTATGGAAGGAAGCCAAAATATGCTAGCATGAAGGGCATAAGGCATGGAATATGCAAGGCAAATAAGGTGGATTACACTACACCTATCAAGACCAAGCATGAGATGGCTTCGCCAACAAAAATCAAAGCTATATCATGGCAAAATAACCCCAAATACACATTGAAATGATAGCTCGCAAGCTTAGGCATGAAGGCATGCGCAATGGCTCATGTTAAGGCATAAAGGGCAAACCCTCCAACGCATTGAATGAGTGAAAGATGCAAGTGTATGACCATGAAACATCCACTGAAATCACATAACAAATGATGCCAAATCATTGAAATAGGCCAAACAATGCATGCTAATGGACTTGATAAACAAAGCTAACAAGCTAGAATGCATTATAGCTATACAAAGCATGGCATGCATGACCAAAACAACACAAATCAGGGCTAAAGTATGTTAAAACATGGACAAAAAATTCTCAAAGTTAAGCCAAAATCATGCTAGAATGACATGTTAAAGCATGATACACATTAGGCTAATTCATGGAATTACACTACAAGTGCAAGGAGCATGCAAGGACCAACCAAACCAAACCTTAACAAAGGTATGACATTACAAAACATCACTAAGAACATGCTGAAATGGACTAAAAACAAGCTAGGAAGACATGCTACTTCATGAAGCATACAAGACTAGTTTGTGAGATTTACACTACAAGTGTATAAGGCATGCAAGGGCCAACCAAACCAACCCAAAACAGATCTAAGGCATGTTAAAACAACACCAAAAACCTATTGAAATGGGGTCAACATAAGTTAGAAAGACATGCTACTTCATGAAGCATACAAGACTAGTTTATGAAATTTACACTACAAGTGTATTAAGCATGCATGACGTGATCAAGACAACCAAAAACAGTGGCATGCCCTCCCAAAATAACCCCAAATACATGCTAAGAACAAGCCAACACAAGCTTAATAAACATGCTCAAACATGAGGCATATGAAGCAAGTAATCAAAATACAAGGAGAGGGGATGACCCTCTCCTATTTGGGACCCCAAAACCATCTTTCCACCACTAAAAATCCTTTGGATTTCAGTGGTAAAAAGGTCATGCAAAGGCTAGAACAAGAGCCAAAAGGAATGGCTCAAAACAAAGCCTAACAAGGCCTAAGAGGAGGTAGACCACCCCCAACAAAAAAGTGACCTTAAACAAACATTTTAAGGACTGAAAAACAAAACTTTTTGCATTTGGAAGTTAAACTTAAATCAGCATGCAAATAGGGCTAAAAGCATAAGCAAGATCAAGGGATTTAAGGGTTAGTTTCTCACCCTTGATGAACATCTTCAAGGCTGCAACTCCAACACTCTTCTTGAACCAAAACCAGTCCAAAAGCTTCAAAAACAACTTCAAGAAGCCTCAGCAACAAGAGTAAGGTGTTTGAGTGTGTGTTTGTGTGTTAAAGTGTGGTAAAACTACACTTTAAGGCACAAAAATGCAGAGCAAGAGCAAAATAGATACAAAGGTGTGTATGTATAACTCAAGGCACCAAAAATTGAACCTGGACGAGGGAGGAGGAGGTTCTCTTATATAGAGAACCAAGGCTCAAGCTTGTTAGACAAGCTTTGGGTTCAAGGCCATCCCTCTATACACGTGTAAGGAGAACGGCTTTAGTGTCTTCCAGCTATGCTAGCTGGAAGAAAATATCTCCAAAAATGTGACAAAAAGCAGCCGACCACTTGAAATGGTCGGCCAGCTACTTAAAGTGGTCGGCCGACCACCACAAGTGGTCTCCAAAGACAACAAGTGGTCGGCCATGGCGGGAGAAGGTCTACAGCATGAAAACAATGCAGTGGTGTGGTGGCCGATCAGAAAAGATGGCCCAAAGGCCAAGGAGACCAGTTGGCCGACCAGAAAACTGGCTGGCGGGAGGAAAAGTAGTCTCCAAGGGGAAGAACTGGTCTCCCACCCTTGTACCACCTTCCAAACAAGGAAAATAAGGTTTGTACCAAAAACAAACCAAAAAGGATGCAAGACGAAAGTTCAGAAGGCAAAATACGCAGCCGGAAGCCTCAAAAACTAGTCTACGGGCATCAAAAGTGGTCTGCAACCACAAAAGTGGTCTCCTGGACCACAGTGTCCCTCTAGGCAGAGGCAACAAGGTGTGGTTCAAAAACCATGCCAAACGGAGAACATTAAGCGGTCCTGAGACAAGGCGCACGGCCGAAGGCTCCGAAAATCAAAAACTGGTCTTCAAGCGGAAAAAGTGGTCTACGACCGCAAAAAGTGGTCTACAACCAAAAAGAGATGGTCTACAAGACCTCTTCCTCTCTCTAGGGAAGAGAAACGAGGTTCGGTCCGCAAACCGAGCCAAAGCACGAAGAGTTCAGAGACCCGGAGGCAAGGCCCTCAGCCAAAACTCCGGAAACTCGGAACGAGCACAACATGCACTATCACTGAGCGCTCAATCGATGACGTCTGAGTCTTAAGGTCAGTCAAAAATGGGGTGTCTACAACTTCCAAACACATAACTTTGAAGGTAGTTTCAACCCATTGTTCAAAATTCCATGAATTCATCAAAATTCAAACCACAAACTTCATGAATTTGTCAAAATGAACTCAAAACTTTCATACATGTATGATCTAGCATGATCTAGCTTGAATTCTTATTTAATCAACTTCAAAACATGAAACTAAGTCTCATAACCTCATGATTCATGAATGCATGTGCTAAGTAACTCCCAATTTAACATGATTATCATGTTTTATGCTCAAATATGAGGGATTATAACAAATTTACACATGCATGCACATATTGATCCTAATCTCCACATATTCAACTCAATTCTTGCATTTATTTACATACTCTTTTTGAATTCACATACTTATGGACTTAAACTCATGGATTAGAGTTCAAATACTTACTTGGAGCCTTCAATCCTTCCAACTCTAGCAAATTCTTGAGCCTAGCTTCGCAAATCTTTAATCTCTAAGTCAATTCTTTCAAGTACTTGCCTTTCTCTCTCTAAAATGGTGCTCTCTCTCTAACTTCTCTTGGCTGATTTTTGAGCTAAAAAAATGAGCTTAAGCACCTCAATTAGCATATATATATAGGCTTCATTAACTTAATTCACTAATCCAAACTTAAGCTAATTAATCAAGGCTTAGTTTACTTAATCTAAGGCTTATTTTAATTGAATTAATATAATTAATTTGATCTAAATCAAATTTTAATCAAATTTCACTAAAGGCTCTAAAAATTATGCTAATTACAATGGTACAGTTAATTTCGGTTTCTATTGCCTCTACGGCCCTCAATTTTTGTTTATTATAGAATACCGAACAAATTTCTCTACAATGGATAGGTATGAATTAAAAAACAGACATAATTACATGATTAGCAACCAAATTTACATTAAGCACATAATCACAAGTATAATCAAGGATTAACCGTATAACACGGAACGGGGTTATCACATGAACCCTAATTTGGAACCTTTTTTTGAGGGAGGCTTGCAAACAAGAAACGTGAGTTTCTTTGCATTTTTTTTCACATGCCTTTGATTTAATCAAACTAGCAGGTAATTTCCCTTTCTTTTCTACTTTCAGTACTTATTTTGGTATTTATTTTAGTAGTTAATCATAGTTATGGTATCCCTTCATCATTTTATCATGTAGTTTGCATATGTCATCAAGTTCTTTTCTTGTTTTGCATGTTTTTCTTATTATATTTGAAACAACATGTTTAGAGTAGAATGATCATGTAGAAATCATGTAATATCCACGCATTAAGCTCGATTTGAATCATGTGTAGTTATTCTACATTTTTCTGTTTCTTTATTTGTTATTTTTGCTCTTTTATGCATATCCATTATTTAGTAGCCTCAAGCTCGGCTTAGGATCATTTTTGTATGTTTAGTTAGGATCATATTTAATTTATGTATTGCATGTAAGACACTAAAATTGGGCGACCAAGTAAGTCTTAATCTCCATATCATGTGTGTGTCTTTGTTGCATTGTTCTTCAATAATCCAAGTTAATTGGTTCTTCATGCAAAATTTCTTGTTTTGATTGATTTTCATGAGTATTGTTTCTTTTAGTTTATGTTTAAGCTCATGGATTGTCAAAAATTCACTTTTAATGAAAAATCACTTTTTATGAAATATATTTTTTATTCATCCAATCTAAAAAAAATGATGTTCATTTTTGTAACGCCTCGAAATAATTATAATAAACCAACCATAAAGATAATTAAATAACAACATAAATTAGAATACGATATCCTACCATTTCATAAGATACAACTGTACAAGAGAGGTGACACATGCGATATACATTCATAAATAGTACATCATGAATCTACAACATGTGTTACAAAACAGTAAAAAGGAAATTAAAAAAAAAAAAAAAACAGATAATCTTATGCCCTAGAGGAGTCTTACATCTTTCCAAGTCAAGGCTTGCTTATAACAAAAGTACGTCTTAAGCTCAATACAAATAAAATCTTAGGCTTGTACAAAACTAAATACAAAATAACAAAATTGAGCCTTCAACTCCACAGTCCTCCCAAGCTAAGTCCATGATAGAGGCATATCACCAACACCTGAAAATGGTTTCCCCAAATAGGGTGAGCCAAATCCCAGTAGAAATAATCTAATACAATATATGAATCTTAACAAAGATATAAGGGTGAGATGCATGTGTAATGCTTAAGTCAAAACGGTTTACATTTCTTTCTCAAAATCATGCCATACTCAAGTTACATCGCAATTCTCAAATCATATCCTTTACTATTAGAAACAAGAGGGAATTCTCAAACCAATACAATCCACAGGAAACCGTCAAACGGCACCCATGTAAATGTAGTCTATACAAGCACACCTATTACCATTTTACGGATATTTTGTCTGCGGAAATCAACACTCATGTATACGTGCGTTTTTTGAGACTTTCACCCTGGACACATAGGCCAACTTAATTTTGGTGATACACACCTCTTTTTAACATTCATCCATTTTTCTCAATTTCATATACATGTACAATGTATTAAATGAGTAACAAATGTTCAATACATGTGAATGAGAAATTGGTTTTAATTCACCTAAGCTTCATGCAATTTCTATAACAATCATAGCTATCCTCCACCAATAGCCCAAAACAGATATTTCTAAATAGATATAAAATCTCCCATAAAGATAAACTTTCCAAAATTCAAGATGTGAGCAATAACACATATCTAACTCCACCATCCATGTTAATATCCATTCAATTTCACATTTCCATCATCAATTCCATTTATTTTGACAAAAACCCATTTCTTCCAAAATCCAACCCAATGGTCAAAATCAACGATTTGTTCATAACTCGACTCATTTCCACTCCCATAACCATTTTCCATACAACCATTTGAAAACCCCTCTTTTGATTTTAAGCTAAAACCCTAGGTATGTTCAAAATCTTCCCAAATCACAATATTGTTTATGAAAAACAAATAGCTAAGTTAAAAATCATAAAAGAGTGTAGAGAATCCCTATCTCAAAGTTAGAAGACGAGAAAAGCACGGATGAAACTCGAATAAAGCCGAAACCCAACTCTATTCAGATGAAAATGAAGCTTTAGGTGAGCTCTACCTTTTTAACAAAGGAAGTAGGGTAGAGAAATGGGTAGATCTTGGTGTATTTGTAGAAAGAGTGACTTTTAGAGTAAGAAGATCTCAACTTAGGATTTTGAAATGTTTTAGAGAGAGAGAGAGAGAGATGAAAAAGTGATGTAAAATGGCCACTTCACGAACTGATATATGCACAGCTCGCTCGAGTGCAAGAGTTGTCGCTTGAGCGATCAGATACAATAAGTTGTTCCACTTAAGCATAAGAAGCTCTGCTCAAGCACAGAATACACACTCCCAGAAGTTTTACAGATTGTAGACCGTCACTCGAGCTCAAGAAGTCTCGCTCGAGCGAATAACACTACCTTCCCAGTATCTCTGCAGGCCTGCAAAAGTACTGGGAGCTCACAAAGCTCGCTCGAGCACAAAAAGCTTCACTCAAGCGAAAAGGCCAAATTTTGGACAACAATAGTTTGAACCAATTAGCAATCAACCTGTTCCAAACACAACCAAGACACTTTAACACTCAAACTCAATGAGAAATAAGCAGAAACAATGTATGACTATCTAAATAAGACAAATGAAACTCAGACTTAAAATATCAACGAGTCAGGTCTAAACCAGGAATGCTATAACCTCTCCCCCTCCCCCCTCCCCTTAAGGAATTTCGTCCTCGAAATTTTCAAATCAAACATTAAAATCATGTTTAAACCAATTACAATAATGATAATCAATCAATTCCAACATCACGACCTATCCACTGGTCATTCATTCCCACCAACATGATAAACAAGTTTTCAATGCTGAATATACAATTCACATTTCCAAAACATATACAATGTTTACATTACATCAACATCATAAAAGTTTCTTTACATGGTTAAACATTAACAAATAGTTCCGGATACTTCTTACGAACTTCCAACTCACGTTCCCAAGTTTCTTTCTCAAGCTCCTGATGTCACCACAACACTTTTACCAAAGGAATTGTCTTGCCTTGCAAGACTTGGTCTCGAGTATCCAAGACTCTGACCAGTCCAATCCAACATGTGCAATGGATCTAGTTCATACTTTCGAAGCATACAAATATGAAAGACTTTCCCGGAAAACTATGGCAGTAAAGCCAAACGATAAGCTACCTTTCCAATCTGCTCAAGGATCTCAAAAGGCCCAATAAATATAGGAAACAACTTCCCACTCTTCCCAAACCTCATCAAACCCTGCCTAGGTGATATCTTCAAGAAGCCATGATCTCCCATCTCAAAAGACAAAGGTCTCCTCCTACGGTCAGCATAACTTTTCTAGTGACTCTGGGCCGTAATCAACCTCTTACGAAAAAGTGCAATTTTCTCCGTCGTTTCATGGACTAAATCTCGACCCAACATTGGTGCATCCTCCACCTCGGCCCAACACACAGGGAATCTACACGGTCAGCCATACGAGGCCTCAAAAAGTGCCACGCCAATACTTGACTGGAAACTATTGTTATAGGCAAACTCCACTAAGGGCAGGTGCCTCTCCCATGACCCCTTAAAGTCAAGAACACAAATCCGAAGCATATCCTCAATAATCTGGATAGTGTGCTCGGACTGCCCCATCAGTCTGAAGATGGTACGTAGTACTAAAAGTCAATCTTGTGCGCAAGGCATTCTATAGGCTCTGCCACAACTGAGTTGTAAAACGCCAACCTCTATCCGAAACAATCCTTACAAGGATCCCGTGCAACGTCACTGTGTCCGTAATATAAAGGTCGGCAAGATAATCTACTGAGTCACTCATGCGTATTGGTATAAAGTGCGCCGACTTGGTTAACCGGTCAACTACCACACAAATTGCATCACTACCCCGTTGAGTCCTAGAAAGACCCACCACAAAGTCCATCGTGACATGCTCTCACTTCCACTCAACTATAGGCAAGGATTGTAACAAACCCGCTAGCCTCTGATGTTCGGCCTTCACTTGCTGACAAGTAAGGCACCTTGATACAAACACAACCACATCCTCCTTCATTCCCCTCCACCAAAACTGGAGACTAAGGTCATGATACATCTTTGTGCCTTTCGGATGCACCACAAGGCGTGAATAGTGAAACTCTTAGAGTACTTCCTCTCCGTAGGACCCAGGCACAAAAAGACAGTCACAGTATTTAACACTCAAATCGGGATACACATTCAAACCTTTCTCTACCTTTCCACTAGAGATCTTTTGTCGGAGGGTTTCTACCTCAAGATCAATCTTCTGCGCTTCTATCACTTGGTTCACAAGTGTAGGTTATGCAACTACCGAAAACAAGGCTGCAGACTCCACGGACTTGCCAAGTTGCAAGTCAAACTCACCAATAACATCCAACATCTCCCATTCCAGATAATAACACTAGCCACACTACCTATGGATTTCCTACTCAAAGCATCAACCATAACATTGGCCTTTCCCGGATAATAATGTAGCTCAAAATCATAAACTTCTATAAACTCCATCCATCTTCTCTACCTCAGATTTAAGTCCTTCTGTGTAAATAGATATTTCAGACTCTTGTGATTAGAAACTACCTCAAACTTCTTACCATACAAATAATGCCTCCAAATTTTTAAGGCAAAGATCATCGCCGCTAACTCTAGGTTAGGAGTAAGGTAGTTCCTCTCATGTGTTTTCAATTGCCGTGAGTCATAAGCTATTACATTTCCCTCTTGCATCAATACACAACCCAAACCTTCCCGTGAACCATCACAATACACTGAATAGCCAAAACCCTTCTAAGAAATAATCAATACTGGAGTTACGGTAAGTCTAACCTTAATCTCTTAAAAAGACTTCTCACAAGTCTCGCTCCACATGAACTTAATTCCTTTCCTCGTGAGTCTAGTCAACGATGAGGCTAATCTAGAGAAATCTTTCACAAACTGACAGTAATACCTAGCCAACCCCAAGAAACTACGGATCTCAAAAGCGTTCTTAGGTTGTTCCCAATCTTGTACGGCTTCTATCTCAAATGAATCCACAGTCACTCCTTCCCCAGATACCACATGACCTAAAAACTTAACCTCTCTCAACCAGAATTCACATTTCCCAAACTTGGCATACAGTTTGTGGGCTCTAAGTAACTCAAGTACTACCCACAAGTGTTCTTCGTGTTCCTTCTCAAAGGGTGAGTAAATCAATATATCATCAACAAAGACGATCACAAAACGGTCTAAGAACTCACGGAAGATTCAGTTCATTAAATCTGTGGGGATGTATTTTCTGAGTACTAACACGTGGCCGAGGTGACACCGAAGTGTCAACCGAGGTGTCACGTGACATGACAGTTACGCCGAGGTGATCTTGGGGTTGCTGAGGTTATCTCCGAAGATATCGGAATCCGAGATAAGAGGATAGGGGACAAGAGTCCTAGAATGAAGAGGGAACTCAACTTGGATGTGGACGAGAGTCCTAGATTGGGAGAAGACTTCAGTTTGGGTAAAGATAAGACTCTTAGAGAGTTTATCCTGATCCCACTGGGAGTCCCAGATTAGTGGTAATCCTGAGTCCATAGAAGTTAGGCTTCTATTGGGACTAGGTTTATGTTGGCTATAAAAGAGAGGCACCCCCATGGGTCTAAGGTACGCAATTCTTAGCCTTGAGCAGTAATTTAAGCACTGATATTATCTTTGAGAGATACTGACTTGATCGTCGGAGTGCCCCCGGGTGGAAGAACCACCATCGGAAACTTCTCTTTCTGTGCAGGACAGCAAGGTGCCATCTATTCTGCCTGTGTTCTACCGCTGAATCACTAAGGAGGGCAGTGTGATCGGAAATTCACTCACACAATTTGGCGCCGTCTGTGGGAACGAAAGAAGAGTAGATGGCCAGTAACACGCAGAAGGAAAAGATTGGAGACGACACTCCGGCTGGGAGTAGAAGACCCGTCGACTCTAACGCTGAAGGAAGAGACCACAACGAAGAAGCTCGTGATCAAAATCACGCAGAGAAAGCCGTCGGCCAAGATGGTGATACATCAAAGAAAGCGGACATAGGCAAATACTATAACGAGGACGACCTCCAGACCTGGAAAGACAGATGTCTGAGGAGGGATGAGGAAGTAAAAGAGATGGCAAACAAGTTGGCAGACCTTCAATCGGTCGTCAACTTCATGATGCAGAATAATGTCATGCAACGCTACACCCATTGCAGGACACACCAATGCCAAAGAAGAACGCCCGAGAAGAAGGCGGGAAGAAATGCAAGCCCCTCGGACACGAGGTGGAAGGCACTTTCACCGAAACTCAGGAAGTCGGCGAGAAGAGCGAGAAGAGAAGAGTCGAAGGACATATCGCGAGAAGGAAGCGGACCCCAAAGAACATCGGCATGTTCCGGCGGATATTGTGTTTCGATCGTCTGCGGAGAAGGATCGAAAAGGGCCACCATGAGGCCGAGAGTAGTGCACGAAAAATTTGAAGTCCAATGACGGTCTGCAGGAGAAGTAAAGAGGACTTGAGAGATTACCTCAAGAGGAAGCGAGAATGCCGGAGTCAAGTAACTTCCGGTTAAGCCGAGGACTCCATTCTCGGCGAATTGGATAGATTCGTCACAAAAAGATTCAAGATATCGAGGCTCGGATATATGATGGTAAGTCGGACCCTAACTTCCATGTTGGATTATTTTTGAATTCAATGGCATTGTACAGTGGGAACGAGCCGTTGCTCTGCAAAGTGTTCCCTTCATCCTTCGGGGAGATTGCATCAGATTGGTTCCACAAACTACTGAAGGGGAGCGTGAAAAGCTGGGAAGGCCTGGCCGAGATGTTTGTGGCCAGGTTCATAACGAACAAACTGCAGCCATTGAGGGTGGATGTGTTGATGGCCCTAAAAATTAGCAAAGATGAAAGCCTTAGGGCTTATGCAAAAAGGTACTATGAGGCGTTCAACAAAATACCTGAATGCAACCAAGAGGTGGCCGTCGTGTCTTTCAAGAACGGCCTGAAGGATGACTGTCCGTTGCGGAAGTCTTTGGCGAAAACCCTGCCAAAGAGCATGGAAGAACTCATGGCGAGAATTGAAAAGTATGCACGAGCCGAGGAAGATACCTCGGGGAACAAGGAGACGAAGACAGAAAAAGGCAACGGCTCGCCGAAGCGAGGCCGAGGTAACAATGGACCCAACAAACAAGAGACAGAGTTGAGAGCAAAGCAGGCGGTGACGACGGTGTTTCGAATTCCGGTCCACAAAGTCCTTGATCAAATTCGAAATCAGCCCTACTTCAGGGCGCCAGCAAGAGCACCAGGAGAGTTTATGAGGAGAAACCTTGGTAGGCGTTGTGCTTACCACAACGAGGAGGGGCACCCAACTCAGGGTTGCAGAGCCCTTAAAGCACACCTAGAAGATTTGGTGAGGCAGGGCCATCTGAGAGACCTTGTGGATGAGGCCAGAACCAGGGAAGAACAGGCACGATTGCCTCAAGCACCAGCAACCCCGCCTCTCCCAGCGCAGCAACCACAAGCAGGTGGACCTCGGGTGGTTAATGTGATCCACTCAAAGGTGAATGAAAACGACATACGGGGGGAGACACAGAGGGTAAAACACCTGCAGCACGTCAACCAGGTCGGACTGAAAAGACCTTGGCCTGAAGATTGCCTAGGACCAATGATAACCTTCATAGAAGCCGACCTTGATATGGTTCAGCACCCGCACAATGATGACCTGGTAGTATCCCTCCAGGTTGGGGAGTGCCAGGTGAAACGCATCCTGATTGATCAAGGCAGCTCCTGCGACATCATGTATGTCAGATGTTATAAGGAGTTAGGCCTTCACCTTGATGACATGGAGCAGTCAAACGGCCCGATGGTCGGCTTCAATGGAACGCCGACATGGCCTTTAAGCGCAACAAGCTTGGAGGTACAAGCTGGCACGAAGAAGATCGAGACAGAATTCATTGTGATTGACACGCCCTCGCCTTACAACATCATCTTAGGGAGGCCGTGGTTGCATGCAATGGGGGCAGTTCCCTCAACATTGCATCAACTGCTACGGTTCCCAACAGAACATGGGATTGAGGAAATCAGAGGAAATCAGTTGCAGGCGAAAAATTGCTCCATGGCAGCAATGAAGCTAACCTGCAGCATTCGGGAACCAGAGGAAGCAGAAGTCGGAGAAGAGGACATGAAGGTCCTAGATGATGTCGGCAAGGAGCCGACCGAGAAAAGTGAAGAAGCACTGAAGAAAATCCTCGTCTAGGAGGACGATGAAGAACGCTTCTTTCTTCTCGGTACGGGGTTGGCCGAAGAAGAGGAAAGGGAGCTAGAAGCCTTTCTAAGGAAAAATATTGAGGTGTTCACCTGGATACCATATGAAATGCCTGGCATTGACCCCGAGGTCACATGTCACAGACTTAACGTTGACAGGTCAGCCAAACCTGTGATACAATGAGCCAGAAGACCGACGTTAATGCACGCCGAGGCAGTGGAGGAGGAAGTAGACTGACTTCTAGAGGCCAGGGCCATCAGAGAAGCCAATTATCCGACATGGCTATCAAACACCGTGGTAGTAAAGAAGAAGAATGGCAAGTGGAGGGTCTGCGTAGATTTTACAAATTTGAACAAAGCTTGTCCCAAAGACAGCTTCCCACTGCCAAAGATCGACCAGTTGGTGGACGCCACATCTGGACATGGAAGGATGAGCTTCTTGGACGCATATAGGGGGTATCACCAGATAGCCATGTACCCCCCGGATGAGGAGAAGACAGCGTTTATCACTCCCAAAGGTCTGTATTGTTACAGAGTCATGCCTTTTGGGTTGAAGAACGCAGGAGCAACTTACCAAAGGCTGGTAACCAAGATGTTCAAACACTTGATTGGCCGAACTGTAGAAGTCTACATTGATGACATGGTCGTGAAGACCAAGGAACCAAAGGATCATCTTGCTGACCTAGAAGAGGTCTTTGACATACTCAGAACATATCGGCTCCGACTAAACGCATCGAAATGCGCGTTTGGAGTCGGATCCGGTAAGTTCTTGGGACACCTGGTGACTAGAAGGGGTATTGAAGCCAGCCCAGATCAGATCAAGGCCATTCTGGAATTACAGAGTCCAACGTCGGCAAAACAGGTTCAAATGCTTACTGGAAGGGCCGCAGCCCTAAACAGATTCATAAGCCGAAGTTCGGACAAATGTAAACCTTTTTTCAATCTGGTGAAAAAGGCCACGGATTTTCTATGGACAGAGGAATGTGAGGCCGCTTTGGCCGACCTGAAGAAGTACCTTACCTCGACCCCAGTTCTCTCAACACCTCAACCTGGGAAGGAACTGTTTCTATACTTAGCAGTTTCAGAGCACGCAGTAAGCGTTGTGATAATCCGAGAAGAGAAGGGAGAGCAGAAGGCTGTTTACTATGTAAGTAAAACCTTGGCTAACGCAGAAACAAGGTATCTACCACTGGAGAAATTGATGCTGGCCTTGGTAATGGCCTCAAAGAAGTTAAACCACTATTTTCAAGCTCACAAGATAGTGGTTCTAACAGAGCACCCGCTAAAATCCTTGCTGCAACAAGGAGACTTAACTGGAAGAATAGCAAGATGGGCCGTAGTTTTGGGCCAATATGACCTGGAGTTCAGGCCGAGAACAGCGATAAAGGGCCAAGTCTTGGCCAACTTCGTGGCCGAATTCTCGCCAGAGTACATCGAACATCGAGCTCCGCTGAGCCGAGATGAACGATGTCCAAACAAGGAAGGAGAAGCCCAGCCAAAGGCTAAGGAACCAAGGAAGGAAAAACTCAGACCCTGCAGCATTTACATCGGCGACTCCTTTCAACTTTTCGTTGATGGGAGCTCAAACCGGCAGGCGAGGCGAGTAGTGTTAATTTCCGATGGGGAGATATTGGAAGCGATCCATTCGGGGGTTCAAAGCCTCGAACAATGAGGCGGAATATGAAGCATTGATTCTTTGGATCGAAGAAGCGGCAATGAGGGTGTCGTTTTTTGTGACTCACAACTCATAGTAAATCAAACTACAGGAGAGTTTGCTGCCCGAGATGAAAAGATGTCGGCATACGCAAAAGAAGTCATCAGGCTGGCAGACATGTTTCAAAACTGCCGACTTCTTCAAGTCAGCCGAGACGATAACAACCACGCCGATGCGTTGGCCAATTTAGCGAGTTCAACGCAAACCGAAAAGACGAGGACAATAATGATCGATTACCTACCAAGCCCGAGCATAGAGCCACCGAACACAATGCAAGAGGCATTATGTGTGGACATGGGACCAAGCTGGATGGATGCGATTATTGCATTCCTAAAAGAGGGAAAGCTGCCAGAAGATCGAAGGGAAGCACACAAAGTCAGATTGAAGTCGGCAAGATTCAGTCTGACAGCAGAAGGACATCTCTACAGAAGATCCTTCACTGGACCTCTTTTAAGGTGTGTACACCCTCTCCAGGTCAAAAAATTTTTATATGAAATTCATGAAGGAGTTTGTGGAAGCCACGCAGGGAGCAGATCGTTAGCCCACAGGGCCATTACCCAGGGGTATTGGTGGCCCTATATGCAGAAGGATGCAGAAGCCTATGTGAAGAAGTGTGAACAATGCCAGAGGTTTGCACCGCTAATACATCAGCCAGCTGCTGACCTGAACCCGGTTTCCAGCCCCTGGCCATTTGCCCAATGGGGCATGGATCTTGTTGGACAATCGCCCCAAGCAACTGGGCAGCGAAAGTACCTGCTGGTAGGAACAGACTACTTCACAAAATGGATAGAAACAGAGCCTCTTGCCAAAATCCGAGATGTGGATGTGAAGAACTTCATCTGGAAAAACATCATCACCAGATTTGGGATTCCAAGAGCAATCATTGCCGACAACGGAACACAGTTTGACAGCAAACTCATCAAGAATTTTTACGCAAAGTTCAAGATAAAGAATTACTTTTCAACACCAAGCTTTCCCCAAAGTAATGGGCAAGCCGAAGCATCAAACAAAGTCATTCTGGATGGAATAAAGAAGAGGCTGCAGGCAGCAAAAGGAAAGTGGGTAGACGAATTGCCCAACGTGCTCTGGGCATATCGCACTACGCCGAGAAAATCAACAGGGGAATCCCCCTTTGCCATGGCTTATGGCACAGAAGCAGTCATTCCATTGGAGATCGGCATCCCAGGGATCAGAACACAGGGAGTTGAGAACGGGTCCAATGATGTGCTCTTAGCCCGAGATCTGGATCTACTGGAAGAAAGAAGAGAGAAAGCTGCAATCCGACTTCTGACAAGATACCAAAGAACAGCTTGCCAAAGCTTACAACAAGAAGGTCAATCCAAGGGATTTTCAAGTCAACGACTTAGTCTTGAGAAAAGTCGTCGGCAATAAGAAGGATCCCAGAGAGAGCAAGCTTGGCCCAAACTGGGAAGGACCCTACAAAATTACTTCGGTGTTAGGAAATGGGGCATATCGGCTCGAAGATAATGAGGGCAAAGCATTGCCTAGACCATGGAACACTTGTAATTTAAAGTTTTTCTATCATTAGATGTTCTTTGATTTTTTGCCGATATGATCAATAAAATCTTAGCAGAATTTTTCAGAACTTATAAAACTATGCATGATGTTGTTTTTTGAATAATGAGAACCCAAGTGGAACTTAGGTTCACATTGGGGACAGAGAGAAGACATTAGTAATGCTTAGCCGAAGTTAAGCCAAGATAAATTCCTTATCTTTACTTGTTGAAATTTGTAGCAATTTACAAGTTAAAGTTAAGCCGAGATAAATTCTTTATCTTTACTTGTTGAAATTTGTAGCAATTTACAAGTTAAAGTTAAGCCAAGATAAATTCCTTATCTTTACTTGTTGAAATTTGTAGCAATTTACAAGTTAAAGTTAAGCTGAGATAAATTCCTTATCTTTACGTGTTGAAATTTGTAACAATTTACAAGTTAAAGTGAAGCTGAGATAAATTCCTTATCTTTACTTGTTGAAATTTGTAACAATTTACAAGTTAAAGTTAAGCCGAGATAAATTCCTTATCTTTACTTGTTGAAATTTGTAGCAATTTACAAGTTAAAGTTAAGCTGAGATAAATTCCTTATCTTTACTTGTTGAAATTTGTAGCAATTTACAAGTTAAAGTTAAGCCGAGATAAATTCCTTATCTTTACTTGTTGAAATTTGTAGCAATTTACAAGTTAAAGTTAAGCCGAGATAAATTCCTTATCTTTACTTGTTGAAATTTGTAGCAATTTACAAGTTAAAGTTAAGCCGATATAAACTCCTTATCTTTACTTGTTGAAATTTGTAGCAATTTACAGGTAAACATACCCGAGGTATTTCTCCCTGAGGAGATTGTACAAAGGAGGAGAGACTTGCAAAATATTCTAAGTATAGAATCAAACGGAAGCAATGAAGAAAAATTAAAGACTACAGCATTCAAAGAGAAACAGTTGTATATGAAGAAGGCACAACGGCCTAGCTGAAGTGAATTGTTCTTAAACAACAAAAAGGCACATCGGCCACAAAACAAAGCTTACATTGTTCAGAAAACAAAAGAAAGTACAAAAGTTAAACCAAAAATGAAAGCTAAGTTTCTTCAGCCTCAGGAGCGGTTTGAGTCTGGACCTCGGAAGTCTCTGGAAGAACAACCTCGGCGTCTTTTTGCATTTCAACCCCGGCCTCCTTATCTGCCGCAATCTCGGCGTCTATCTCGGCTAGAGTCTTCTCAACACTTCCCTCAGCCAGACGAAGGTTGGATGATGACTGGACTGGTTGAGTTTCCTTGGGTACCTCCTCAACCTCATCACCCTCTTCGTCTTGGGTTAAGTTGATAACCTGCTCAGTTGGAGGAAGGGACTTGGTCTCCGTGGCACCCTTGGATTTCCTCACCAAGGCTTCATCATTGTCTTCATCTTCATCTTCGGCTGAAGACTCAGACTCAACTTCTTCCTCAGCCTGAGTTGAAGGTGGAGAAGGAGGAAAGGGGAGAGGGATAGCTTCGGCCTTGCACCATGGCGAATCAGCAGGAAGATCAAGTTTTTTGGCTAAGGACATCCAACTAAGGTTAAAACCCCTGTTGCATGCCTGCTTAACCTGTAACTTGTAATCTTCTGCCACATCGGCCATGCCTTGGGCGTATGCCTTGTCATCAGTCGCTTTGATTTCGGCATCCTTTGTGGCCAGCGCTTCCTGGAGCTCTTTCTCGGCTTGGGCCGCTTTTTCCTCGGCCTCTTTCTTCTGTGCCTCGGCAACGTTTTTAATGGCTTCAGCAGCCTCGGCCCTTTCATCAGCCTCTTGCTGAGCCTGAGTTGCAGCCTCGGCTTGGTCTTCCAGAGTCTTCATTTTATTTTTAAGACTTTTGTTCTGTTTCTGGAGAGCAGCAAACTCCTTCTCCATCTCGGACAATTTCTCCTTTGCTTCAAATGCTTGCATGGAGAAGGTGTGGGCGTGTTGAATGGCCTGAAAGTTCACAAGACAGAGGTTATCACAAAATATTGCAAAACTTTACAAGTATGAAGAAAAGTGGTAGTAAGGAAAGTTATCAAATTCAAAGACTTACTTGGACAGAGCGCTGCAGCATGAGGGCGTAGTTCTCGTATTCGTTTATCTTTGCATTACGCTCAAGATCACCCTCAAGGAGGACTGCAGTGCTGAGCGCCACGCCAATGTTAATGTCAGTGGCGCTTTCGTTGGCGTAGACGGGCCTGTTTTCAAGTGTAATTTTGGGCTCCCAGGGAACTTTGGGAACCCTGGACCCCGAAGTCGTCGCAGACGACGACCTCGGCCTTTTTGGCTGAGTCGACCCCGATGGCTGGGCCTCGGCAGATCTTTTGGCGGGAGCAGAAGAGGTCTTCATGGTTGAGGTTAGTTCGGAGATGGGCAGGGCATCTTCGACCTCGGCCTCAGTAGCTTTGGCCTTTGGCTGGGCCTTTTTGACTCTTTTTGGTTTTGGTGGGGGCACCGTTTGGGATGGTGCATCATCCACATCGGCTGGAAGGTCCGCAAGGAGATCTAGAACAACGGGCTTCAGGAGGACCATCTCGGCAGTTTTTACGAGACGTCGCCGACGCTTTCTTTCTGTTACTGGGATTAGGTATTGGGCTGAAGTGGATGGAAGATTGGCTGGGTCAGAAGTAGAACCTTGATCTGTCCGGGATGTAGATGTGGTTTGAGTTGTGGCTGTGGATAAGCTCTTCTTCTTCTTCCTTGGAACGTCGGGCAAAGTTGACTTGTAGGTGGGGATGAAATTTAACAGCAGTGGAGCTTTTCGTTTGTGAATGGGGAGATCTAGAAGCTTCTTCAAGTCTGTGCCTGGAAAGTAGGTTTGACGGAAGTTTTTGGGTGGCTGATGGAGGTCTGCAAGACAAACAAACAGACATTAGAAACGGGATAAGTATGGAAGACTTAAAGAGAAAACAAATAAGCAGTAACACAGGGCTCTTACCCTTGCCCTCTTTAATTGTTCGAGGCAGAGGAAAAATATGGACATCTTCATTTGGACCAAATTCCCAGTTTCCAGAAGCAATGAGATAATCATCTCCAGCCCCCTTGTTGGAGTCTGGGAGATCGGCTATAATTTTGAATTCAGTGGACCTCGGCTTAAGGTAGTATACGAAGCCCTTCTCCTTCAGGTTAAGGGGGCACATTGTATAACAGTATTGAAGGTCGGCTAGGGTGATCCTAACCTTCTCTCGCCGGGCTAAGGCTATGACACCATTAATCACCCTATAGGAGTTAATGGTAAGCTGCGTGGGGTTTAGTTTGTAGAAGTGGAGAACTTCACGGAAAAGGGGATTTAGTGGGAGTCGAAGCCCACACTCCACAAAAGCTATAACAGGGAAGGGCATGGTATTGTCTGTAGGCATGATGGAGTCATCATCCCCGGCTAGCCTAAGGTGAACGTCGGCAGGAATAGAGAATTCTTGCCTAAAATATTCTAGTTTGGTTGGGGAGTTAACCCTATTTCTCCACATGCCCATGGTTTTTAGTGTAAAAGTACTGGGCTACAGAAACAGGTTACTTTCGAAGGGTTATTAGGACCTCGGCTGAAACCTAGGTGTGTATTGGTGAAGTTGGTTTCAGTTTTTCCTAAGGGTTGATGGATCTATAAGCAAATCCCAAACCTAAATCTCTTAAGACCGAGTATGAAGGGCGAAATCTGGAAAAGTAAAAGCAAAAACGAAGTCTCAGATTCAAGAACAGAAAGGGTAGAAGACCAAGAACAAAAGGTACAACAGTGCGAGTGTACATGAAATGTGCAAAAAACCAGGAAATAATACACACTAAGGTGAACGATTCACAAATTAAATACTAGAGCAGAACAACAATAGCAAGAAATTTCAGGGATAAATCAAGAACTGGAGAAGAGAAGCCAGTTGCTTACCAGAAAAGGTGAAGGCCGGAATGAGCTATGCCGAGGTCAGACGGCGGACGCTACAGTGGCGGAAGCTTCGTAGAAATGGTAGATGCAAGACAGTAGTAGAGTCGAGAGCTTCGAGCAATGGCGGATTCGAAGGAAAGAAGGCTTTAGAGAGAGAAAATGTGGAGTATTCAAATGCAGAAGTGAAAAGAAAGAGAGGGGCAAACGTTTTTGTCCAAAACGTGAAAGCAATGACAAAAAGGTAATTATTGTGCCTAGGCAACGACGCAGCGTCGGCGGCGGCAGAAAAGACGGCCAACAGGCGTGTCGCCAACACAGACCAATAAGAGAAAAACGCGTCAGTAAAACGGTTGAAAAATGGTGTATGACAGCTCATACACTTGGGAGAGTTCGTGTGAATTCTTGTTCTTGGATGAAGACATGTCGGCCTGAAAATAAATGATCTCGGCTAGAAAGTTCTTGAGCCGACGTACGAGAAAAAGTTCGAATATAGGTTCCATCACCTTAGAATGCCGAGGTAATAGAACCTAGGGGGCAGTTGTGGGGATGTATTTTCTGAGTACTAACACGTGGCCGAGGTGACACCGAAGTGTCAGCCGAGGTGTCACGTGACATGACAGTTACGCCGAGGTGATCTCGGGGTTGCCGAGGTTATCTCCGAAGATATCGGAATCCGAGATAAGCGGATAGGGGACAAGAGTCCTAGAATGAAGAGGGAACTCAACTTGGATGTGGACGAGAGTCCTAGATTGGGAGAAGACTTCAGTTTGGGTAAAGATAAGACTCTTAGAGAGTTTATCCTGATCCCACTGGGAGTCCCAGATTAGTGGTAATCCTGAGTCCATAGAAGTTAGGCTTCTATTGGGACTAGGTTTATGTTGGCTATAAAAGAGAGGCACCCCCATGGGTCTAAGGTACGCAATTCTTGGCCTTGATCAGTAATTTAAGCACTGATATTATCTTTGAGAGATACTGACTTGATCGTCGGAGTGCCCCCGGGTGGAAGAACCACCATCGGAAACTTCTCTTTCTGTGCAGGACAGCAAGGTGCCATCTATTCTGCCTGTGTTCTACCGCTGAATCACTAAGGAGGGCAGTGTGATCGGAAATTCACTCACACAAAATCCATAAACACAATCAGTGCATTGGTTAGTCCAAAGGCATCACTAGAAACTCATAATGGCCATACCGCGTACGGAATGTCGTCTTTTGGATATCCTCCTCCCTTACTCTCAACTGGTGATAATCCGATCTCAGGTCTATCTTAGAAAAGCAACAAGACCCCTTCAATTGATCAAACAAATCATCTATACGAGACATTGGGTAGTTGTTCTTAACAGTTACCCAGTTCAACTTCTTTCAATCAATACAAAGTCGTAACGCACCATCTTTTTTTTTGGAAAAGAGGGTCGGTGCTCCCCAATGCGAAGTACTAGGGCAGATAAAACCCTTATCTTGCAGCCCTTGGAGTTAAATTTTCAACTCACTCAACTCGGCAGATGCAAATCTATATGGTGCCATAGAAATCGGTGCCATGCTAGATACTAAATCAATTGAGAACTCATCTCACGATGAGGTGGTAAACTAGTGAGATCCTCAGGAAAGATGTCTGGGTATTCACCAACTACCCTTGGCAACTCGACTCGGACTTCATCACACTCATTACCCAAGAAGACAACTAAGTTCACTCTGCCCACGTGGATCATACACTAGGGGTGGGTGCGGATCAGTTGCAGCCACGGAACCTCCAATCTGCCATCCGTCCGCTAAATTGGCGGATTGGAGAAAAACAATCCACATCCGTCCGCCAACCCGGCGGATGTGGATTGAGCGGATTGGCGATTTGGCGGATGGATGCGAATTGGTTTGGCGGTTTAAAATTTTATAACTTTTCAACATAATCCAACTTGTGCACGTCCTCAAAAAAAAAAAAAAAAAAGAAGAAGAAGAAGAAGAAAGTATTACAGTCAATGATTTAAAAAAATATTACAATCACTGCATGCCTCATCCAAAGAAAGAAAATTTAAAACTTTAGAATATCACAATCACTGCATGTCTCATCCACATACTACAATCACAGTATGCCTCATCTACATAAAGTATTACAATCTGTGGTTCTTAAAATATAAAAACAATTCAAACCACCAAAACCATGAATAGAGCAGTAGTAGATATTGTATGTCTCTGTAATGTTACATCTATATCTGTTTTTGAAAACAAAAACCAACCAGCATATATCATATTTTCTATTTATTATTTTTAGAGATAGATTTAAAAATCAAAAAATATAGATAAATAATACGTTTATTTTTTTCAATTCAAAAAAGATATTCAAGTTGAAAACTTTTTTTCAACAGAATATTTAAACTCTTTTTTAATTGAAAATACAAATAAAATATTTAAACAAACTGAAAACACAAAGTCTTATAAATTACTAGAGGTGCTCGCGGTTTGGCGGTTCGGTTGCGGCCAAAGAAATCTCAAATCCACCATCCGCGAATTGGAGAAAATCAATCCGTAACCGTCCACTCGTCATCACACATCTGTCCAAAATGCGGCGGATCGGTTTGGTTCGGTCGGTTTTGGCGGATCGGTATATCCACTGCTCACCCCTATCATACACTAGTGATAAGACTTTATCAACCCGATACCCCAAGAAATAAAAGCAATCGCCGCTCAAGGTACATATAGTAACCCTTTGACGGTAACAATCTATAACAACCTAATACGATGACAACCAGTCCATACCCAAAATAGCTTCAAAACTAGACATGTCAATCAACACAAATGCAAAAGGAAGTCAGCGATTGGCAACCTCTATGTCACAACCCTGACCCCCCTGCTCCAAGACAATCTCACCACCAATAAAAGACTCTACACTGAGAAAAGATGCTAACCGAGTCAACTCTAACCCCAAAGTTGATGCAAATGCAGACGAGATAAAAGAATGGGATGCACCTATATCAATCAATACATTAGCAATGGAATTGCATAACAAGAAAGTACCTCTCATAACCGAAGGCGTTAATACTAGGTCTGGTGCGGTAATAGCATACACACCTCTAGTAGGTCTTTGCCCAACCTGCTCACCACTCAAAGCATAAGCCTAATGCACTAACTGAGCCGAAGAGGCTCCCAATTGGCCTTCGAGGCTTGTGCTAACTATGTAGGCTGGTGGCTCTATGTCTGCCTTGAACCAGATGCACCAAGTCTGCCACCCAACTGAGGGCAAAACCTCTTCATGTGTCATGTCTGCCCACACTAATAATAAATGAGCAGCTGCCCTCTCCTTTGGTTTTGGCTCTGAAAACGAGTCAAAGATGATGTCGACTGCTACCCTACTCTCCTCTGCGGGCAAGCTAGGCATAGTGTCTTGACGAACTACCGTAGAGTCTTCAGCATTCATGTATTTCTAAGTTTTGGCTAAGAGGGCTATCATGGAGCTCGGAGGATTTTTAGAGAGAGAGAATGCATAGGAAGTCTGAGGAACGTAGACCGGCCATAAATGCTGTTAAGATGACTTTGTCATCATTCTCCTCAACTTGCAGGGCCTTAGTATTGAAGCGAGTCACATAGCTACGCAAGGACTCACTTTCAGTCTGTTTGATGTCTAGCAACTGAGTTGTTGGACGCCGTTGGTGTTGAGCACCGATGAAGTGGCCCAAAAAGTGTTTGCTCAGCTGGTTAAAAGAGGTGACTGAATCAGGCTTAAGCTGACTAAACCATAGTCATGCTAAACCCTTGAGTCTAACGGGGAAAGCATGACACATGATCTCGTCAGGGAAGGCATAGAGGATCATGAGTGTTTTGTAGGCTTCGAGATGGTCAATTGGGTCGGTCATGCCATCAAATGTATCTATGAAGGGCATTTTAAAATTTAAGAGTAAAGGCTTATCTCTGATGGAAGCAGTAAAGGGAGAGTTAGTGGTTTGGACAAGATTATCAACAGCCAAACAGGTCTTATTTTGCATATTCTCCATGACCCCTTGTAGTCAGAGTTTGATAGCCCGCAATTCCTCATCCCAAACAGGGATATTGTCTTCTCTAGCATAAAGGGGTTGGACATTGCTAGCTTCTCCTTCATAGGTAGCAGTGTTTTTTTTGTTGTCGATAGTAGTTTTGAAAGGGTTGAGGGTCATTTCGGTTGAGTTACAAACCTTAAGGAGGAATAGGTAAGCCATTCGGATTTGGCAGGGGTTTTCACGGGGCAAGTGGTAAAAGGAGTGATCCTTGTTGTCGTTGAGGATGGTTGTCTTGGACTTGGTCTTGGTTTTGAGGAATGTCTTGTGGTAGGGGGGTGGAGGAGCTGCTAGCTCACGTTAAAGTAAGGCGTGGGTTAAGGCTTGGTTTTGAGGGCTCGGCTTGAGGATTTCCGATGGTGTGTTGTGAAGCCATGGATCATGTCGTAACTATTCATTCCGACAATGAATATGGATGATAAGGAAACCGTTTTCGACGACAATGAACACAACTGTCAACCGAAAAGTTTCCCACAGACGGCGCCAACTGATGATGCAGTTTGGTCAGATAAGAGATGGGTCGGACAGGATCTCGATGCTCTACGAGTTGGCCAAAATTTGTCTTCCCAACAGCACTTCCACCAAGTACGATAAGAAGGACATAAGGGGTGGTGTTCCTTCCTGAAGACCCTTTGATGGTTAAGTTAGATTGTAAAAAAAAAGGTCCAAAAGTAACTAGAGAGATTATGTATGTATTGATATCTTTTATACATTTGTTGGCCTCTTGGCTTACCGTACCCTACTCATGATTGCTCCCCTGTGTTTGTCTTTTCACGCTACTCTACTAGCCAAAAGTCTGTAGCTATCTGTAGACGGCCATGGCAGCGTCGTCATGTCACAGAAATCACAAAAAAAAGGGGCGGCTTATGTCTTCTTTTTGTCTAGTCCCTAGGTCTAAGTTGGATTAGAAATTATTTGAACGGCCCATTGGACCAACTGTTTGGGTTATGCCCATCAATTATTTTTCGTTTTGGACAAACACAGATATAGATAAAAGCTTTCCTTGCATGATCCATCATCTATATTAGATGGAGATATATGCATGCATATATGGCGAATTTTAGATACCCAAGAACCCCAGTGACACTACCTAACACCGCTGAACTTCTTTGATTGTACCATGTTGCGAGCGTGCGCACAGAAATAGAGAGAAACAGATATACAAATAGAAAGAATTGTTGAGAAGAGCGAGAAGATAGAGTACGAGCAAATTGAAGAACATATATATATACAAGTGAGGTCATGAGGAGGTAAAAGCATAACAACTCTACAATTGGATGGTGTTTTGAAAAATGAAGATTGAATTGAATTGAGACGTTTGAACGTGTGGGCATAGTAATAGTAATAGTATTAAACAACTCCACCTACATACCACTCCCCTTTGTTTATAAATAAATATTGAAAGGTGGCATGTACGTCTTCCCCATCATGTTTTTAATAGACTTGCATGTAGTTCTGGCACGTTTACATTATGATTAAGTTTCCTTCCCGTCCAGATTTTGGACTGTAGGATATTGTTTAGATTTGTGGAGTCTATTACAGTTCTGCTTTGATGATTCAAATCGTTCTGTCTATTAGGTATTTTGTCTATTTTATTCACAAAAACAAAATAAAAAAAATTAGGTTAATCCCATAACTGCAACTTGTTCAATTTATTGTGTTTGTCACTAAAAAATAATATGATTTATTTTTAAAAATATAGTTGTTGTCTATTTTTTTAGTAAAAAATTAAACAAATTACAATCATTAGATTTATCTAATTTTTTGTGTGGATGAAATATACAAAATGCCGCACAAAATGAACGTTTCGAATCATCAAAACAAAACCCATGATAAAAGTTACAGACTCAAATAACAGTCTCTAATCTAAAATCTAGATCGGAAAGGATCCTCCTCCTTTACATTAATTGCATTTTGTTTCGATTCTATTATTATTTTTGGGTTGTATCAAAAAGATATTTCAAAAAAAAAAAGTCAAACCATAAAGGAAATTGTTTTCCCGAGATTGAAAGACCAGTTTTTAATGACCAGTGAAATCAAGCTTTGTATATGTCTGTCCGGTTAGTGTGGTCGACCGAAGCATACTACGATAGTAATACTCAGAAAATCTAGGGTGAAGTAAAAATACATCTCATTAGATTTGATTAAAATATAAATTATTTATTATAATTTTAAAAATTATATTTTATTTTTTAAGATTTTTAATTTCATAACAAATTTTTCTTTTTATTAATAAATCATCAAATCAATTAACAGTTTTTAATGATATTATAAATATATTTTAATTAATAATTTACGTAATTTTATTATTATATAAAAGAGCAATTATGAATTTTTTTTTTAGTTAATTTGTTAAATAAAATTTTTTAACAAGGAAATATTTGTAATTTTTCAAATTACAGAGGATAATTTGTACTTTAAGTAAATCTTAAGGGATGTATTTATAATTTATTGTAGAATCTAATAACAATAATGCTCATAACTAATTAACTTGTTTGGCGTTAGTTATTATAAATTAAAAATTAATAATCAGAGCGTAGAAACGAAAAGCACTCGTTTTTCAATTTTTATGTATTTTTAAAAAAAAAATTATTTAAGTTATTTCTATTTAATAAACAGCAATGCTAGGTATCATGAAAAGTCTTTCATGAAAATGATCATGAAAGATTTGTGACCTCTGGATTACACTTAGAATAAAGCAACACACACTAATTAAGGTAATCTAATGATCATAAATCTTTCATGATCATTTTCATGAAAAAATTTTCATGATCCCTAACATTTCTCTTTAATAAATTATAAGTAAAAATTACACAAATCAATGTGATACAAACTTTGAAAAAATTAAAAATTTGATAAGCAATTCAAATAAGTTATATCAAATAACTCCACACCTCGACCCAGTGTAACATTTATCTAAAAATATCTTACCAATGTTTTTTTTTTTTTAGTGAGAAATATTTGTCTAATAAGTGTTCCTCATGCCACTGTGCCACGTGCACCTCAATTGACTTATGTTCTATGTAATTATCAATGTGTGCTTCAATTTTATTTATTTATTTATTTTATTTTATTTTATTTTTCGTGTGTCTAGTGATGGTAAAAAAAGATCTAATATAGATATGATGGATATCTCAAATAGTTTAAAATTATTACGTTATGACCATTATTTGTAAAATTATATAAATAATTGGGCAAATTATAAATACCCCTCGAGATTTAGTAAAAATACAAATTCTTGCCTGAGGTTTGAAAAATTATATCCCGCCTCCTGAGGTTTATATTTCCATAACAAATTGCCCCTGAGATTTTTATTTTCATACAGATACCCCCCTAATTTTTCCTAATTTATTATGAAAATTTGACTCTCAAAAAATTATAATTTTTCAAACCTCAAAGAAAAATCTCTATTTTTATCAAATTTCAAGAAGAGTGTTTATAATTTGCCCTATATATTCTACTAGTAAAAATGCCTCAGTTAAAGCTAAACCTCATTCCTGAACCTCAAGCTAAACCTCATTGGGGAAGGAACTAGCAGTGACGCGGGATCCACTTACCTCTTCTTGTTACTTTATGGTAAAATATTGGATGATGAGACTAGTACTGAGGGATCTTAATGCCAATAGCTTGAAAAGGACGTGGGTCTGGAAGAAGTGAACCACATCCCATGTGGTTCATTAACCAACTCCAACCCATGCATTTGTCATGCATGGAACTTTTGCTTTCACCAAGACATTGACATGAAATGTTTTCAAGGTTCATGGTGTGATTTGAAAGTAAGATCAAATTTGGAAAGATTAAATAAGTATACATTTTGATTTTTATTGAATTATGTGTAAAAAAAAGTAAAGAAGAGATACTGATTGATGTGACCCAAAAAAGATAAAAAGACAAAAAGTATGGACTTATTTTGGGATGTCAAACTTGACCTAAGTGTTTGAAGTATGAATTTAAGTTGGAATTTAAAAAGAAAAAAAAAAAAAAAAAAAGACAAGTACAATGTGAATGAAAAATAATTCCATTTCACTTACACTATGTTTGGGAACTTAGGAGAGAAAAGAAAAGAAAAGAAAAGAAAAGATTACGTAAGTTATAAGAAAAAAGAAAAGAAATAATTGTAATTTTTCTCCTTTTTGTTTGGATAAGGAAAAAATAAAAGAAAAGAAATAATTGTAATTTCTCTCATTCTTGTTTGGTTAGATTTCATTAAGAGAAAAGAAAAGAAATTATTTTATATTATATTACTAAAATAACATTTTTATATTTTCAATCATTTTATTTCTTTTATTTTTATAGGGACAAAATTGGTATTATGAAAATAGTGATTTTTTTCCTCTTCCAATCTCTTTACTTTTGTGAAGATTGAAAATGAGGCTTATAAGAGAAGTGAGTTTCTCTCCATTTCTTCTCATTTCTTTCCACTTAGGTCATCCAAACAAGTAAGAGAAATACATATCTCTCCATTTCTTTTCTTTTCTCGCCAAATCATTCAATCCAAACATAGCGACTTTTCCTTTTATTTTTTAAATTTTTACCTAAATTTAAGATCCAAATACTGCTAAAGACTCTCTATTTGAATGAATGAATTTGAAATGAAGAGACTTACAGTGAAATTTTGTAAGCATATAACATGAAACTAGCCCACCAATAGAAGAATGCTGTCATTTTTTTTTTTTTATCATAATTGATGGAATGGGGGCCTAAGGGGTTATTGTGACCTAAATTTTCCATCTAAGGAACAACAACAGACTGGGCATCACCTGCAACTAGTCCTTTCACATTTAAGATCATGAAGGTGAAAAGGAGGGCAATTATGTTTACAGACCTTTTGTTTTGCTGGCTTTGTTGTGTTCCTCCCAAGCGTGTGGTTTAAAAGTATCATTCACTCTTTTAGTGTGTGGTGTACATTTTTGGACAAAAGAATGGAAATAATTATTTGACTTATCAATCAATGAGGTAGAAGTCATGTATATATAATATATTCATAATACAATTTAGGAAACAATATATACAAGGATATTCAACAACATAATTCATATTTTAATTTCTATATTCAAACATAATATTTTGATTTCTATATTCTATACTCCTTCTCAAGCTGGGGTGAAAATATTCAACAAATGCAGCTTGTCAATGAAAGGTTGGAGTAAAGTTGGTCCCACAGATTTGGTGAACATATTTGCCAACTGCTAAGAAGAAGAGACAAAAGATGGACGCACAATGCCAGTCCGAACTTTTTCTCGAATGAAATATATGTCAACCTCGATATGCTTGGTATGCTCATGAAGCACATAATTAGAGGATAACATAATGGCATATTTGTTATCACAAAATAAAGAGGAAAGAACAATCTTCTCAAAATCTAATTCTACTAGCATAGAGCAAAACCAAAGAATCTTACATGTCTCATGTGCCATAGCCCGATACTCAACCTTTGTAGAAGACCTAGAAACAACCATCTTCTTCTTACTTTTCCATGTGATAAGATGATCACCATAGAAAGTACAGAACCTAGAAGTGGAACGACGATCAGTCCTAGATCCTGCATAGTCGGCATCGGTGAAACAAGAGAGCCTAGATTGGAGACCAGCTATAAAGAATAACCCCAAGCCAAGAGAAGCCTTCAAATTTCAAAATATGATTAACCGCGTCAAGGTGCTCTTTACAAAGTGCATGCATGAACTGACTCATAACACTAACCACAAATGTCAGGTATAATGTTGGTCAAATAAGTGAGACGTCCAACAAGACATCGATACATGCATAGATCATCCGACAACTCACTAGACTCTGATGTGAGCTTGACATTAGTATCCATAGGAGTAGAAGCAGGTTTACACCCTAACATACCAGTATCTTTAAGCAAGTTAAGAGTGTACTTTCTTTGAGGTAACGAGATCCCCTTCTTTGAGCAAGCCATCTGAATTCCCAGAAAATATTTGAGACATCCGAAATCCTTAATATCAAAAGTTTGATCAATGTCAGCAGAGTCATCACCCTTGAGAATAATATCATCCACATAAACTAACAAGACTATACATTGACCTGCACAATTTCGGTGAATGAAACACGTATGATCTGAGTGGCACTGAACAAAGCCCATAGATATACTAACAAAACTGAAACAACCAAACCATACTTGTGGAGACTATTTCAAACCATACAAGGATTTGCAAAATCGGCACACTTTTCCTAAATACTCCTCCTCACCCCAAAAATTGGGTGGAGGAGACATGTAAATCGTCTAAAGAAGATACCTATCCAGAAATACATTCTTGATATTAAGCTAATGAAGAGGCCAAGAATAAGATACTGGAAGGGAAATAAGAAGACGTATAGAAGTAAGCTTGTCGACAGGGGCAAAAGTGGCACCAAAATACTTGTCAGGAATCTGTGTGACACCTTTGGCCATCAAGTGGGCTTTGTAATCTTCAATTGATCCATCAACGAGGTACTTCACAGTGAACACCCATTTGCAACCAAATGTGCTTTCTCTAGAAAGTAAAGGTACAAGATCCCAATTGTTATTTTGTTCTAAGGCGGCCATCTCAATCTGTATAGCTGCTACCCATTTGGGATTATGAAAGGCCTCAGACACAGAACTAGGAATGGACTCTGACTCAAGTTTGCTAAGAAAAGAACGGTAAGAAGGGAAAACCATGTCATAGAAAAGATATGGGGAAATATGATGATTAGTACTACTCAAATAACTCAAATGATTTGGAGGGTGCTGATCTCGATGTAGGTTACGACGAGGAGGTAGAGAATAAGCTAAAGGAGAAGAGTTACCTAACTCAGAGATGGAAGAAGCAGCAGGGGGAGCTAAGTACGTCGGCAACAGGAGTATACTTACAATGGGGGAGGAAGCGAAGGTTGAGAAGGAAAAAGGGGGACAACCTTATTTTCAACCTCGTCTGAAATGGTCACCGGGCGAACAATGGAAGTAACAGAAGGAGAAGCCTGCAGAGAAGGGTTAGTACTAAATAAATAAAAATCCTCACAAAACGTAACATCTAAAGTGTAGTGAAAGTGACGAGACACAGGGTCATAAAACCTATACCCTTTAGACATGGAAGAGTACCCTAAGAAGATACAACAAATAGATTTGTCATCTAACTTTGTGCGAGTGGGACTTTGATTTTGAACAAAATAGATACACCCAAAGACTTGAGGTAAGAATGGAAACAAAGTAGTAATGGGCATAAGAATATAAAATGAAATGCGACCATGCAATACATGACTAGAGGTCCTATTAATGAGGTAAACAGTAATAAGGATAGCCATATGCCAATAAGACTTGGGAACACCCATACCCCGAAAAAGACACCAGGCAATAGACATAATATGACAATTTTGGCATTCAACAACACCATTTTGTTCAGGTGTCCGATGACAAGTACGTTGTTGAAAAATATCGGTTCGATTAAGATAGAAACAAAATGCATTAGAAATATATTCCCCACCATTATCAGAACGGATAGTCCTAACACCTGTATGAAACTGAGTTTTAATTATCCTAAAAATTGGACAAAAATGGAAAATACGTCAGACTTACGATGAAGTAGATAAACTCAAGTGCACTTGGTGTGATCATTAATAAAAGTCACATAATATCTATGACCAGAAAAAGTGGTAGCAAGGGAAGAGCCCCAGACATCAGAATGTATAAGATCAAAAACACTAGGAGCATGAGTCATATAAAGGACATAGCTAGTATGGGTATGCTTACACAACCCACAAACCACACAATGAAACTTAGAATCTTTGCAAGCTTTATTAAATGAAGGAAAAAGTTAACATAAATACTGGAAATTAACATGACCCATATGAGCGTGCCATAATTCTAAAGTCAATGTTAAAAACATTAAGACATGGAAGCATGCAAAATAAAGGCCTAAAAACTAGCTAAGAAAGAAGAGGAAGGCTTGTTCGGTGGATTCCCAAAGTAGTACAGCCCATCACGCTCGTAGCCCTTGCCGAAAATCCTCTTTGTACTTAGATCTTATAAAAGACAAGAAGAGGGTAAGAAGATGACAGCATAATTAAATTGTTTGGCAAGATAACTAATGGATAAGAGATAATATGCAAAATTTAGAACATGTAAAAATAGATGATAAAGTAATGATAGGGGATAAAGACACTACGCCCTTATGATGAACAAAGGATAACGAACCATCGACAAGACACACAGATTGTGCAATAGAAGTAAGGACTAGCAAATAAAGAAAGAAAAACTCACCCGTCATATGATCATTAGCCCCAGAATCCAAAACCCATGAGGGACTAGCAGACCGAACATGAAAAGTAATAGAAGTACTTGTTGCAATGGTGGCAGTAGTGGTAGATGATGGGCCATGAGAACTGGCAGTAAAAGATCCAAGCTGAGTCTGAAGCTAACCAATCTGAGTCTGTAACTCCTGTAAATGAGGAAGATGAGAAAACGCAAGAGCATGAGTAATGGAATCCACTAGAGCTGCAGTGCGAGGGGTGCCAACACCACAAGGGCAAGAGGAACATTGCTTCTACTCAGTATGAAATTTGAAACAATGAGCCTTAACATGACCAGAAGCGCCACAATGATGACAACTAACTAGGCTAGTAGAACCTCGAGAACCAGACTTTGCTGCAAGACATCTGATCAAATGAAACTAAAGACAGGGGAGAAGGATCCAGCTGAACCAGACGTCTACGACGTTCATCACTATCAATGGTAGCAAAGGCCTCATAGAGACAAGGCATGGACGATGTGTTTAAAATATGAATTTGAAGGGATTCAAACTCAGAGTTTAAACCCATTAGAAACTGAAAGCAAGGCGTTTGGACACAAGAGAGGTATCATCTATTGGTAACTCAGTCAAGGGCTTATATTGAGCCGATTCTTCCCATCGGGCCTGAAGGTATCCAATGAATTCTGACATAGAAAGACCCAAGACAAGCTAGGAAGCATGAGAAATATCCTGATAGAACTCAAAGATGCGAGCATTATTATGAGCATATGCATTCATTTGTGACAAGGCATGCCATAACCGAGAACTGTGTCGCAATAGAGAAACATGTGATAAATATGATCTTTTATGGAGTTGAACATCCATCCTAAAATAGTACAATTATCAATATCCCACTGTACACGGGTATGATCTATTGCAGTAGGCCGGGTAGTGAAAGATAAAAGCCAATGAGCTTTTTCCATTGCCCCCTAAATAAAGTTCAAGGAAACAGCTCCAGGCAACAAAATTTTTCTCATTCAACACCACACTCGTAATACGATGAACATGAGTGTGATGAGAAATAGAAAAATCAGAACAAATTGGGACAGGCTTAGTAGGTATATCGGATGAAACAACAAAGGATGGATCAGTCATGGTGAGAGAAGAAAGCCTGAAAAACACACAAAGATAGCAACACAATGGAAGAAAAAATAAGAAGCCGGAAAAAGAAAAAAAAAAACACAAAAAAAAAAAAAACCCCTTAACGGTTTATCCAAATAGATGCTACCGAATAAACTCAGTAACCCCCAAAAAATAAAAAGACAGACAAAAGGGCATAATACATCAATCCAATCACCCCAAGAAGGGGAAAAAAACAGCGACTAACCACCTAAAGACGCAACCGAAGCATGTAAGACTAGAATTAGGTCTGGTCGGTAGTAGTTAGAGCTTTGGCAAGGATAAAGAAGGCCTGCCAAGGTGAAGACAAAGAAGCGGAGGCTGTGCTGAGGCTATTAGAGGGAGAAAATGAGTTGGAATGGGCTGTCGGAAGCTAGGTAAAGGCTGGGAAGGGCTGTCGAAGGTTGAAAGAAGGTTGGGTTGAGGCTATTGGAGGGAGAAAAAGAGATGGAAAGGACTGTCGGAGGCTGGGTGAAGGCTAAGAAGGGCTGTTAAAGGCTAGAGAGAATAAAGAAGGCAGTCAGTGGTGATAAGTGGTTAAGAGAGAGAAGGCTAGGGAGGCTCTGATACCAAAAAGAATGGAAAGAATTATTTGGCTTACCAATCAATGAGGTAGAGACCATGTATATATAATATATTCATGATACAATTTACGAAACAATATACACATGCATATTCAACAAAATAATTCCTATTCTAATTCCTATATTCAAACATAATATTTTAATTCCTATATTCTACATGGATTTGTTTAAGTAGTTTTGGATCTGTCTACTTGTTACATGTAACTTTCCTACATATGTCTCAAATTCGATTAGAATGATATATACTTAATCATTGTTAACTTACACGATCCAATCAACATTTGTATGTCTCAAATTCGATTAGGATGATATATACTTAATCATTGTTAACTTACACGATCCAATTAACATTTGACCCGGTGTTTATATTTGGATATGCTTTTACCTAGTTTTCTATTTTTGAATTTTTATATGTTGGGTTATTTTGGAATTCTAGAGTTTATGATAATTTTGTGAGTTTCAAACATGCAATTAAGAGAGAGAAAGCTAACTTATGGTAATATCTACTTTATGGTAAAATTCATTCGTCATTCTTAACTTGTGAATGTAGAATTATTATAGGATCATGTAAATCTTTGTGTAATTGTGTGTGTGTGTTTTTTATTTTTATTTTATTTTATTTAATTTTTTAATCTTCACCTTTGCGATGGCAAGTTTATTCATCTAAAAAGCTAGGAATAGACCTAAAGTGGGTAACTGGGGTGATTGCCCCAAAAGTTTTGATATCCTCCTTGATCCTATGATTTTTTTTTTTTTTCTTGTTTTAAATTTTAGTTCTTGTCTCCTAAGTTATTCTAAGAAAAATACTAAAGATATTGTAGACTTCCTTATACATGTTTTTTTAATTATATATACATTCACTCTCTTTAAATTAAAATCCGGTGTCCATCCCTATAGCAAGACGATGATACTAGGGGTGTGGAATGAGAGTCCGAATCATCGGCCGCACTTCTCTGCGGCCCTCCCTGCGGCCCTCTCTAAAACAACGTCGTTTTGGCTAAAACGACGTCGTTTTATTTAGTGTTATTATTTTTTTTTCCTCCAAAATTTGACTTTTGTCCACCCTCTCTCCAGATGTCTCATTCTCTCCAACATCTCCTTTTCTCTCTCTCTGCAAACTTGCCTGCAATTTCTTTTGTGGGTATTGTTCTCCAACATCTCCTTTTCTCATCTGGGTTTTCCTCCTCAAATTCCTCATAAACCCATCAATCACTTAAGAAAACAAGTGAAAATTAACACACACACACACACACACACAAAACCATTCAAACACCCACACCCACACACACAGAACACACATTCCAAAAAAAAAAAAAGTTGGAGATTTTTAATGATGTATATATATATATATACAAACAAAATCAAAGAACAACACTTAAGAAAACAAGTGAAAATTAACAAAAAAAAAAAAACCATTCAAACACCCACACACACAGAACACACATTTATCAACACAAAAAAAAAAAAAAAGTTGGAGATTTTTAATGATATATATATATACAAACAAAAGCAAAGAACAACAGTCAAAAAATTTTCCTCTCCTATTTGAATTTGGATCTCAAATCTTTCATAGACATTTTGAAACTTTGCTTTTCTTCATAAATCCATCTTTTTGCATTTCAGATCTAGGTTGAAACCGGGGGAAAAATCAACGAGAGAGAGAGAGAGAGAGAGAGAGAGAGAGAAGGGGGCTCGCAGCTATGGAGGTGGCGATGGTGGGTTGCGACGGTAATGGCGGGTAGCTGGTGGCGCCGTGAGTGAAGGGAGGCTAGAGGTTGTCGCCTGTGGTATGCCATTTTTTCTTCTTCTCTGCTTTCTCATGCTCTATGCTTGAATCTTCTTCCCCTCTTTCCCTTCTTTGGTTCTTTATGTGTGTGTGCTTTGTTTCCTTTTTTTTTTTTGTGAAAATTTGCCCCAAAACGACATCGTTTTGGGGCACTGCAAGGACCGCCGTAGGAGAACGCGACAGAGGATCCGAACTCGTGGAATGAGTGCAAACATGGACATGCTCTTGCAACTCTGCATTACAAACAAGATATTTAACATTGTTTTCCCAAATTTAGGTTTTGGATTTATTATTGGTATTTAATTAAATGGGATCTTAAGTTTGAAGCCATAATAACATACAAACCCGCTGGCAATATTAATGACCCATACATAGCAGTAGGCTGTGTGTTGCTATGAGAAACTGGAAAATGAGTCAAATGAACAATCAACTAGTAGTAAAAAACATGGTCCAAGGGCAAAAGATTTTAAAGTATATATTGACTTTTACCCTTCTTTTAATTTGGGTAAGATATATTTTTGTCCCTAGGGACAACCTTAATATTTTTGATGGTATGTGTCACTTTGACTCCAACACCGCCACAAAATCACCTATGAACAATCTTAAGAAGAGCCAAACATGTTCTCTGTTTTGAAAATATTGAAAATTCTTTGTTTTATGATACATTTTTTGTTTTAATTTGTCATTTTGAAATCATATGCAGGGGCTAAATATAAATCGAGCCGGTCAAAACTATTGGGTTGGCCCAACTCATCAAGCCCAAATCCGATTGGCCAAACACTAACATGGGCCAGCCACATCGAGTCTAGATCTTCATGGATCATCCCCCGTCTTCAAATACTTAGGCCAAACTTATAAAGATAAGGCCAGCTCAGACAAGGTACCAAAAAGGGCTGAATTATATGGACCGAACCATCAACAGAACCAACGTGGGCCGAGCTCACATGAAATCATCCATATGGACCCAGTCCATCTCTACAACAACTTCATAGAAGGCCAAATAAGATTGGGCTGAGAAACCCAGCAGACTAGACAAAAGCCTCTAGTAGACGGCGTCTAAGCTGTGAGCACGCATGTGCGAGTGCCACCTCAACTAGTCATCCCCACTCCAAGAATCAAGGAAATTGTTAGGAGAATGAATGTGCAAAGATGTATATATGGTTTAGGTGGGTATGTGCAAGCATGGATGACCAACTCAATGGTTCCCTACTGTGGGGACATAAATTTTGAATGACGACACGTGGCCGAGGTGTCACCGAAGTGCCAACCGAGGTGCCACGTGTCCTGGTCATGATGCCAAGATGATCTCGGCTAGACCGAGGTTATCTGCGAGAATACCGAAATCCGAAATAAGCGGATAAGGGACAAGAGTCCTAGAATGGGAGAAGACTTCATTTTGGGTAAAGATAAGACTCTTAGAGAGTTTATCCCAATCCTACTAGGAGTCCAAGATTAGCAGTAATCCAGAGTCCATTGAAGTAAGGCTTCTATTGGGACTAGTTCAGTGTTGGCTATAAAAGGGAGGCACCCCCATGGGTCTAAGGTATGTCATTGATGTTTTGTCTAGTGAGTTGAGCACTTTTGCTATCTTTGAGAGATAACTGACTTGATCATCGGAGTGCCCCTGGGTGGACGAACCACCGCCGGAATCTCATCTTTCTGTTACAGGTTATTCAAGCGTTATCTATTCTGCCAGTGCTCTCCAGTTGAATACTAATTTGACAGTGTGGTCAGAAATCACTACCCACACCTACTATCATGACGCGAACCCTCCCCCATAGGTTAAGGACATAACCGGCCAGTAATCACGAGATTACCTACGGCCTTAAACCAAATCAGATATATTTTAACAGAGTTAAAGGGGCCAAACGGAAGCAATTTCAAACTTTTGTTCATAGAGCTGTGCTTACATGGCACGTCATAACATTTCACAAACATACATTAATAACTCACATCAAGGAAAGTTAACATATAAACTTTACACAATAGGATCATTCAAATCATGGTCAGCCAATCAAAACTATATACAACCGTAATCCAAATTTCTCGCCAACATGACAAAATATAACAAAATAGCAAAAAGGCGAAAACAAGTCTCGTGCGTGAGACGTATGGGCTGACTCTTCAAAACCTTGACTGTTTCACACAAACTTCACTGAGACTGGGTTTGGACCTCCCTTTGCTCACCTACAAACACATGAATGAGCGTGGGCGAAAGCCCAGTGAATAATATCAAATAAAAAAGATACACGAACGGTATTTAGAGTAACATACATCAGATGGCTTTGGGCCCAATTAATATTTCTATCTAGTATATATATATAGATCAAGTGACTGCGGTTCCAAATACATCAAACGACCTCAGGCCCAATTCATTTATATCCGACGGCCTTTGGCCCAATTGTTCATGTCCAACAACCTTTGGCCCGATAATTCGTGTCAAACGACCTTTGGCCTAATCATTCGTGTCAAACGGCCTTTGGCCCATTCATTCATGTCAAAACAGCCTTTGCCAATTCATTCATGTCAAACGGCCTTTGGCCCAATCTTTCATATCAAACGGCCTTTGGCCCAATCATTTATGTCAAACGACCTTAGGCCTAGCATTCATCCATGTCAAACGATCTTCGGCCCAATCAATTGTACCCAACGGCCTTTGGCCCAACCATATGGAATAACAAATATTTGTCCACAATTCAAATTAACAACTTATAAGACTTATATGGGAATAAGCAATTGGACAAATAGCATACTTCAAAACATCTTTACTAAGATATTGCTCATAGTGTTCTACCAGCAAATTTGCCCTGGAACTCGACCTTATATATTTCATGAACACAATAGGTCACAAACAATTCAATCCGTTCTTAATTTATACATCCCTCTTAGGCTTCTTTCTTATCCTTTTAACTCATTTATGATGCTCAATGCATGCCAAAGAGTGCTTGGAAAAGAAAGAGAACGGAAAATGAAACACAGAACACCTTTACAAAATTTCTAAAACAGGGGTCCCCACTCGAACTTGGGTTTCGCCGCTCGAGCGAACCCTCATGGTCTGCAAAAGTACTGGTTGCCTCATTTTTACACTCTAGTGTGAATTCGGACACTCGAGTTGAAAGTCACACTACATGGCTCCCCGCTTGAGCGTAAATGTCCCCGTTCGAGCGAACATCAATGCCTGTAAAAATTCTAAGAGCTCGCATTTCGCGCTTGAGCGGCGCTTTCCCCGCTCGAGCAGACATGCCAAATTCTGGGTTTTCCAGAATTGTTCTTCAAGTTCAAACTTGATGTTTAAAGGCTCCAAACTCATGATTTTGGTTTAGAAACATGCAAACACATTATACTATATGAGAATATGAGAGTATGAGACCAAATTATTCAAAATCATAACCCACTTCTCAAATAAATCCTCATTTCTTTTGTATAACCAAAAACCCATGCATTCAAACCTCATATAAGCTCCATATCTCCAATAATCAAACATGCATGTCAATTTTTGACTTCATTTCTATTTCAAATCTTACAAATGACACTTACTATTATGAAACCCATGAAAATTATGCATGCATGTGAAGATTCGTGCCTAATTCTCCATGTTTAACATTATTCATGCTAGCTTATACAATTTCATGGCAATTTATGGTATTCATAGTAATTTTATGCATACATGTGCATTCTAACTTCATATTCAACTCAATCTTTGCCATGAGCTACCATACCACTTGAATTTACAAAATTACATACTCAACTCAAAAATTAAGAGTTGATTACTCACCTAGGAGCTTCAAACACTCAAGTTCTTTGAGTTTAACTTCCAATTCTTAAGCCTTGAACCAAAATTGCAGAATTCTCCCTCTTTCTCTCTCTAGAGCCGACCCTCTCCCTCTCTAGAGTGTAAAATTTGATTTTGAGCTCAAAACTAAAGGAATGTGGGTGTATAATGGCCCTTTTATAGCCTCTCTTAATCAAATTCCATTAACACTAATTAATTGGGCACTATTTCATCAATTTAATCTATTTAATTTGATCCGAATCAATTTTCAATTAAATTTCACCGTAGGCTGTAAAAATTACGTTAATCACAATGGCACAATCAATTTCGGTTTTTGTGGCCGATAAGGCCTTCAATTTAAATTCTAGAGCAACGAATCGAACAGATTTTCCTACAGTGAACAGATAGAAATTCAAAACCACATATATTCATGTGAATGGCACTTAAAATCATATCAAACACATAATCACAATCACAATTAAGGCCTCGTTTGGGAACAAGCTAATTTAATAACTTTTTGGCTATTTGGCTAAAATATGAGCTAAAAAAAACTAATATGTTTGGGATGACTTTTTGGCTTTTTACGAAAAGATGCGCAAAAAGTAGAGAGAAAAGAGAATCTTTGACTTTTTGGTATGGGTTGTTGGCTTTTTGACTTTTTTAGTAAGTTTTTGGCTTTTTGGTTAAACCGGCTAGTCCCCAAACGAGGCCTAAGATTAATTAGCATAATATGGACCAGGGTTATCACAGTCTTCCCTCATTTAGGAAGTTTGGTCCTCCAAACTTATTTTACCTTCGTCGGGAAACAAATGTGGATAGCGTAATCGCATTTCATCCTTTTTTTCCCATGTGGCATTTGTCTCATAGTGTTCTTTTCATTCCACTTTCACCATTGGGATGGACTTGCTTCTCAATTGTTTCACTTGCCGGTCAATGATTCGTTCCGGCCATTCGGCGTACTCCATATTTTCATCAAAAGCCACCCGGTGATAATCAATCACATGAAACGGATCTCGAAGATAACCCCTCAACATTGATACATGAAACACATTATGGATTCGTTCGAATCCCGGTGGCAAAACGACTCGATAAACAACTGGACCAAGCCTTTCCAGAATTTGAAACGGCCCAATGTAACGGGGTGACAACTTACCCTTCTTTTCAAACCTGGCTTGGCCTTTCATCGGCGTCACACGAATAAACACATGATCACCGACCTCATATTCAAGAGGTCTTCTCCGAACATCCACATAATTCTTTTGTTGGTCCTGAGTTGTTTTGAGCCTTTGCTGAATAGTTTTGATCCTCTCAGAAGTGTCTTGCACAATTTCAGGCCCAAGAAAAGCTCTATCCCTGACTTTTGTCCAACAAATTCGTGATCTACACCTTCTACCATACAAAGCCTCGTATGGTGCCATATCGATGCTGGAGTGGAAGCTGTTATTGTATACAAACTCTGCGAGTGGCAAATAATCTTCCCAACTTCCTTGAAAATCCAAGGCACACATCCTTAGCATATCTTCCAAAGTCTGTATTGTCCGTTCTGATTGCCCATCTGTCTGTGAGTGGAACACAGTACTAAACCTCAATTTTGTCCCCATAGCTTTCTGCAAACTCTTCCGCAATCTAGATACAAATTTTGAATCTCTATCTGACACAATAGATACCGGAACTCTGTGTAAACGGACAATCTCATCAACATCTATAATAGCCAATCTATAAGCATCAAATGTAGTCTTAACAGGCAGAAAATATGCAGATTTAGTTAATCTATCAACTACAACCCAAATAGAATCCATACCTTGAGGAGTCCGAGGTAGACCAACAACAAAATCCATAGTCACATGCTCTCACTTCCATTTAGGAATAGGGAAAGGTTGAAGTAGACCATCTGGTTTCTGATGTTCAGCTTTAACTTGCTGACATTGAAGGTACTTAGACACATACTCCGCAATTTCTTTCTTCATTTTGGGCCACCAAAAGCTTTGCTTCAAGTCTCAATACATCTTGTTGTTACCTGGATGCATAGCAAACACCGATTTATGAGCTTCATCTAGAACTCTTTTCTTTAGTTCTGGAATATTTGGGACACACATTCGGTTTCGAAATCTTAACACTTCATTTTCAATGCTAAATTATGCCTTCGGATTTGTCTCAAATTCATCAATCACTTTCTTGAGGAATTCATCTTCTTTCTGTTTTTGTTTAATCTCTTCAATGATTGCTGGTTTGGCTGAAATGGCAACTATCAATCCGCCCTGTTCACACCATATCACTTCAATCAAAGACTTCTCAAAACCTTGCAAAACTTCTTTTTGTTCAGTAAAGAAACAAGCCAAATTCCCTATTGATTTTCTACTCAAGGCATCAGCAACTGTATTGGCTCTCCCGAGGTGATACTGGATTTCAAGATCATAATCTTTTATCAATTCAAGCCATCTTCTCTGCCGCATATTTAGCTCCTTCTATGTAAAGAAGTACTTCAGACTTTTGTGATCCGTATAGACTTCACATTTTGCCCCATACAAGTAATGTCGCTAGATTTTCAAAGCAAACATAACTGCGGCCAATTCTAAATCATGTGTTGGGTAGTTCTTCTCATGTGGCCTCAACTGCCGGGAGTCATAGGCAATTACCCTTCCATTCTGCATTAATACACAACACAAACCTTTATAAGATGCATCACTGAAAATTACAAAGTTTTTTGTACCTGATGGCAATGTCAGAATTGGTGCGGTGGTCAATCTCATTTTCAATTCATAAAAGGCAGATTCTCTTTCGTCGTTCCATTCAAATGGTTGCCCTTTGTGTGTCAGTTGGGTAAGAAGCACAACTATTCATGAAAAGTCTTTCACAAATCTCCTGTAGTACTTAGCTGAGCCCATGAAGCTGCGGACTTCTATTACATTTATCGGTGTAGACCAATTCACAATTGCTTCTATTTTCTGTGGGTCCACTGAAATCCCCTCTTTGTTGATAACATGCCCTAAAAAGATAACTTCATCCAACCAAACTTCACATTTCTTTAGTTTGGCAAATAATTTCTTTTCTCTAAGTGTTTGCAAAACAGTCCTCAGATGTTGTTCATGTTCAAGTTTATTCCTTGAGTATAGCAAAATGTCATCAATAAAAACCACAACAAATTCATGAAAGTAGGTCTTAAAAATTCAGTTCATTAGGTCCATAAAAGCCGCAGGGGCATTAGTCATTCCAAATGGCATAACAAGAAATTCATAATGGTCATACCTTGTTCGAAACGCAGTTTTCTCAACATCTTCTGCTTTCACTTTCAACTGGTGGTACCCGGATCTCAAATCAATCTTGGAAAACACTTGCGATCCTTGCAACTAGTCAAACAGGTCATCAATACGGGGTAAGGGATTACTGTTACCTTGTTTAGTTCTTAGAAGTCAATACACAAGCGTAAAGTTCCATCTTTCTTTTTCACAAACAACACTGGTGCACTCTATAGTGAAGTACTAGGTCGGATAAATCCTTTATCAAGTAGGTTCTGTAACTGTTCTTTCAATTCTTTCATTTCAGCAGTAGCCATTCTGTAGGGAGTTTTAGAAATAGGCTGAGTGCCTGGCACAATTTTAATAGTAAACTCTATCTCCCTGTCTACCAATTCCCCTAGTAATTCATTTGGAAACACATCTGGAAATTCTCTAATAATAGGGATACTGTTCAATTCAACATTCACAGATTGTTCAGATAGCACACAATACAAATAACCCTGGCACCCTTTCCTGATTAATTTATATACTTTCATTGCAGATATCAAATAAGGTGGAGGCACTACCCCGTTACCCACAAACACAATTTCTTCCTATTCCGGTGGTTTAAACACAATCCGTTTTGTTGCACAATCAATGGTGGCACAATATTTAGTTAACTAATCCATGCCCAGAATTATATCAAAGTGCCTAAAGTTCAAGGGCAACAAATCCACATACAGAATAGCATTCCCAATTTGCATGTCACAAAAACGATATACAAATTCACACAATACAGATTCCCCAGATGGAGCAGATACACATAGCAAGTATGGCAACAATTCTAGAGGTCTACTCAGTCTAGATGCAAATGCACATGTTACGAAAGAGTGCGTTGATCCGGAGTCAATTAACACAAAAGCATCCTAATTACATATAAAAATAGTACCTGAGACAACTGCGTTAGCATTCCGTGTATCGCCCGGAACAAGCACGAAAACTCTCCCTTGCCTCACGGTATCTCCGGTGGTAGTAGATCTCATAGTATTTTCCAGTTTTAGGATGGATGCTGTGGAACTAGCAGCTATCTTCCCACTGTTCTAATTACATTCTCTGGCCATATGCCCTGTTTTTTCACATTCAAAACAAGCTCCTGACACACGGTAACAAACCCCATGATGCCTTTTACTACAAATATTACACATTGGGGATGTATCTCGGGAAGAATTAGAAAAACTCGAGGAGCCTATATTTTGCTTCTTTGAAAATTTCTTCTTCGAAAAGAAGCCCTGTCTTTTGCCACCCTTCCAGTCAGTTATTGATCTGGTCTGTCTAGCTATGTTAGCTTCTGATATTATGGTCTGGTCTAGCACCCCGATATAGGTTTCCAACTTCAGGACATTTACCCTTTCTAAAATATCACTTCGAAGCCCACTTTCAAAATGTCTCACTTTCTTGTAGTCGGTATCGATCACATGTGGTGCAAACCTGGCCAACTCAGTGAATTTGGCCTCATACTCAGCTACTGTCATGCTGTCTTGTTTAAGTTTCATGAACTCCGATACTCTCCTGTCACGGACACATTGAGGGAAGTACTTATCATAGAAAACTTGCAGGAATTTCGCCCAGCCAATGTCTTTATGATTTTCACGCATTAACATCTACCATCTTCTTGCTTCGTCTTCTAGTATAAAAGTAGCCATAAGTACTTTCTGTGTCTCTGAACAAGAAAACACCTCAAACAGCTTTTCAATGCCGAGAACCCACGCCTTGGCCTTTAATGGATCTAATCCCCCATGGAACTGTGGTGGTTTCATTTTCTTAAACTCTTTGGTGAGAGCTATTATTCGGTCATCATTCTGTAAGTCTGGCACGGGTGGTGCCAGAGGTGGAGATTGTGGTTGCTGCCACTGTTGTTGTTGCCTCAATGTTTCTGCCATTTCCTGAATCAATCTTTCCATCCTATCCATTCTGGCAGTAGAGGACTCCTCTATTTCATCACTTCCTATTTTTACCATCTGATTAGACTTGCATTATTCTCTATACAAAAGTTTCACAGTATGCATATACTAAAGAGCATACATATTCATATAATTCGCAATGCAAGTAAATCACAAACATATAGCACATAATCATTTATTTCAAACCATTTAAACATAGTCTCAATGTTTACAAATTCCTACTTATCACATGAATGCATCCTAGATCTTTTCTAGATACTTATTGCTCTTTTGGACAAGTGTGTGAGTTATTAACTCGTGCTCTGATACCACTCTATTATGACCCGAACCCTCCCCCATGGGTTAAGGACATAACTGGCTAATAATCACAAGATTACCTACGGCCTTAAACCAAATCAAATATATTTTAACAGAGTTAAGCGGAGCAAACAGAAGCAATTTCAAACTTTTGTCCATAGAGCTGTGCTTACATGGCACGCCATAACATTTCACAAACATACATTAATAACTCACATCAAAGAAAATTAACATACAAGCTTTACACAATAGGATCATTCAAGTCATGGTCAGCCAATCAAAACTATATACAACCGTAATCCAAAATTCTCGCCAACATGACAAAATATAACAAAATAGCAAAAGGGCGAAAACAAGTCTCGTGCGTGAGACGTATGGGCTGACACTTCAAAACCTTGACTGTTTTACACAAACTTTACTGAAGCTGGGTTTGGACCTCCCTTTGCTCACCTACAGACATATGAATAAGCATGAGCGAAAGCCTAGTGAATAATATCAAATAAAGAAGATACACGAACGGTATTTAGAATAACATACATCAGACGGCCTTGGGCCCAATTCATATTTCTATCTAGTATATATATATATAGGTCAAGTGACTGCGGTTCCAAACACATCAAACGGCCTCAGGCCCAATTCATTTATATTCGACGGCCTTTGGCCCAATCGTTCCTGTCCGACGACCTTTGGCCCAATCATTCGTGTCAAACGGCCTTTGGCCCATTCATTCGTGTCAAACGGCCTTTGGCCCATTCATTCATGTCAAACGGCCTTTGGCCCCTTTCATTCATGTCAAATGGCCTTCGACCCAATCTTTCATATCAAACGGCCTTCGGCCCAATCATTCATGTCAAATGGCCTTAGGTCCAGCATTCATGCATGTCAAACGGCCTTTGGCCCAATCAATTGTACCCAATGGCCTTTGACCCAACCATATGGCATAACAAATATTTGTCCACAATTCAAATTAACAACTTATAAGACTTATATGGGAATAAACAATTAGACAAATAGCATACTTCAAAATATCTTTACTAAGATATTACTCACAGTGTTCTGCCGGCGGATTTGCCTTGGAACTCGACCCTACACAATTCATGAACACAATGGGTCACAAACAATTCAATCTGTTCTTAATTCATATATCCCTCTTAGGTTTCTTTCTTATCCTTTTAACTCATTTATGATGCTCAATGTATGCCTAAGAGTACTTAGAAAATAAAGAGAACGGAAAATGAAACACAGAACACTTTTACAAAATTTCTGAAACAGGGGTCCCCGCTCGAGCGTGGGTTCCGCTGCTCGAGCGGACCCTTATGGTTTGTAAAAGTACTGGTTGCCTCATTTTTATGCTCTAGCGTGAATTCGGACGCTCGAGCTGAAAGTCACACTACATGGCTCCCCGCTCGAGCGTGAATGTCCCCGCTTGAGCGGACATCAATGCCTGCAAAAATTCTAAGAGCTCGCACTTCACGCTTGAGCAGCGCTTTCCCCGCTCGAGCGGACATGCCAAATTCTGGGTTTTCCAGAATTGTTCTTCAAGTTCAAACTTGATGTTCAAAGGCTCCAAACTCATGATTTTGGTTCAGAAACATGCAAACACATTATACTATATGAGAATATGAGAGTATGAGACCAAATTATTCAAAATCATAACCCAATTCTCAAATAAATCCTCATTTCTTTTGTATAACCAAAAACCCATGCATTCAAACCTCATATAAGCTCCATATCTCCAATAATCAAACATGCATGTCAATTTTTGACTTCATTTCTATTTCAAATCTTACAAATGACACTTACTATTATGAAACCCATGAAAATTATGCATGCATGTAAAGATTGGTGCCCAATTCTCCATGTTCAACATTATTCATGCTAGCTTATACAATTTCATGGCAATTCATGGTGATTCATAGTAATTTTATGCATGCATGTACATTCTAACTTCATATTCAACTCAATCTTTGCCATGAGCTACCATACCACTTGAATTTACAAAATTACATACTCAACTTATAAATTAAGAGTTGATTACTCACCTAGGAGCTTCAAACACTCAAGTTCTTTGAGTTTAACTTCCAATTCTTAAGCCTTGAACCAAAATTGCACAATTCTCCCTCTTTCTCTCTCTAGAGCTGACCCTCTCCCTCTTTAGAGTGTAAAATTTGATTTTGAGCTCAAAACTAAAAAAATGTGGGTGTATAATGGCCCTTTTATAGCCTCTCTTAATCAAATTTCATTAACACTAATTAATTGAGCACTATTTCATCAATTTAATCTATTTAATTTGATCCGAATTAATTTTCAATTAAATTTCACCGTAGGTTGTAAAAATTACGTTAATCAAAATGACGCAATCAATTTCGGTTCCCGTGGCCGATAAGGCTTTCAATTTAAATTCTAGAGCAACGAATCGAACAAATTTTCCTACAGTGAACAGATAGAAATTCAAAACCACATATATTCATGTGAATGACACTCAAAATCATATCAAACACATAATTATAATCACAATTAAAATTAATTTACATAATACGGATCAAGATTATCACACCTACCCAAGCTATAATAGAGAGCACCAAGAGGCACCAAAGCTCTCTCACCCTCACCCCAGAGTGCAAGTCAAATCATTTATATATACAACACAGCCATCTCATTGGAAGGTGTCATATTCAATTTGATCTTATCTCATCTACACACGATATACACACTCTCTCTTTACACCTAAAGAGACACTACATCATCTTCTTTGAAGCCTAACTTCCACATCGAAGGGATTTTTTGGCCAACTCCAACCCGGGTAGCTCTTACGATTTTTTCCCTTTTGCAGGCCTCTCAATTCTTGAATAGTCCAGTGCAATAGTAAAGAACCGATTCATTTATCTAGTACGCAAACCAACACACAAATCATCCATCTGATTTTTTAGTCATAAATTTGAATTTGAATCTAGCAATCCAATTTTTGTAATTGGCCACCAATTTTGTGATTTTTAGCAAAATTTTACTATTTTCAATACAGTGAAGCTAGCGAAGGATAGCGAAAATTAATGACAATGAAATTAACTTTACTATTTTCTAAAGTAAAATTCCACTGTAACTTCGTTTCAATTATACAAAACAGAGTGAAATGATAATCACTTTGCACAATGAAATTTTACTTTTCCATAACAATATGAACAAAGTAAAACTTTGTCAAATTTCTTTTTAAAATTTTATATTCATCGTGAATTTTATTTTATAAATTTTTTTATAATGATTGAAAAAAATCTAAAAGGAAAAAAAAAAAGATGTTTAGATTAAAAATTAGAAAATTTATTAGAAAATTTTCTTTCAAGTACTTGTATCCAAATTAGTTTATAAGATATTCTTGTATTCTAATAAGTCATATTATTTTAGACATTTAATCTACCAAATTCTAATTCTCATGTTTAAGATAATTTATGGATAATTTTACCTTTATAAAAAAATTTTGAACCCTTAGCAACTTGATTTGCACTATTTTGGACCATTTTGAATGTTCTATGATGTGAATATTCACATTAAATAAATTTGATGGTGTGAATTTTCATATCATGAAATATTCACATTGTCAACGTGAATATTAATGCGCGTTTCACCCTATTATTATTAGAGGTATTTTGATAATTATGTCATTTATAGGACTTATTGAAATATAAGAAAATAATTTAGATTGAGTAGAACGTAAGGTAGAGAAGGATTTATGAATAAATACTCCACAAAAATTATTGAATTTTAAAATTTTAAATCAATCAAAAAAATGAATGGAAATTTCATTAACATTACTTAAGACTCAGTTTGGTTAGATAGATACATAAAAGTGAAAGGAAAAGAAAAAAAAATTATGTGTTTAGATAGAGAGTCTTAGAAAGTAATAGAAACTAAGCTTGCGTTTGGTTGTGTTTTGTTTGGTTGTGTTTTGTAATTATAATTTAAGAGTATGAGTTGTATTTTAAATTTGTGGGGTTTGGAATTATGATTTGAGTGTAGAAAATTTGTTTGGTAAAGAGTTTTGAAAAGAATTTTGATTTAAGTGGAAAATTATTGATGTGACATTTAATATTTGATACAAAAATTTACAACTCATAACTAAACATACAACTCAAAATTATTTTAAAACACATTAAAAATTTTAAAAATTTCAGAAAATATTTTTTTTCGATTATATAAAAATTAACATATCAATTGCCAAAAAATAAAATAAAATAAAAAAATCACTATTCCGGTCAACCGGTCGGACGTCCCGTCAGACAAAATTTTCAAAAAAAAATTCTAAATAGCGCGGCTGAGAAAGCAGCTGAGACAGAGCTCTCCGCAGAGCTTTCGAAACGTAATTCTAAAACACTAAACAAACATCATATTCAAATTCTGGTGTAGAAAACTAGTTTGAAAACATAAACAAACAGAGCTTAAGGTTTCTTATACAGCTCAAATTAACTTGTTAGTTAAGCTAACAATTTCTTACAAAATATAAAAGAAAATTTTTTTTTTTTTCTTTTTACAACTCCCTATTATATAGTGATTATATTTTTTTTTCATAATTTTCTTACAAAATTTTTATCTATAAATAAATGCAAGAAGATAAATTTTCATCTCGTTTTTCTTTTCTTTACTTTACTTTCCACCTTTTTATTTTCTATCATGTACTTCTTTCTAAACAAAGAGAGCCATGATGAATTTTCACTTTGTCAAATAGTTCCTAGAAATAGTCGCCGAAAGTGAGTCATTGGTAATGAGTGGCAGTCACGGAAAAATTGTCACCAGTTGCAGTAGATTAAATTATTTAATTTAAAATAATAAAAATTAAAATAAAATTTGAATTAAATTTTAAGGTTCAAAGTATAATTTAGGCCTGGTTTGTGAATGATTATTGAAGTTAAAATAGTTAATAAAGATAAAATAGATTAAAATAGTAAATAAGTCTATAATTATTTGAGAAGTTATTTGTTAGTCTTAGGTACAGCCACGTGATGCCTCATGTGTGTTTTGATTGGTGAAAGAGGTAGGATCCATAATTTTATGTTAAGTGATTGGAGAACAAGAGTGACATGAAGGTTTGCAATTGACCATGGACACATGCCCAAGATCAACTACTAATTTTTCTAATTATTTCACTTTAATTCTTACAACTATCAAATCAATCATAAAAAAAATTTTAAAAAAAATTAATTATTTCCAAAGGCAACTTTTTTAGTTAGGTTAGAATAGCTAAAAAATTAAAAAATCAACTAAAATAACAAGTTTTCCAAACAAAACCTTAATTTAAATTATTTTTATTATTTTGGCTTATCTTATTAAGTAGAACATAAAAGGTAAAGTCTTTAAATTTTGGGAGAAATTATAAGAAAACTTTAGAGTTTGAGTATTGCAACAAAATGAACTTTGAGTTTTTAATTTTATTAATTTAAATTTTAAATTTTTGATTTACTTTCAATTTAAATCATTTATCTATTTTCATTAAGTAAAATTGATAAAAAAGAAAAAAGAAAAGTATTTTAGTCATTAAACTCCTTAAAAGCACACTTTAGATATTTTATGTATACATAGTATATTTAATGACTAAAATACTCTTTTTCCGTCGATTTTACTTAACAAAAATAGTTTAATAAAAAAATCAAAAGATTATGATTTAAATTGATAAAATTAAAAATTTATGATTTATTTTGTAATAAAGCTCAAACATTGGAGTTTTTTTCCCCCCCTCCCCCCGGTAATTGTCCTTATTTTTATTTATTTATTTCTCTCATTTATAAATATTCTCAATTATAAAAATCGTACTAAGATCATCTCTAATGGTTCATCAATTCTGTCATTAAATTTAAATTTGCTGAAAAAACACCTCTTTTCCTGCTCTAATGGTTTTATCAAATAAGTATCAAATCAAGAATATCAAAAAAAATTCACTAAATTGAAAACGCTGGGAGCTTTCATTAAATCACTGTTCATAATCGTTGAATTTTCACCACCGAATATTCCCAGATGACCATCTCTAGGTAAAAATTTGTGAAAAAAACACACTAACCAATCGACTGGCCGGACATCTGCTCGATCGTCTGTCCGATCGACTGGTATTTTGATAAAACCTCAAAATCCTCCGCTAGAACACTTGATATCCAATAAAATTTTTATTCAAATTTGATATTAAAAAAAAAAAAGATACATCATTATAGATGCACACACACATACATATATATATACACACAAATATAGCTACATAGACAGGCGCGCACACACATATATTCATGTTAACATGTATACATCCTGTGCAATAAATACAAACATTTGATATGCATATGGGCTTGGAAATTAACAAAAATTGAAAGGCAATTCAATGACTAAAATGGGTCATCAAATAAAAACATAAGCATAAAAAACCCACAACAAATAAACATCAAATGATACCAGAAGTCAAAATCAAAAAAGAAAAATGCTAATTGGGAAAACTTACTAGAATCAAGATGAAGAGAAGGGCGTTTGTTTAGTGGGATTGAAAGTTAGAAAACGAAGAAAATTAAAATACAAAGAAAATCAAAGAGTGAGAGAAGAAGATAAATGAGTAGTAAGTTTCAATCATTGAATTCTTTGATTTTTCAATCACTGAACTAGGCAAGAACATCTGAAAGAGAACAAGAAAGAAGAAGAACACAGCAACTATGCAAATTCCGCTTGGTGGGGGCAGTGGACTGTCAACAGGTTGGTTTTCAAAAAACAATTCATTTCTCTTGCCGATTGACCGGCCGAACACTCCGCGAACAACTGATATTTTGATACCAGCTACAAATTCGTCGTTGGAGTGATTGATATTAGATAAAGGAATTTGTAATTCTTTTACTCAAATTTGATGAAATATTTGGCTAACCGTTGGAGATGTCCTAACCAACTCCAATCCATGCATTTGACATGCATTGAACTTTTGCTTTCATCAAGACATTGACATAAAGTGTTTTCAAGGTTTATGGTGTGATTTGAAAGTAAGTGTTTGAAGTAGGAATTTAAGTAGGAATTTGAAAAGAAAAAGAAAAAGAAAAAAGATAAGTACAATGTGAATGAAATATAATTTCATTTCACTGAGACTTTTTCTTTCACTTTTTAAATTTCTACTTAAATTTACAATTCAAATACAGTTAAAGACTCTCTACTTGAATGACTGAATTTGAAATTAAGAGATTTAAAGTTAAATTTTGCAAAAATACAACATGAAACTAGCCCACCAATGGAAGAATGAAATGCTATCATTTTTATTTTATTTTTATCATCATAATAGATTGAATGAGGGCCTATAAGGGGTTATTGTGACCTAAATTTTCCATCTAAGAGACAACAACAGACTGGGCATCACCTACAACTGGTCCTTTCACATTTAAGATCATGAAGATGAAAAGGAGGGCAATTATGTTTACAGACCCTTTTGTTTTGCTGGCTTTGTTGTGTTCCTCCCAAGTGTGTGGTTTAAAAGTATCATTCACTCTTTTCAACGTTAGGTTCTTTTACTGTGTGGTGTGCATTTTTGGACAAAAGAATGGAAAGAATTATTTGATTTATCAATCAATGAGGTAGAAGTTATGTATATATAATATATTTATAATACAATTTAAGAAATAATATACACAAGGATATTCAACAAAATAATTCATAATCTAATTTTTATATTCAAACATAATATTTTGATTCCTATATTCTACACTCCCCGTCAAGTTGGCGTGAAAATATTCAACAAACGTAGCTTGTCAATGAAAGACTTGAGTAAAGTTAGACCCACATATTTGGAGAACATATTTTCCAACTTTTAAGAAGAAGAGACAAAAGATGGACGCACAATGCTAGTCCGAACTTTTTCTCGAATGAAACGTATGTCAACCTTGATATGCTTGATACGCTCATGCAGCACATAATCAGAGGATAACATAATGGTAGATTTGTTATCACAAAATAAAGAGGAAGGAACAGTCTCTTTAAAACCCAATTCTGCCAGAATAGAGCGAAGCCAAAGAATCTCACATGTCTCATGTGGCATAGCTCGATACTCAGCCTTTATAGAAGACCCAGAAACAACTGTCTACTTCTTACTTTTCCATAAGATAAGATGATCACCATAGAAAGTACACAAACCAGAAGTTAATGACGATCAGTCTTAGATCCAGCATAATTTATGGATAATTTTACCTTTATAAATATTTTTTGAACCCTTAGCAATTTGGTGTGTATTATTTTGGACTATTTTGAATGTTCTAAGATGTGAATATTCACATTAAATAAATTTGATAGTGTGAATATTCACATCATAGAATATTCACACTGTCAACGTGAACATTAATATGCGTTTCACCCTATTATTATTAAAGGTATTGTTATCCAAAAGACAACCTAAGAGGGGGTGAATTAGGTTTTTATAATTAAAAATAATAATAGCCTAATAAAAATTATGACTAGCATAATAGAGAAATATAATTAATGAAATAAAAATAATTAAAACAAGTGTTCTAACAACTATGTCAATTAATGATTTTAGCACAATAAAAATATGAAATATAGCTATGGCAATTTAAATAAAATAAAGAGATAAGGGAGAGAGAGGCAAACAAATTTATAGTGGTTTGGCTTCAACTCGGCCTACGTCCACTCCTCAAGCTTCACTTGAGATTTTTCACTATTCTCTAACTTCACAGGGTGCTAGCAACCTTTTTACATATGAAGTAATCCTCTACGGATTTTACACAGACTTTCTAAATCCAAAAAAAAAAAAAAAAAGAACTAAGAGTACTACACTCTTACAAGATTGAAAAGAATGTGTTTTTGCTTTCACAGAAAGCTACAAGAATTATCTCTCAAAGATAGATATAAAAATGAGACTCTGATTTTTCTATAAGCCTCACACAGGAAAGATGAGCTTAAAACTATACGACTTAATGTATCATTTCTGAGAGAGGATGTAAACAAAAATTGAAAAACACTTCTCAGAAAATTTTTCAAAGAATAGATAAGAGTGATTTTAGATCAAAGAATATTTTCTGGTTTCTGTAACTTGTTTGTAGTTTTTGTAACTTGTTCACATCAAAGGCTTTGATATATATAATGAAACTTATAGCCGTTTATAGCCGTTATATTCATTTGAATTTATAGCTGTTTGTAGGCGTTGTATTCATTTGAATATCTTCCACTCCATCATTACTAATTTGAATATCTTCCACTTGAACCTTTTAAACCTTTTGAATTGCTACTATGCTGGGCTATTTGAACATCTGTTTGTGGGCTGTTCGAACCTCTGTTTTGGACTGTTTGAACTCCTGATTTAATTAAATATTAAATACATTCTAACAACATTTAGGATAAAGGTTTAGGTGAGAAATAATGGGACAAAATAAATTTTGATTCGATTTTTCTCTTTCAAATAAATTAAAATTAAATAAATCATCAAAATAAATAAGTCTAACAATTTCTCATTTTTTTGATGATGGCACACAATGATGTTTAGATTTGATTTGGGAGTAAGAAAGGCTTCCCCTCAAGTCATGCTCCCTGAATTCATTTCTAAAGACATAGGTTAGCACATATGTAATAAATAAGTTTTAATCAACAACATGATATAAGATTAAGATATCAAACTATAAATACATAACATCATATTAGTTTGAAAATAATACCATAATATATAATATCATAATACATAACATCATCATAATATAAAACATCATCATAATACATAACATCATAAGTTTCTGTCACGACCCAAACCCGCCCCTATGGGTTTAGCATCAGAATCGCCAAGAATCCGAGATTACAAGGCCCGCTAATGAAGAGAACATGTCTGAGTACTGAGGGCATGGCGGAAGCCAATACAGTAATAAAGCAATGTCCAATGAGCTGTGACACTCTGTATGCAAAAAGACTTTTTCATACATATATACATTCAGTACAAAACAGTACACAATATTACAGTCAATCAGAACAGGGACCTAATCCCTATTAACATTACAGTAAACGGTGCAAGATAAAGGTTACCTATCTGATACAAGAATACGAATCTGAGGCGACAGGAAGCTAAAACACCCCCAAGCCATAGCTTGAACAGTTCAGGAACCTCACAGTGAGGCACAGTGGTTGGCTTGACAAAACTGAAGTTTACCTTGACGCCTCTAGCAACAGTCCGGTGCCTGTACACCTACATATATATATGAGCAGTGAGCTAAAGCCCAGTGAATAACATACAGCGTAAAGAGGTTATGAATGAATGTCCTTACAGTAATGAAATCAGTTCATTAAACAGTAATTCAGTCTTTCAGTATTTCAGTCAATCAGTCATATGTGGTACATCCATTAGCCTATAAACAGTAGGTCCAAAAGGACCGAGTCTTAACAGACCCAACAGTAATGATGGCCATCGATCAGTAAACAGTATGGTTCCACAAGGGGACCGACAGAGCTCTGTAACAGTAACAGTCAATGCTAAGGATGCCACAATACAGTTCAGAATACAGGACATGCATTCATTCAGTAAACAATATCAGTTCAATAAACAATTCAGTTCAGTATTCAAAAGATAACCATTTTGAACATATCTTTACACAATTGTTACTCACAGAGTTCTGGGCTACGGTAAGCTAGAGCGTCTCCTCGGAAAGCCAACCCTACACAGTACACAGGATGAACACACACTAAGCTATACAGTTGGGAAAAGATCATAACTTAATCCCTAATTTGCCTCGGTGTGTTCTACATCTATATCCTCATTAAGATGTCTTAAACTAGGCCTAAGAATGCCTAGAATGGGATGAGGACGCAAAGATGCACTCAGAAAATAGTTTCAGAATTTTCAGAAAAATAGTTCCCCGCTCGAGCGCAGGTTTCCCCGCTCGAGCGGGCATGCAACAAAGGTCCCCGCTCGAGCGTGTGACACAAGCCTCCGCTCGAGCGGACTGTAAAACAGTGAGAGATGCTGGGAGCTCGATTTCCCCGCTCGAGCGGCACTTTCCCCGCTCGAGCAGACACCCAAAATTTGGAAATTCCAGGTTTGAACTCCAAGTTCAAAATCAAGTTTAAATGCAACATTTTCGATCCTTTTCGGCTAATTTTCTGGAAAACACTTTAAAACTCAATGTATAACATGTTTCAAAGATCAATTTGAGAAATCAAAGCCCAAAGGTAGTTCCATTAAACACCATTTTGAGGAAAACTCCAAGAACAAGATGAACAATTTACATGCATGTAATCAACTGAGTTCAAGGCTTCAAATACTTGTTCAAATGAGTCATTTCTTCTTAAAACATGGTGAAATCATGGACTTTAGCTAGAACTTGGACATGCATGTGAAGATTTCTTTGAAATCAACTCAAAATTTAACAATGTAAACATGCATGAACTTAATCATCTTCAAGGCTTTAAATACAAGCTCAAATGAGCCATACCTTACAAAAGCATGAGGGATTCATGGACTTGAATATAAACACGAGCATGCATATAACAATTAGCCATGAAAACATCTTTAAATTCCTCAATACAACCATACATGCAAGAGATGAGCTTCAATTCAACATTATAAGCCATATCTTGGCTCTAATCTTTAATAATCCTCTAAACCATGCAAGAATCAATTGAATTCACAAACAAGAGGGTAGTCACACTACCTTAGGTCTCCAATCACAAGACTAGAAGCTCAATTTAGCAATCTACACTTCAATTCTTCAAGTATACAAGCAAATCTACAAGTGAACTCAAGTCTCTCACTTTCTCTCTCTAGTTCGTGGTGGTGTCAAAAAATGAGCCGATGAAATGTTTGCAAATAAGTATAACATGGCTCAAATATGTCTTGCCTACATGGCCCACTAATATGGCATCATTGTAAATAAGCCTAACTCTTTAATTAGCTTATTTTAATCCAATTTAATCACACCAAAACACTTTTCAGATAATTTCACCATAAAATTGCATTAATTATGATGAACACAGAACATTAATCAATTTTGTCTTCGGCCGCCGATAAGGCCTTCAATTTGCAGTTTAATGCATAAGACGAGAACAGATAATTTGGCAGTCAAACAGATAGATTGTACATTTAAACAGTTACAGTCAATCGATTCAGTTTCGGATCTTAGTCAGTCAGTTCGGTACTTTAATTAATTCAATTATCAATCATGTTCAGTCTCCGTTTAACAGTAATCGGTAATTAATCGGTAGTATATCGGTAACCAGTATGAGGGTTGTTACAGTCTCCCCTCCTTATAAAGTGTTTGGTCCTCCAAACTTGGGTTAACATATGACAACAGAGATGATGCCTATCATGAAGATAACTTTCACTCTATAACAGGAGCACAATCATATACAAAAACGGATTCATGACCATTCCCAATCTTAACAATTCACAATAACAGAATCATGAATCACATATAGGGATTGGGGTTCATATTAAAACAGAATCTTATGCACTTTCAGTTTTCAGTCAATGACAGATTCGGATACATGTTCGTTTGCATATTTTTTGTCTAGAGCATACGTAGATGTACAATCTTGGCTTATATATACGTGGTGCATTACTAGAGCAGATACAGAACAGATGCAAACATGGCAGGTAAGCGGTCTGATGCAAAGCAGATGCAAGACAGAGCGAATCTGATTACATAATGGTTATGAATAACCAGTTCCATAAGGGAATGCCGAATCCGCAATGTAACGTATCAAAGATGTCTGGTGGGCCCTCATGACGAGGCCTCCGGTACGGGTAACAGAGTGCAGACAGATACAAGTTCCATAAAGGAACCTCCGATACCGGGCAGCTAACACATATTACATAAGACTAAGAGTCACGAATATATAACAGGGGTCGAACAATCATTCAAGAACAAAGATACAAAGATTTTCGAGACAGAACTTATTTCGTGACACGAAATATGAATAAAGTGGCACAGTAGTACACAAAGCTGATGCGATGAGCAAGATGTCGATGCAGTGACAATACAGTGGCAGTAATGGTACAATACAGTAACAGTACAGTAGCAATATAGTAGTATTTACACTACTTATATCAAGTACTTATCGGGGTTATAGATTTACACTAGCCTCAGTTTCATAAGTAATTTCCCCCCATCAAGTTACAGAGTTTCGATTCATTCTCTCCCGAGTTGTTCACCCAGTCTTAGTTCAATTTGATTCTTGATTCGGTAAGCCATCACAGTCAGTCTAGTTCATTCGGGAGTTATCGGGAACATAAGGCGAATTTGTACATTACTCCCATAGCGATGGCGAGTTCAAGTAATCATTCATCGCTCATCGCTACCTACCGATTCGGTCATAGCACATGTCAATACGAAAGCAGTCATACAGATTACATATACTTCCAGACAGTCAGAGTTTATGATCAAAACCGGTCTGTGGTCAACAGATCCCATCAGTTCTGAAGTACAGTAATCACCAAAATCATCATTTCCTAGTCATACAAGTTCATGGTTAGAACGGTAATACCGGGTAAGTAATCACATGCCACATACCCAGGTTTTCCTACATTGTAAACAAATCCGGTAATAGCTCTTAATAAGAGTTTTCTCAGATCAAATCGATGAAAGTTCGACTAGGTCATTTCAGATGCAAGTTCTGTCCAAACATATCAAATAAAGGTTCAAAGCGCAAGCATCAAACAAAAGTTCCATCAGTTACACAAAAGGGTTTCATTAACCCATGGTTCCATCAGATCAGTTCAGGTCAAAGTTCCATTCTTATCATTTCCAGATCAGTTAACATTAGTTCGTACTCTGGTCATTTCGGTACATAGTAGTTTCACAATCAGTCTGAGTTCATCAATTATCAAACTTACATCAGAGTCCGGTACCATTACAATTCATATCAAAGCGATCTGGTCACATACTGTGTTCCTCCCAATACGTTCTGAGACAAATGCACGCATGATTAGTCATACCGAGAGGTAAGCATCACAGTCAATATAGTAATTTCCAAATAAATCCTTCATATAAGCATATGGTATACAGTAATACATCACACAAAGTTCTTGGTGGCACATAATGGTGAGTTGTCCTGCAAGGGTTTCAAATCAGTCATATAGTCACTAAAGCATAGGCTCGCAGATCAACTCCAACAGTCATGCCAATTTTTCCACAATCACAATTCCCAGTCAAGAGTTTATCGGTTGGGGTCTTTATTCAGTCACGCAGTTACAGAGTCATAGTCCCAACGGTTAACTTATCAAACAAATTAATCAGTCATTCCGAGCAAGGGTATAGTCATATATGTGCATGTTCAGAATCTACTAACAGTCCCATTACAGGTTCACGGGTTCAATGTACAATACAACATAGTCCCTCTAGGTACGATGGTTAAGATAACCCGTCATATATCTATTCAGTCTAGTAATATCCTTAAGCAAAGGTAAGCAGATATGTACACAAGTCTAAGCGGTTTCCTTAGCATAGGTAAATGTTAACATGAGGTTTTACAGTGTCGCACATATAGTCCGCATCAACGGTAGATTTCAAAAGATCCATTATTCATTGTCCATTCCTCTCAATCTTAACAGTGTTACAAGCATGGGAACATACATACAGGTGTGAGATCAAAATCAGTTTTCATGTAGGCATTCGTTCACAAATTCATAAGCAGAAGTTCATCTTTACAAACCAATATGGGTTCTCAATTTCAGCAGTCCCACACACAAACAGTTCACGTATATAATTCGAGTTCGAGGGTCCGTTCATTCAATAATGTCCGTCAATACGTAATAGTTCAGTACAAATCATAGTCGTACAAATTTCTCGAATTACAGTCAATCATAAGGTATTCCCATGTTCAACAGTTCTAGTACAATTCAAAAGGTCATACCTAACAGTTTACATTCAGTTTGTGCAATACGATACAAGGACCTACTCAGCAAGTCCTCGCTGTTCACAAGTTCTAACAGTTCTCAGTGTATGGTTCATAATTCCAGTAGCTCAATTAACGCAGTCAATATGTTCACAGTCTATACCAAATTACGGAATATACGATTCCCCACACAAACGTTCGTATAAGCAATTTTATCTGTCTCAGGTCATACCTACGTCAGTCTTTCCAGTGTTCCGAGCATTTGTGGGCAAAACTTAGGCAAATATCCCTCCTGTCCATGCCTAGAATAAGTTTCAGATAGGCGGTGGCAACGCCCCATTGGTATTTCCCACATACGGTACAGATAGGTATATCATTGTTCACATTACTTCTTTGACCTTCATTGGTCAAAGCTATTGCCGAGATTTTCCATTCACGGAGGTCATTAAAGCACCGGTCATTTTCACTTTCGGTTACTTTTGTTTCATTCTTTCTAATTTCAGTTGACGATGTCAAACACATCTAGGTCACTCCCACCTCCAGTTCTTTTCCAGTCAGTGTCTATCATGTGGGTTGCCTATCAGATTAGCTGGGTAAATTTTACCTCATATTCGACCACATTCCTATCACTTTACTCAAGTTGTTCAAACTCGGATACTTTCCTATTTCAAATGTATTGGGGAAAGCATTTTTTTTTTCGAAGAGAACTTCACATATTTTCTCAGTTTCTAAACCCAAGTCTCAGTTTTCAGTGGTTCAGCACCTCCCAGAAATTCCGGTGGTTTCAGTTTATTTGGGTTTCAGTATTAGTGTCATCAGTTCATATTCAGTTGGTTCAGGCACGTATGTCTGCCTTTATTCTCTCAGATTTTCGATTAAGGCCTCAATCATTCATTCTAGCCTGTTAATCCTCAGATTAGAAGTTTCAGTTCGTTCACAATCCTCGCCCTTGTTGTTGTTATTTGATTCTCGCTAACCTATTCATTCCTAGAATTTACCAAGAATTTCCGACTGGCAACGCCGCCAACGTGATTCCAATCGGACTTTCCAGGTCATTCAACAAAGGCATGAGACTCTACGGTTTAACATTCCACAAATTAGGTTCCCATATATTTCTTTGATCAACACAAGGAAGTTCTCACTGATTTCACATTTTATTCCATATCAGACGTGTGTATATTTTCATTTCAGTTCAGGTATGGTCACATGACCCTTTACTTACATACGTTCACTTTCTTATAGGTTTCTACAGTCAGTAGTACATTAACATTACATGTTATTCCATTTAACTTCTTTAAGTATGCATATAGGTTTCGTTTCATTTCATTATAAGCAATGGTAGCAATTATAGACATAAACAGTTGCATACTTAAACAGTTTAACACATTGGCATATAATCAGTCATGTCATAACCACACACACTTTTTATGCTCATGCAATGCCCTAACTTCTTTTCTAGGACATCCTATAGCTCATTTGGACACGTGTGTGCGGTATAACTCGTGGTTAAGTATCGCTCTGATACCACTCTGTCACGACCCAAACCCGCCCCTATGGGTTTAGCATCAGAATCGCCAAGAATCCGAGATTATCAAGGCCCGCACATATGAGAAACGATGTCTGATCTGAGGGCATGGCGGAAGCCAATACAGTAATAAAGCAATGTCCAATGAGCTGTGACACTCTGTATGCAAAAAGACTTTTTCATACATATATACATTCAGTACAAAACAGTACACAATATTACAGTCAATCAGAACAGGGACCTAATCCCTATTAACATTACAAGAACGGTGCGATGCAGTGATACATACTACCTATACAAGAATACAGATCGAATCTGACAGACAGGGGAAGCTAAAACACCCCCAAGCCATAGCTTGAACAGTTCAGGAACCTCACAGTGAGGCACAGTGGTTGGCTTGACAAAACTGAAGTTTACCCTGACGCCTCTAGCAACAGTCCGGTGCCTGTACACCTACATATATATATGAGCAGTGAGCTAAAGCCCAGTGAATAACATACAGCGTAAAGAGGTTATGAATGAATGTCCTTACAGTAATGAAATCAGTTCATTAAACAGTAATTCACTCTTTCAGTATTTCAGTCAATCAGTCATATGTGGTACATCCATTAGCCTGTAAACAGTAGGTCCAAAAGGACCGAGTCTTATGAACCAACAAAGAATGATGGCCATCGATCAAGATGCAAGATGGTTCCACAAGGGGACCGACAGAGCTCTCAGAATAAAGAATACCAATGCTAAGGATGCCACAATACAGTTCAGAATACAGGACATGCATTCATTCAGTAAACAATATCAGTTCAATAAACAATTCAGTTCAGTATTCAAAAGATAACCATTTTGAACATATCTTTACACAATTGTTACTCATAGAGTTCTGGGCTACGGTACGCTAGAGCGTCTCCTCGGAAAGCCAACTCTACACAGTACACAGAATGAACACACACTAAGCTATACAGTTGGGAAAAGATCATAACTTAATCCCTAATTTGCCTCGGTGTGTTCTACATCTATATCATCATTAAGATGTCTTAAACTAGGCCTAAGAATGCCTAGAATGGGATGAGGACGCAAAGATGCACTCAGAAAATAGTTTGCAATTTTCGAAAATAGTTCCCCGCGAAGCGCAGTTTCGCCGAGCGGGCATGCAACAAAGGTCCCCGCTCGAGCGGAAACTCCCCCGCTCGAGCGTGTGACACAAGCCTCCGCTCGAGCGTACAATCCTCCGCTCGGCGGATCAGAAATGAGAGATCTTTGGGAGCTCGATTTCCGCCGAAGGCACTTTCTCGCCGAGCAAACACCCAAAATCTGGAAATTCCAGGTTTGAACTCCAAGTTCAAAATCAAGTTTAAATGCAACATTTTCGATCCTTTTGGGCTAATTTTCTGGAAAACACTTTAAAACTCAATGTATAACATGTTTCAAAGATCAATTTGAGAAATCAAAGCCCAAAGGTAGTTCCATTAAACACCATTTTGAGGAAAACTCCAAGAACAAGATGAACAATTTACATGCATGTAATCAACTGAGTTCAAGGCTTCAAATACTTGTTCAAATGAGTCATTTCTTCTTAAAACATGGTGAAATCATGGACTTTAGCTAGAACTTGGACATGCATGTGAAGATTTCTTTGAAATCAACTCAAAATTTAACAATGTAAACATGCATGAACTTAATCATCTTCAAGGCTTTAAATACAAGCTCAAATGAGCCATACCTTACAAAAGCATGAGGGATTCATGGACTTGAATATAAACACGAGCATGCATATAACAATTAGCCATGAAAACATCTTTAAATTCCTCAATACAACCATACATGCAAGAGATGAGCTTCAATTCAACATTATAAGCCATATCTTGGCTCTAATCTTTAATAATCCTCTAAACCATGCAAGAATCAATTGAATTCACAAACAAGAGGGTAGTCACACTACCTTAGGTCTCCAATCACAAGACTAGAAGCTCAATTTAGCAATCTACACTTCAATTCTTCAAGTATACAAGCAAATCTACAAGTGAACTCAAGTCTCTCACTTTCTCTCTCTCTAGTTCGGTGGTGTGCTGAAAATGAGCTGATGAAATGTTTGCAAATGAGTATAACATGGCTCAAATATGTCTTGCCTACATGGCCCACTAATATGGCATCATTGTAAATAAGCCTAACTCTTTAATTAGCTTATTTTAATCCAATTTAATCACACCAAAACACTTTTCAGATAATTTCACCATAAAATTGCATTAATTATGATGAACACAGAACATTAATCAATTTTGTCTTCGGCCGCCGATAAGGCCTTCAATTTGCAGTTTAATGCATAAGACGAGAACAGATAATTTGGCAAACAATAGAGATTGTGCATTTAAGCGATTCTGATCAATCGATTCGATTTGGATCTTAGTCAGTCAGTTCGGTACTTTAATTAATTCAATTATCAATCATGTTCAGTCTCCGTTTAACAGTAATCGGTAATTAATCGGTAGTATATCGGTAATCAGTATGAGGGTTGTTACAGTTTCACCCATGTGACATTGTCAAAAAGGAAATCATGGATCAGAATCTAGAGGAGGAAGAAAATAATAGTGAGAAATGACATTTATACAATTCAAAACATATATATACATATGTATACGATTCGTGTGCCTCTTTTTTTTCCATCGAAAATCGTGTCGGACACACGTCCTCGCTTTTGCGTCAGTTGACCGACAAAAGCGAGACGGGTCAATCAATGGCCTCAGCTGTCTCTCTCTCTTGTCCTCTTCTCCTCCGTCTTGTTTTGTGAAACCCCGTATTTTTGAGGTATTAATATTTTAATGAGAGATATTGGTGATTTTTTGGTGGTAAAATTTTTAGATGAGAACCTAACTTATTTTCTCTATTTGTTTTATCTCTTTTTACCTCCATTTCATTTATTATCATTATTCATGTCTTCTATTTATTATTTATTTATTTATTTTAGTTTCCTTTCTCTCCAAGGAAGTTTTTTTTCCTGTTCTCCAAGTAAATCCCTTTCTTGTCCACCAAGTAAAGTTCCTTTCTTTGACCCCAAGTCTTTCTTTTCTTTTGTCCCAAGTATTCTTGTCTATAAATTGAGCTCACATCTCAACTTCTTTCTATGGTTCTTCCCACATCTCTCTGCATTTGTTATATAGATTTAGAATTTAGATTAAGAATGTTTGAAGTGAGAGTAAGCATTTTCATAAATGAGGAGAGTTGTAGATTTTGTGAAACCTTACATACCTTATGCCTTAGACTTTGGACACCCATTGAGAAATATCGAGATTCGAGTGTTGGCGACAGAGGAGATTGATTTGAGGTAGTTCAGGTGGCATACAATATGCTTCTCTAAATCTCTTTGCAAAGAGTTTATTTTAATTACCGTAAATTTGTACTCCTCTTGATTATTCTGATTGTTTGGTAAATTCTGTGAAATTATTTGTTGTTGATTCATTTGATTTATTAATAGCCTAGAAGTTGGGCCGTTACAGAATGGCATCAGAGCGTAAGGATTAGGTCTTACATGGGATCTGTTGGGTGATTAATATTTGGGTTCAATTTTGAGGTTAAAAAAAAAAAAAAAAAAAAGCAAAAACAAAAGATTGATATTTGAGGTTAAAAAAAAAAATCGTTATTTATATCAAAGTACGCAGCGAAGCATGTTATTTCAAGAGTTATTAGTTATTAAATTTTGGAGTATTAAAGATTGTGAATTTCGAGGACAAAATTTGTTTAAGGGAGATAGATTGTGAAACTCCGTATTTTTGAGGTATGAATATTTTAATGAGAGATATTGGTGATTGTTTGGTGGTAAAATTTTTAGATGAGAACCTAACTCATTTTCTCTATTTGTTTTATCTATTTTTACCTTTATTTCATTATTATCATTATTCATGGCTTTTATTTATTTATTTTAGTTTCCTTTCTCTCGAAGTTACTTTGTCTCAAGGAAAGTTTCTTTTCTTGTTTTCCAAGTAAATCCCTTTTTTGCCCACCAAGTAAAGTTCCTTTCTTTGGCCCCAAGTCTTTCTTTTCTTTTGTCCCAAGTATCCATGTCTATAAATTGAGCTTACATCTCAACTTTTTTCTATGGTTCTTCCCACATCTCTCTCCATTTGTTATATAGATTTATAATTTAAATCAAGAATGTTTAAAGTGAGAGTAAGCATTTTCATAAAGGAGGAGAGTTATAAATTTTGTGAAACCTTGCATACCTTATGCCTTAGACTTTGGACATCCATGGAGAAATATCGAGATTCAAGTGTTAGCGACGGAGGAGATTGATTTGAGGTAGTTTGGGTGGTATACAATATGCTTCTCTAAATCTCTTTGTAAAGAGTTTATTTTAATCACCATAAATTTGTACTCCTATTGATTATTCTGATTGTTTGGTAAATTCTGTGAAATTATTCGTTGTTGATTCATTTGATTTATTAACGGGCCAGAAGTTGGGGCGTTACATCTTCTTAATCACTCTCTTCTCCTTCTTCTTTCTCATTCACTTCCATCTCTTTCTTCTTCTACGTGAGAGAGATAGAATAGAGAGACTGAGTAGAGTAGAACGGCTGCCAAAAAATGACCCTCTTGTCGATTACATCTCTTACTTCTACTTCATGGCCATGGCCATGGCCACGGCCACGTCTCGTCCCTTACTCGCTTTCCGGACCTGAATGATCCCGTAAGCGTTGTTGGGCCGAGTGCCCTGGCTCCTACTCTTCCCAACCTTCATATAATGTCAATTGAGCAAATAATGGCAGCTCAATCAGACATTGAAGCTAATCATTTTACATTGACGTCTTGTATGGAGATGGTGACTGCAGTCACAAAATTAGCTCACCGACTATAGAACAAGACGAGTGAGCTCCACCAGGTCAACGTTCAACTCTCGTTGCTCCAACGTATGTACAAGGATGCACGAGCAGAGATTTGTGTACCGATGGCTAAAAATAAAGAGCTTAAACGGAAGACCACCTCCATGGCCCGATTTGGAGCAACGTCGTTTTTGGACTTTGATAGTCAATGGGGAGTCGTCGCTCTCGACAAAAGCACGGGGGCAGGGCTTTCAAGGGCCTTCCAAGGTGATAAAAAGAGGAAGAAAATGATGGAATATGCGAGTAAGTAAGATCGGCGCATAGCCATAAAAGTGAAGTTTTTTTATTTATTTATATAAATATGTTTATTTTGATCGGCGTATGGCCGTAAAAAAAATGAATGGTGTTTTTTTTATTTTTTATGGAAATATTTGTATTTTGATTTTTTTTTTTTTAATGTTTAAGTACTGAAAAATGAAATTAAAAAGAAAAAAAAAGAAAATTAAGTCCAAACAAAAAATAATAATGAGAAAAAAAAATAAAAATAAAAGAAATTAAGTCTAATAGTAAAATAAAAAATAAATAAATTAAAATAAAATAATACCAGTAGAAATTAAACTTAATGGGACGTTGGTGTTGCTGGAATGGTAATGCAAAAAAAATACTATGAGGGTTTAAAAAAAATTACTGTATGCAAAGTTAATTTTACCTCAAGATGCAAAAAAAAAAAAAAAAAAATACACAGTTGCAAATAGCAAACTGTTAAGGAGAATAAATGTATGAAGGACTTGAGAGCATTCAACTGATATAAATGTTTCCAAAGCAATACACATATATCATTTTAACAAAAATTCAAGTTTCACAGTCATAACAAAACTTTTAAAGTAGAAATTAACATTCCAAGTTCGCCACGAATAAAATTGAAGCGATTCTCACTTAGGGGTTTTGTGAAAATATCCGCTAATTGCTTGTCGGTGTTTACAAATGCAAGTATAATATTCCCTTTTTGAATATGATCTCTTAAAAAATGATGTCAAATTTCAATATGTTTTGTTTGTAAGTGTTGAATCGAATTTTTGCTTAAATTGATGGAACTAGTATTATCACATTTAATAGGGATATGATCATAATGCAAATCAAAGTCATCTAATTGTTGTTTCATCCAAAGTATTTGGGCACAATAACTTCCGGAAACTATATATTCAGTTTCGACCGTTGATAAAGCAACCGAATTTTACTTTTTGCTAAACTAAGATACTAATGAGTCACCAAGAAAGTGACAAGTGTCATTGGTACTTTTTCTATCAAGTTTGCATCCGGCAAAGTCGACATCCGAATAACTAATCAAATCAAATGCAACACCTCTAGGATAAAACAGTTCCAAATTTTGAGTGCCAACAAGATATCTAAAAATTCTTTTAACAGCACTGAGATGTAATTCCTTAAGATTTGATTGATATCTAGCACACATACAAACACTAAACATAATATTGGGTCTACTTGCTATTAAATAAAGAAGTAAGCCGATCATACCTCGATATTTTATTTGATCAATGGACTTACATTTTTCATCATTATCTAACTTAATACATGTGCTCATAGATGTTTCATAAAATAAGTATCAAATCGAGAATATCAAAAATCTTTTACCAAATTGAAGATGTTGAAAACTTTCAGCAAATCATTAGTCATAGTCATTGAATTTTTACTATCGAATATCTCCAAATAACCATATCTACACAAAAATTTATGAAAAAAAAACACTACTAGTCAACTGCCTGTACATTCGCTCGATCGTTCGTTTAGTCGATTAGTGTTTCGATAAAAGAATAGAATTTTTATTCAAATTTAAATAATTGATTTCTTCTGTCTGGAAAGTCTTGATATACTTTTGGTGGAGCTTATTTGGCACTGTACAATTGGAGGAAACAAAAGGCAGGCTTTACAGTTGTCCCCACGTGGGCCCACCACCAACCATTCAACCGTTAACTACCATTCTTTTCACAAGAAAGCGCGGGACAGGCAGAGAGAGAGAGAGAAAGAGAGAGAGTCATGAAGCTCAAACCTCAACAACCCTTCACCTGTCAACCATTTCCATGGAATCGTATGGACCCATCATCTCTCTCCCGCCGATCTCACTCTCCTGACTCTGCCGATGTTGCTCAAAGGCAAGATCAAGCTCCCGGAGAAAGCCCGGCGAGTATTTCCCGACCACCTCGGGAGCCTAGTCGCCGGATTCGAAGACAGGGAACAAGAAATCGAAATCGAGGTTTCTGATCCAACCTTCGAGCCCGGCGAAGAGCTCGAGACTTTTCAGCCCAATGTTTTGGCGTCGGACCGAGAAATCGATAAAATTGATGACTACGAGATAGATAATGACAAGTACTCTGATGGTGAATCAGACCTAAGCAAGGTCAGGCCGAAGCCTGAGAAAGATGTGGCAGCTTCTGTTTCTGTTAAGGAAATCATCGTTGCCGACGAGAAAAGGTCAGATCTTGAGTACGAGGTTAGTATTAGTTTGAGTTTGTTTCAATGTGCTTTGAAACTTCAAGATTGACTTTCAAATTAAAACGGTGCATTTCTATGATTTTTGATGCTTTATGATTCAATTTCAGTAGTTTCAAACTTTCTTTGGTTCACTGAGAAAATTGAGGTAGAGAAAGCAGTAAGGCGTTTTGACGTCATTTTTTGTTAATAAAATATTTTTTAAGAAAAATATTTTTACAATATTTTTTAAAAAAATCACTTATTTTAAATTTTTTTTTTTTATAAAAATTAACTTTCATTTTCTATGTTTTAAATATTTTTAGCATTTTTAAATAAGTATATTAATTCACTAAAATGTTATAAATAATATTTTATTAAATCAAAATTTCTATTTTATGTAATAAAATATTTTTGATTTAAATATCAATCAAATGTTAATAAATTAAAATAATTTTTTTTTAAATTATTTTACGTCGAAACACCCTAAATGTAAAAAACCCATATTTGTAATTCGGCTCAGTTGACTGGATTTCATAGGGATGAAAAATCTAGGGTTAAAAGATTTGTGTTTCTCTCCAGTTTCTTGGCTACCAAATGGTGTGTTAGTGCATTGGGATTTTGGTTTTGTTTTTGAATTTGTTTCCATGTGTCATGAAATTTCAAGATTGAGTTTCAAAATCGTTGGTTTAGGAGTCAAGATTAAATATTCAGTTTAGTTTTACCCATCTACTGAGAAAATCAGGGAAAGTAAGCCCCAAAATTGCCAAGCCCACCTTCATCTTCAGGCTCAGTTGACTGGGTTCCATAGTGATGAGAAATCTAGGGCTAAATATAAATATGCACATCTGGTGAATGCAAACACAATGCCTTTGCAGTTTTGCATTTAAATTTTTAAATGATTTGCAATTGAGGGGCGGTCTGCTGAATGAGTAAAACATTTAGAAAGTTATTGGATGCAACGGTTGTTTGATGTCAAGGGCATTCTAGAAAGAAAAAAAAAATGACAGTGTTCACACCAAATAGAGTGTATGTTTTATATTGGGGTTTCAGTTTTGTTTTTGTAGTCTTTTAGTAGTGATTGTCAGATTTTGAATTTGTTTTGTGGAAATGTTGCATTGATTAGCTTTCCCAAATGGAGATAAATTTGGAAAAGTTGCAAAGAGTTGCTAGTTCAGGGCTTCCCGATGGAGGAGGTTTGCGGGCAACAGCATGGAAGGTTAGGGTTCTCTTCCGGAATTAACTTTGTTTTGTACTTAATATTGTCAATATGGTGTTTACCACTTTGATTGAAAATGGATTTTTATTTATTTATTTCTGAATGTGCAAGGCATATAGTTCCATATACACAGTGGTTCTCATTTATAGACATAGTCTGAATTTAGAATGAAACCTGATCGTAATTGGTTTTACATTTGGAAAGTTTAGTTTCTTGATATTGATAATGCCACACTATCAATATTTGAATAACTAACCAGACCACCTCAGCCTTTATTGTGTCCAAGAGTAGATGGGTATGGCATCAATTACAACTTATTTTGTGCATTGCAATAGCTCAACAAGATGCATAAAAATGATGTGGAAAACAGGCAGGGAAAACAACAAAGGAAAATTTGTTGAGTTCATTTTTAAGGGGTGTATAGCATTCAGTCAGAAACCTCTCTTAAGGTTTTATTTGATGATGTTAACATTTTTTTTTTTTTTTTTCTTATGATGAAGTAACAGGAGTGAATTTATAATAAAAACCTAAACTTCAGGGAGGTTTCTGTCATTTCAAAAATCTCAAGGGAGGTTTTTCTACCATTTCATTAAACTTCAAGGGAAATTAGTGTAATTGGAAACTAAACCTTAAAGAGAAGTTTATGTTATTTTAACAATTTCATTAAACCTTAGGGGATGTTAGTGTGATTGAAAATAAAACCTCAAGAGAGGTTGAAGTCATTTCAGAAACTTCAGGGAAGGTAGTTACAAATTTACTACCTCAGAAGATACTTGGAATTTCCTTCAAAAAATAATTTATTAAAAAAATAATTTCTATGTTTCAGCCTTCCGCATAGAGTAGCAGCAGGGTTTCATGAGCCTTAGTAATTGGCTGGATTGAATTAATTGAAGACGAAAAGAATTTGAAGTATGAATGTTGCTTGCATGTTCTAAGATTTAACTGTTGAGATAAAAATATTCTGCAACTAGATTAGCTTATGAAATGAGGCCAATTTTCCCAAACAGTTTTGTTTGAGATTTTTTTTAGTTTCCTGGAAAGAGCATTGATAAAGAAGTACAGAAATAACGGTTCAAATCATCCATAGGCTAATGCAACTGTAGAACTTCATATCAGCATCGCTTGTTGCGTCCATCGGCTCTGCAACCATGTATATATCATTTCTTAACCATAACGAAGTTCCCTGCTCTGCTTCATTACTTAGATTAGCCAGTATGTCATGAAATATTTGTGTTAAGGAATTTTGTTCCCCTTGCGCTTGGATTTTTCATTGGAATGATCAGAAAATGGTAGTAACATTACAATGTAACTATTCCCTTCACTTTTCTTCGCCATTTCTTTTGTGATTATTGAAGACAACATAAATTAGACTTACAATTGACAATATGTAACAACACAATAATCGTACAAAATATTTATTACGAAAGAGTCTCACTGTAAATTACAATGATACTCACCCGTTGTAATAATATAAAATGCTTCATTTCATTGTCTCTTTTAATTCTCAATAAAGTTGTGTGATTATCAGGTTGTGCTAGTGTTCTTTCTTGGAAGACATTTAGAATTTCATTTGAAGTTGATTCAATATTGTTTGTAGTTGATTCGCGTATTATATACACTTCATTTCTTCATTTTGCTTCATCTTTCTAGAAATACCAAGTGCGACAATGACTTTCATTTCGCAGTTGATTTTGTTTGAGCTGAATGCCCAAATTACTGTGATTCTATGACTTGCATATTCATCAAAACATGTCTTTGAAATACTCCGATATCAATTTAACAGTAACCATGTGAGCTCCTTTACAATATTTGTTGTTTATGTGTAAGCTCAGAAAAGATGAGTCCTCCGGCACATGGCACGACTGATCAGCCAGGGAGCTTTTAGCTCTATTTGGAACATGACATGCCTCTGAATAATTCTAGAGCAGTATGCTACTGACCTGTCACACATAGCATTTGGTAAATCCAACTTATATTGTCCAAATTCTGTTTTAACCAATATATTAGGGGGATTTAACGTTAGAAATTAAATCCTTAAAAATGCAATAAGCTGTTTTTAGTTGCAAAGTGTTTAGGGATTCGGTTTCCCTGATATGCAAATTCCCAGAGGCTAAGGAGCGATAGTATTGTAATTGTTGAAACAAGACATTAATGAGTCATAACCCTTCATTGCACATTATGTAACTACATACATGAACATGAACCACTTCATGCATGTATCATGTATGTATAGACATTTAATTATCTAAATCAAGTTTACTTTTCAACAAAGAGAAACAAATAACCAAACAAGAAGAAGAAATCAAATGGGGACAAAATACCAAATACCAACGGAGAGACTTGAATCTAAGACTTCTCTCAACATGAGCTCTGATACCATGTTAAGTCACCAACATTTCCGAAAGCTTAAGCTGATAGGTAATGGGCCCAACAATGTATATCAACATATTCAACAATGATGAACCACTACTATAAATAATCCATTTGGGGGAGCTTCTTAGGCATCGAAGTGAGAGTTCATTTGTATAATAACTTGAGAGTATTTTTTGAATACCCACAGTTGAGTGGAGAGAGAGGTGAGTTGTAGTATCTCCAGAGAGATTGAGAGATCATTGTATCTCTTTGAACACTTGTTCTTGTTTGAGAGTGAAAACTATTGCTTGTGGGATTGCCTGGGGATGTAGGCTTAGTGGAACCACGTAGTTCTTTGTTGTCTTGTGTGATTGTCTCTTTCTTACCATTCTCTATATTTTTGTTTGTATTATTGTTCTCAATATACATAACCATCGTCAACCTTGATGTGGTATAGTTTTCTAGAGGCTGTCCACACAACATATAGTTTGCCCTAGTTGTTTGATTCATGGAGTTAATGTATCAACTAATGCTATCTGTTGCACGCTTGCAGTTGCTCTTGGGTTATTTACCGGCTTCTCGAGACTTATGGGAGAAAGAGCTAGCTGAAAATCGATTAAAATATGCAAAGTTAAAAGAGGAGCTTCTCTTGAGTCCTGTAAGATGATTTTGACCATGAACTATTTTCACATAGTAAGAATTGCCAATGGTTTACTAGCTAAATTGTCTAGCTAAAGCAATATTTTAGCAATGATTAGCATAAAAAATGCTATATTTTAACAATGTTACTCCAATGGTCATTTTTCTATTTTTGGTACAACCAACTTTCCCTCCCCATTTAAACTACCATTTTTTCAACTTCCATTACTCAACCATGTCTTTGTCCTGCTATGCACCCTACATTTCTTTTCTTTTTCTTTTTTTTTTCCCCTCTTTTTATTGCTCACTCTACAATTTCTCTGCCTCTACCCATTCTTACTCTACAAAATATTCATTTTGATCTCTCTCATACACTATAGTACTTTCTTTTTCATGGAAGTGCTATGAAAAGTTTTGGAGTTTGAGTTTGTTGAGTTATGGAGTTTGAGTTATTGTTGATTTGTTTGATTTTTTAAGTTCATTTTGGAATTTTTGGTTAGGGGAGATAAACCGTGTTTTTGGAATACAATTGAGGAAGATGAAAAATGTTATTTGGGCAATTGTGTTGAGTTGGCAGATTTATCTATAGCTAAACCATGTGCCACAACGTATAGCAAATCTAAAAAAATAAAGTATTCCTTTTAGCTAGCTATTGAAGAGGGAAAAAATTAAACTTCATGCTTTTTTTTGAACAACAGAAACTCTTACACCTCACCATTGGAGAATCTCTTAGGTTGTGCTTGGATTTCCTTAGCTTATATTTCATTCATATTGTCGTTACATTTTCCCTTGCCATTTCCAAATCCCTAATCAAATCGATGATCCAAAAACATCATTAATGGACTATAATTTTGTGGGTGCTGAATTTTTTTGCCCATACACCTCAATTAGATGTAGTATCTCTGGTTGCTGGTAAATGTGCACTAATTTAAAGCTTCAATCTAGACAGACAGAATTCTCTCGAAGAAACGGTGAAGTGTTGGATTCTAACCAGCAGTGTGCTGACAGTGATGTTGATGGGCCGCTTGAGAGACAAGACATTTCTAATGAAGATCATCCTCTGAACCTTGGTAAGGCTAGTGTTTGGCACCAATTCTTTCAGGTAAATATCTTCTCCATCTTTAGGTGCCCGGTTGAAATTCTTGTGTTGTACTAGACAGATGCTCATAGTAACAGATGCATTTTGTTTCCAGTTCACAGAGATTGCACAGCAGATTGATCGTGACTTGCAACGCACGCACCCAGATATGAAATTCTTCTCTGGGGAATCATCATTGAGTAGGAAAAACCGGGTATTTTAATTTTTTTGTGAAAGTGAATTCTGTTAAGATTGTATACCAAAGTCACAAGTCCCTTCAGGGGTAACCTTGTCATGACTGGACTGGACTGGACCCTCCAGTCCATACGTTGTTCATTTATGTAGATCATTTACGGAAAAAAATCAGACTGATTCATAATCGTAGCCTCATGATTTCATCATATTTGTTGTCAAAGAAATGGATGATAAGTATGATTTTCATAATTGACTACAAGACAGATAGGATGCAATTATGCTGCTATATTTATCGGATCAAACTAATTTTTTTCATAGATTATCCACACACATAAGCTTAGAAAATGAGTAGTTTTGATCATCAAAATGGTCACGTGGATAGTCCACATGACCAGACTGGAGAGAATCTAGTCTCTTTTCCCATATCTTGAGCTAATATAAAGATTCTCATTGACTGGATATGTTGGCTGCTTTATTTCTATCTACAGGAAGCAATGAGAAATATTCTTCTTCTGTTTGCGAAACTAAACCCTGAAATCCGTTACGTCCAAGGCATGAACGAGGTTTTAGCACCACTATTCTATGTATTTAGCACCGATACTGATGAACAAAATGCTGTGAGAATTTCTGCGACCTTGGTGTTTCTATTTTTTTTATATATTTAGTTCTGACTTAAAGAGTAAAATCCAGATACGCTGCTTGTTTTTACATTGAAATCAGTACATTTTGGGGCTAATCTGAACTGAATAACATTACTGTTTATTTTTGTTCCATTATGCAGGCAAATGCAGAGGCCGATAGTTTTTCTTGTTTTGTTCGACTCTTAAGTGACTCAGTCGATCACTTTTGTCAACAACTGGACAATAGTTCTGTTGGTATTCATTCTACCCTTTCTCGCTTGTCAGAGTTATTGAAAGCCAATGATGAAGAACTGTGGCGGCATCTTGAATACACAACCAAGGTAATATAAATACATATTTGGATGTCTGAATATTTTTCAGAATCCTTGTCACTCAATTTTTCTCATTGTCTATTAAAGTTGTATTTGGATCATGGATCTATGTAAAAATTTGAAAAAAAAAAAATGGCAAGGGATATGTGAAAGAAATATAAGCTATTTTTTTAATTTCTTTTCCATTTCCCTTGGCCTTTTTTTTTTTTTTTTTTTTTTCAAATCCTACTCAAATCCATGATACGGCCTAAAAAGTGTCATTCTGTCGACTACCAAAGAAAGTTTGTAATGTTGTCGACAACTTATTTGATTTGAAGTTTGAATTATGAGAAACTTACGGTATCAGTCCTAATGAGCAGGTCAACCCACAATTTTATGGATTTAGGTGGATCACTCTGTTGCTTACGCAGGAATTTGATCTTCATTCTGTCATGAGGATTTGGGATACCCTTTTAAGCAATCCCTTTGGTGTTCAGGTTCTCTCTCTCTCTCTCTCTCGGCTCAACTAGTTTTAAGTGGGGTTTGGCAAATGTGTTTTTTGTAGATTTTTTTATGCTTTATTATAATTTTTTTTTGGCATTTTTTTTTAGTTAAACGTAATTTTGCTAAAAAAAAACTAATACATATGACAAATGGTAAACAAGTTGTCCCTTTGTTATTGGGAAGTTGAGCGGAAAAGTTGTTTATTTCCCATTTTGTCAGCTAAATCAGCCATTGTCAAATGGGCAAATATTTTTTGTAGCTGAAAATAGTCAAGGAGTGGCTAATATGTAAGCTATTGACAAACAAAAGAAGCTCAATTTTTACTCTGTCTAGTTTTCTTCTCATCAGTTTAAAATTTATTCAGCCAATTTGCACCGGTTTATGTGATGCTGATGTATTTGGAGCTCTTTGTGCAGGAAATGCTTTTACGGGTATGTTGTGCGATGTTGCTATGCATTAAAAGCAGTTTGTTGAGTGGTGATTTCATAGCCAACTTGAAGCTTCTGCAGCACTACCCCAAGATCAACATTGAACACCTTCTCCGGGTTGCCAAGGATATCAGCCCCGACACGTCTTCCTTTCATTTGTCACTGTAAATTTTATCTGATGATATGCGAAGAGGGGAGGAGGGGAGAAAAAAGCACTTTTATTTGCAAAATGTCTCCCTTGACATTGTTCAAGAATATAACAGAATTTATCAGTAGATTTTGAGTTGATTGCAATATAGGTATAACAATCTCATGAACAGAAGTATGTCTAAGAACCAAAAAATCAAATATAAAACTAGACACGGAAAACACATGAATGGGCTTGATTTTACAAGATTTGTTGGTAGGACTCAATTCTAGACAATTCTGTCTATTCATGTATTTTCTGCATCTGGTTTTGTATTTGGTTTACGTGTTGGTAGGGCTGCAAACGAACCGAGCCGAGCCGAGCTTGAGCTCGGCTCGTTTACTTAGCGAGCTCGTTTATTGAGCTCGAACTCGGCTTGATAAGGAACTGGGTTTGAGCTCAACTCAGCTCGGCTCAGCTCGTTAATATTAATGAAACTCAAGTTCGGCTTGACTCAGCTCGATAATTTTTTTTAAAAATATTATTTAAATAAAAGTATTATTTATATTATTTAATATATAAATAATATATTTATTATATAATTTAAATAAAGATAAACGAGCTGAGTTCATGCGAGCTCAAGCATAACTCGTTTACTAAATGAGCCAGCTCGAGCCCAGCTCGTTTATTAAACGAACTGAGCCGAGCCGAGTTCTGAACGAGCTGAACCGAGCTTGTTCATGAACAATTTAATTTATTTACAACCCTACATGTTGCTAGGATTATTGCATGAGCAATGGATGAAGGGTCATGATGTGGAGCATTGAGTAAAGCTCTAACTTGTCTTTGAATTTCCATTTTTTCCACACGTATGGAGTTGCAATTTAACTGAGATGTCCCTGATATTTTACTCCATCACCATGAGTCTACTACTACTATATTCACGTGGAAGCTACACATTCCACTTATTAAGGCATGCGTAATGCACAAAAAAAGGGGAACCATGTGAAAAAGTTTTCAGATTGTTGAATTGCCATACAAACTGGTTGTTTAAAGTAGGAGAGTGTTGACAGGGGCATCCCAATTGCTTCCCATGCTCTTACCTTGCATGTGCTTTGGCTTTAACATCTGAATATTTCATTCATATTGTTTGTGGGATCAAGTTCCACTGTCTCACCTACATTTAATTGGTGTTAAAAATAATTTAACTTTTTATAGGATTTGTGATTTGAACCCATGGCAATCTAGTTGTGATACTAGTAGAATCAAGTTCTCTATGTTATGTAAAATCAATTGCTGTTGGGAATAAGAGGTGGCTCTAACAAAAATCGTTGCAACTCTACCCACAAGAAAAAAAAAAAAAAAAAAAAAAGGGGGGCAATATTTACCACAAAAAATAGATAATATATATCACAAAAATGCTTAAAAGAAGTGCATACTTATATATATATATATATATATATTGGAATTTATGTTAGTGTTTGGTACAATTTTGGTTTATAACTTATGAAATAAAAAATAGTTTAAAAAAAGTTAATTTGTTTGGTAACCATTTCGTTTCCAGTTTATATTTATAAAAATTTAAAAAACTGTTATAAAAACTTAATTGATAATTTTTTTTGATTTATAAATGATTGTCTTTATAAATTTGAAAAAAAAGCGTAAACTCAAAAAATGAGTTTACGTTGGTTTTTAAATAGAAATTTAAAAATTTGACTAACAAATTTAAAAAAAAAAAAAATTTTCAAATAATTTTTTTAATTAATTTTTTTTTTTCAATTATAATGTGTATGACCCATTATCATAAATAATAAAAAATAAATATAAATATTTTAGGCCTGAACAAACATATTTTTTAGTTTATGTTTTTAAAATTTTTTAAACATTTTGTTCAAACCAAACGTGTTTGTAGTTTATGTTTTTCAAAAAATAAACAAAAGCCATTTTATAAAATTTTTGTAAACATAAACAAAAAACGTAAAACGTTACCAAATACTATAAATTTTTGTAAACATAAACAAAAAACGTAAACGTTACCAAATGTTATAAATTTTTGTAAACATTAAAAAAAAAAAAAAAAAAAAAAAATTGTAAACGTTATCAAATACTACCTGAAAAACTAAACAGTGCTTTCTAATTTTTTTTTAAAATTTTTTTTAATGATTTTTAGGTCTCGTTTGGGAACAAGCTTTTAGTAACTTTTTGATTTTTTGGCTAAAATATGATGTAAAAAAAAAGAAAAATGTTTTGGACCTCGAAACTGGGAGGCCCCGAATCCCCCTAAGCCCAAAACGACGTCGTTTTGGGCTTAGGTTTTTTTTTTTTTTTTTCTCCTTCTTCTTCTTCGAGGAAGAGAGAGGAGAGAGAGAGAGAGGGAGAGAGAGAGAAGATCGGGGACCTCCCGCAGCTCGTCGCCTCGCCTCGCCATGCTTGCCGCCCGCCAGCCTCGATCGCCGTCTCATGCCTCTCGCCTCCTCGCCTGCCTCGGCCTCCGCCTCATCCCCGAGTTTGTTGGCCCCCCCCCCTCCCTCCTCCCTCCTCCTTCTCCTCCTCTCCTCCATCTTCTTCGTTCTTCTGAAAAAAAAAAAAAAAATTTAAACGACAGCGTCGTTTAAATGCGTTCGGGATTCGGAGAAGGTTTCGAGGTCCCAATCGCAATTGAAAAAAAAATCAGCATGTTTGGGATGACTTTTTGGTTTGTTTTTTTTAGGAAAAGATGTGCAAAAAGTAGAGAGAAAATAGAATCTTTGACTTTTTGGTATAGATTGTTGGTTTTTTGATTTTTTTAATGATTTTTTGACTTTTTGATTAAAATCACTACTTGCCAAACGAAGCCTAGTTTTCAGTTTGAAATAAGTTACACTAAATGTCCTTTAAATGTACATGGGTAAATTACAAATACACCATTTGAGTTTTGATTAAAATACGAATCGCTCCCGATGGTTTTGAAAATTACATTCCACCCCTGAAGTTTCTAATTTCATTACAAATCGACAATTTTATTAATAAATTATCAAGTCAATTAATAGTTTTTAAAGATGTTAAAAATATGTTTCAATTAATAATTTAGGTAATTTTATTATTGTATAGGAAAACAATTATAAATTTCATTTTTATAGTTAATTCTATAAAATAAAAAATTCTACCAAGAAGATATTTGTAATTTTTCAAACTATAGGGACAATCTGTACTTTAAGAAAATTTCAAGGAGTGTATTTGTAATTAGCCAGGATGATTATACAGTATATGCAAAGTTTTCTCTTATCATTGGTGATTTGTGCTATGATTAAAGATTTTATTTTGTGCTAAACTTTCGTCATTAGTACTGAGGTTTGGGTAATATTATATAACTAATAAATCTTACAAGCCTTTTATATTTGCCGATGTGGCACCTATTACCATATTAAAATAGGTCTTGTTTCATATAAAAAAAAAAAAAAAAAAAATTACGCTACACATTGGTTAAGAAAAACAATTTGTAAAATTTATTAGTATTCATTTTATGCTTTATATTAGCTCAAAAATCATATCATTATATTGTTATTAATTATGAGGAAAAAAAAATTGAGATTGCACTAAATTAATTTCTTGATTTGTCACCGTTAGAGATGACATCACTTATATTTTTTTGAGTGAAATTATAATTTGGCAAGTGAGGGAAAAGCAATAATGAAATGGTGAAAATCTTATTGAGGTGCAACTTTTATTGTTTTTTTATTTTTATTTTTTCATTTATGAATTACAACCTCCAAGTATTGATAGTTAGGGAAATTCTATATACACATCAAAAATTCTCTCAGCACACACCATTCTCTCATACCTTTGATCTCTGATTCTTACCTTTCAACATCACCTAGGTTAATTTTTTCTATATGTTTTTTATTTGCGTAGCGATTCACCTTCCATAATTGTTTCTATTTTGAATTTAACTCGACACTGATTGATTGAATATTGTACAACAAAATAAAATTGAACAAAATAAATACGGTTGAAATATTTATGTTGAATAAAATTAATAAGTTCATACTTTTTAGAATAGACAACTCAACTCGTTCAGAATTATTATGTTTACTTTTTTACGTATGAACATTTAATATTTGGTTAACCTTAATAATTTGAACAAAATAGTTTTGTTCACATTGAATATTATGTAAATGTTCAACCATGGTTAATCCGAACGTGTGACGAACAAAACCATCCTTCTAGTGGTTTTACGAACGGAAAAAACAAAAAACAAAATTGCCTTTGTAATATTCATTGATACATTGTTCCAAAGCAAGAAATTGAATGCCATTTATGATGTTTAAATCTTTAAAACTATTGATTTTAATGTTTAAAATTTTAAAAGTGATTGATTCCAATGTTTTAAATCCTAAGTCTTCAAAGATAATAATATTTTGAGTTGGGAATAGAAATATAATAGAGAAGAGAATCAAATAAACTAATTGATAATGAATGATATTCATGAACGTAGTGTGTTAGATTATAATGGAGAAGATGATGCTTGATAATGATAAAGAAATACAATGCTTATATGTCTATATATGATGATGTGCAAAGAGTGTTTTGTATTTTGATGTATGAATTTTCTTTGGATTGATAGACCATTTTGCTTGGTTCCATTTTTTCAAAAACACTTTTCAAGAAATTCTACTTTCTTATTTTCCGAGTTTTTTTTTTTTTTTTTTTTTTTTACTGAATTTTTTTAATATTTTAAGCAAATTTTTTTTTAAAAAAACTTTTTAGACATATCTAACATAAATATACCTAAAAAGTAAAAAAATTGTAAAAACAACCTTTTAAAAATTCACTAAATACAAAAAATACAAAAAAAAAAAAGAAAATTCAGTACATTTTTTTGTATTTTTATGTATTTATTAATTTTTTAAAATATTTTTTTTCAAATTTTTTACTTTTTAGATATATCTAAGTAAGGTGCATTTAAAAAAATAAAAAAATATTTAAAATTTTAAAAATATTCACTACAAATAAAAAAACACGAAAACCAAAAAACTTGATCCAAAAAACTCAAGCCAAACATACTTATAATCCGTAATAGTCATTTTTTTAAGAGATTATTTTAATATAAATTTAATATTTTAATAATATGTACTTGAAATAATTTATAATGTGTAAATAGAATTATCCTTGTAATTATTTATGATCCAACAAGTTGAATTTTTTTTTTTTTTTTTTTTTGACATTTGATATCACACTGAGTAATTGCAGGAATCGGCATTGTGATAAACCAACAAGCACCATCCCCAACGGTAAACGTGAGTTGACTATCACTAATACTAGGACCAACAATCAATAACAGAGTAAAATAATCAACAAAGTATGATCTAAATTGTAAATTTGGTAAGCCTCATACTTAGAATGAATTTAAGTCACGTTCACTCTGTATGATTTTTGAATATTCACAAACAGTTTTCGAGTTGTATTTTTTAATTTTCTGTGAATTTTTAAAATATTTTTATCAATTTTTTAATCTAAACACACTTAAAAAGTAAAAATAAAAAAATTCTTAAAATTCACTAAATATAAAAATTCAGTACTTTTTTTTATTTATATTTTTAAGTATTTATTGAATTCTTTTTTATTTACTTTTTACAAATATTTTACTTTTTCAATACATTTAAATTAGGTGCATTAAAAAAAATGATTAAAATACAAAAAAAAAAAAAAATCATTAAAGACAAAAAAAAAAAAAAAATTAAAAAACTAATAAAAAAAACTCAAAAGCATATAGAGTTATTATCTTTGAATGAATCCAAATCACCTATTATTATTTTTATTTTTTTTTGTATTGGTGTTCTTAATGTTACTATATAAATCAATTTAAAAAAAAATAAAATAAAATATAAAAAGTAGTGTATAAACTAATGGAGCAAAGTTGATTCTCCTACATTTTTCCAATGAGAATTCTGAATTTTTATTTTTTATTTTTTTAATAGTTGTTGAGATCCAGACATAATGGGGAAGTTGTACAGGTGAGGTGTGTTTTGTTTGAAATAATAATATAAAATTTAATAAATTAATGGGGAGGTTGTCCATCCAACTAATCCATAATGTATGGTGGACCAGTTTGTGGGACAAGGAGTAGTGAGTTATGTGGTCCAAAGAAAAGCCACTTGTATGAATACCATTTCACACCAATCTTTTTCTACATTTATTAATATTTGCTTTTGGATTAGTGAGTTATAGGGTCTAAAGAAAAGCCGCTTGTATGAATACCATTTCACACCAATCTTCTTCTACATTTATTAGTATTTGCTTTTGGATTTGAGAATTGACTATGCATCGCAGTTCATTTGGCTCCCCTCCCCCTAATCAATCCCCCCCTCACAATAAATCAAAGACTTCACACTCCATGTTTGGTGTTGGTTTTACGATTTTTTAAAAATAAAAAGATAACGTGATATTTAATGATAGCTAGAAGTTAAATTGTAATTAATCATTTATTTTATGTGATTTGTGGGGACATAATTTTTTAGTTGTTTACGTGATTTAGGTTGTTAACTGAGGTTATAAGTGGGTGATCCTGGTTAGCCGAGGTGTGATTTGATCACACCAGAATATGAGATAATCGGATAGAGGACAAAAGTGCTAGTTAAAGTTAGACTATCTGTTTGGATAAGATTGGACTCTTAAGAGAGTTGATCCCATTCCGAATGGGATGAGTCAAGGTAAGTGTTATCCTAGTGAAGGATAAGAGTCCCATAATGTAAGATTTCTAGGAGAAAGTGGACATTGATTACTATATAAAGATGGTACCCCTGGGGATCTAAGATACATTTTACTTAAAAGTTATTTGTTTATTTGAGCTGAGATAGTTGTGAGATTGTTTGACTAACTTGATCATCGGAGTGTCCCAGGTAGACAAGCCACTAGTCTTGATTCTTTTTGTGTACAGGTGTTGGACTTCTCTATTAATGTACATGCTCTACGGTATAATTCCCAGGATCTCGGCGAAGAGATCCAATTTGCTTGTGAGGTCAAAATTCAACACCCACAATTTGGCGCCATTTGTGGGAACTTAGTCAGAATAGATAGCCAACGTTGTACACAACATGTAGAACCCGCGGGTTGAAGACGACTTGTATAGTAAGGAAGGAGAGCGCATCAATCTTGACAAGAGAGATGAACATGATGGGGGGATAATAGGGAGGAAGTTCCGGAAACGAATAATGCCACCAACGGCCGAAATCCAAGAGCAAAGGACAACTTGAGAAGAGGCAACAGGAGGGCACCAAATCAACCCCTAGAAGAATATTGTAACGAAAATGATATCTAGATTTGGAAGACCAATGTTTTCATCGGGATGCGGAGGTAAAGGATTTGGCCAATAAGGTGGCAGAGTTGTAGACCATGATGAAGTTCATGGTATAGAATCAGGTATTGTAGTTGACACCATCGATGCCGACATTACCACCAGTGGTCATCAATGTTGGTGTCCAGAATAGTAGGCAAACGTCGGTACGATGTAATGGGAGATAGACAGTTTGTTCTTGTAGACACCCCATTTTTTACCACCCTAAGACTTGGGTGCCACCGATTGATCACCCAATGATGAATTTATACACTTGTCCAAATGCTCAATTTCCTCAGCAGGAAACCTCAGTTTTGAGCCTCAGAAACCTATAACCCTTGGGTTTTGTTTTTGGACCAAAACAGTAGTTTTTCAAGCCTGACCATCTAGGGGCCTGCAAACCCACTAGTGGCCTGCTGGCCACTTTTAGTGTACGACCGCCCCCTATTAGTGGTCTGCCAGCCACTTGTGTCAAAAACTAGATCTTTTTGCCAGCTGTGTCAACTGTGTCTGTATAGATATTGTCGAGATAGTCTCATATATTTCTATATAGATGACTCCCTCTCAAAATTAGGTTTGAAAAATTTGTGGAAAAAAGTCTTGGAAAATATTTCTCTTTCTACATTTTTCTCTCTCTCCCTTGCAACATCTATACCTTTTGCCTAGACACTCTAAACCAAACATTGAGGGTTCTTTGCTGAGGTGTTTGAGCTTGCATTTTAGCTTTTAAGGGTGCGAAATTGGTGGTTTGTAATTCAAAGGATCACTCCTCTTCAAGAGGTATACGTCCTAGCTCTTTTGTACCATTTCTTTCCTATCTTTTCTTACAATTTTTGGGCCATTTTTCACCTGTATTTGTAGGTTGAAACTTGTGGTGTAAAGCCATTAAGGGTAGAGGAGTGGACCACCCCTCTTTGAACCTTGTCCTCTAGGTTTTTCCCTTGTGTTTCCCACATTTTCATTCTTTTTTTTTTTTTTTTTTTTTTTTGAGCTTTTTTACCACTAATTTTCAAAGGTTTTTCAGAGACTAAAATGTGGTTTTGAAGTCCCAAAAATGAAAGGCTTAACCTCCTCTCCTTTGGTTTGTTTACTAGCTTAATTGCTGCATTATTTTAGCTTACTTTTGTAGATGTTTTTACCTTAATTTCAGTGCTGTTTTAAGTTGTTCATGTCATTATGTTTTGTATTGCATGCTTGTAGTGTAACAGTCCTCATAGGTTTGGTGTTTTAAGCATTAGATACCAACCTATTTGAGCTGATAGCATTTATTTCAAGCTTTCCATACTTGTGTTCATCTCTAATCATCTCTGTACTTCTCTTATTTCTTGGCTTCTTCTTTGCTTTGAGAGTCGGTTCAAACCGATTGTTTGTTTAAGCTTGAGATAGAGATTGTTGTGCTTAATGGTTTAATCTCTTCGGAGGTTCATTACCAACGGCATGACATCTCTCTCATGTCCAAAACAACCCTTTGTTTGACACTTCTTTCCATTAGTGGACTTAATCTTCATTATTGGACTAAAAGGCTTAAGGAATGGAAATGTAATTAAAAGAGGTATTAAAATTGGAATAAAATGGAGCAAGATAATAAAATGGTTTGGGTTCAATCGGATGTTAATTGAACCCATTGAGTCTTAAGTTGTTTCATACTTGTTAGTGATGAAAACGGTTCAAAAGTCAATATCAACAATTTCCCTTAATCAATACCATGATAGGGAGAAGGTTCGTGGGTCTTTCATTATGCATTTATTGAGATTGTATCCCTTGGTTCATAAGTCATCACGCAATGAATTTGCGTCGATTAGTGGCTTGCGAATCAAGCCTACCTCTTCTTTGAACTATTTGATGATAAGGAGAGGCAGGGTGGATAGACATCTCCTGAAAATGCTCTGTTTGTTATCTATTACAGCAAGGCAGTACCACAAACTAGTGGCCGGCCGACCACTTTTTTTGTATGGCCATCCACCATTTCTGGCCAGCCGGCCACCTTTTTTCAACCAGGTAGTGTCCCTTTTTTCCTGCAGAACAGAGCAGAGGCTTAGGAGAAAATAGTGTAATTTTCTGACTACAAAACAGAACCCTTTTGGCAACAAAACAGAGGCATTTTCTGGTGGAAACCGCCTTCATACATGAGCATTCCTTACTTCTCGGGGCTGATTAGTTAGAGTACTTAATTACTTAGCTTAATTAATCTTATAGTGTAACTACTTAGTTAGTCCTTTATATTATTATATTTGTGTTGTAATTAATTAATTAACGTAGCTAGTTAATTTTGTGTTGTAATAGTTAGAGTAATTAATTTTGTGTTGTAATCATTTAATTAGCTAGGATAGTTAGTTAAATTCGGCATTGTAATAGTTAGTTAAGTAGCTTAGCTAATTCATTTATTTGGACCCTCTTGTGCGAGGGCTAATTTGTACTAATTAGCTAGTGTAGTTAATTTATTTCATTTGGTTTGTAATAGTTAGTTAATTCGTAGTAATTAGCTAAGACACTTATTCGGACCTTCTTGTGCGAGGGCAAATATGTAATATTTGTGTATGTCTTCTAACCCCACGTCTTTCTCCTTTTTATTTAACCGCTTATGATGGATAGTTTAGAGCATCATATTTCGTTTAGCATTTCTCATGTATAAAGCATTCATTTGTCTTGCATGCATTAGGCTCGGCGCATCATTCTAACTCACATTGTTATTTATTACTTCTTTGAAAACGTGCTCAAACCACATACCATCAAATTGATTCACATGTCATGTTAGTAGCTGAGCTGATTTAAATTACATATTGCATGTGTTGCATTAGTCATGTTGCGTTATTTAGGAGCATGCATGTTCTAAATTATTTTGCTTTGTTTGGCTTCCCTTGGAGTACTAAGTGAGCATTTATTGCTTTAGCATATTGCATTCGTGTGTGATTGTTGCCACGTCAAGCGTGAACTAAGTGCTTAATTGATATAACTGTTTGAATGCCTGTAGATGAAGGCCAATTGCTTAAATTGGGATAATTTGCTTAATTTAGATATGAGCCCACTTTTTCAAGTGGTACGTATTCAAACAAATATGAAATCAAAGTGTTCCAATTTTTGCAAATTAACCTATAATTGTGTGCAACACATAGTAATGTTAGCCGAATAACTAGAACAAGAGTATATAATGTAAATAAGAATCACATCATGATTAGTAGAGGCCGATCTTTGATCGGGCGAGTGGGGTGCTCAATTCATGACCTTCCCCTCTCGTACCTAAGTTCCCGAGCCGAGACACTTTGGTGATGACGGATAAGTGGCCTTTGGTAAGAGTTATAGGTTTCCTAAATTTCCCAAAAACATTTAGGTGGCGACTCTGTAATCAGGCAAAGCAGTTCATTTTTGGCATTTTTGATTTAAAATTGATTTTCCAAAAGATTTGCTGGATTTGGACTTTTTTATGTTTATCTATTTCACATTGCACTTGTGAAATCAAATTCAGAACCACGGGAGTCCAAACTGTAGGGCTATTGTATCCGAAAAGAGCACGAAAAGCAAGCTATAACCGCCCACAAGACTTGGGCGCTTTATTCTGAGCACTCGATGGTGAAAGTTACGTTGTCAATGTTTCGAATTCTTAGTGAAGGAGTTTGATTTTTGGCTCTAAAAAGATCTCAACCTTCCATACCTAGGCTGTTTCTATACCTTTATACCACAAAAATCCATTTTTTAGCACCATGCCAACCTACTCTGAGCTTGAAACAGAGGAATAGGGGAGCCACGTTGGGGCCTGACCATGCCTCCTTTGGGGCTAGTCGTGGCGATTTGGGGCCGGCCGTGCCTTTTGGGCGAGAAACATTGCTTTGGGTAGGAATCCGCCAGCTATTTATTTTTGAAGATATTTGTGACCTATTTGGCTCAAATTCTATAAATACGAGCATATATCTTTGTTTTGAGTGTTAGAAAAATTTCAAAGAAGCAAAAACACCTTTGAGAGCCCTTTCTTCCTTTGCAAGCTAGCTTTGTGATATTATATCATCCTTGAACCATATCTATACATCATATACACCCTTAGAGCTAAACGTTGGAGCCTTGAGAATCATAATTCAACCTTGAGAGTGTGCTAGGATCAAGTTTGGTTTACAACCAAAGCTTGCTCTCTTTAAAAGGTATAAGCTTGTCACATTTTTCCTTACTTTTATTACAATCTCTCTCTATCTATTTCTTGTGTTTTTGTGTTGTTTTGGATCCATTCCAAGTGTTAGAACTTGGGGTTGAAGAGCTACCAAGGTAAATAGGCTTAACACCCTTTCTTGCACCTTATCCCATAGCATATACCCTTTGTTTTTACACTCTTTTCTTTGGTTTTCACACTGATTTTCAGAGTTCAAAAGGGTTGAAAAACATGGTTTAGAAGTCTCAAAACTGGAGGGGTTAGCCACCTCTCCTTGCTCTTGTTTACTAGTTTTGTGTCTCTTTGTCCTTACCTATCTTTTTGTGCTCTTTTAGCTACTTTTTTTTTTTTTTTTTTTTACACTTTAGGGGCTATTTAGGGATGTTTTAATCCATTTAATTAGTTTATGTTTTGAATACTTTGCTTCTTGTGTTGTACGTCCTCATGACTTCTGTTGTTTAGTCCTTAGACATCGAGTTATTCGAGTTGATAGCCTTCTTTACTTAGTTTCTATGTAAAGAGTTTCTTTTTTGGTAATAATAAACTTTGCATAATCATTTTTGCACCCTTCCTCCTTTCTTGGTTTCTTTGTTTGAGAGTTGTTTCAAGCGATTGATTGTTATTCAATGCATGAGAAAGAGACCTCCTATGCTCAATGGCTTAATCTCTTCGGAGGTTCATCATCAAGGCATAGTCTCTCTTTCATGCTAAGGATCACTTCTCGTTCTCTTCCTTTAGTGGACTTAAATATCACTTTGGGACAAAATGGTTAAAGAATGGAAATGTAAGTCAAAAAGGACTAATAAAATTGGTTTAAAATCAATGAAACCGACATAAAGAAGATGAATAAAAGTGGTTAGATTCGGCCGGACATTTTGCCTAGTTCATCGCGTCAAGAGTTATCATATATTAATTCATGATATTTTAATAAATTTTGAGGCGTGTCTACCTCCCCCTTTGAGCGAACTTCATGATAGGAGGGAGGGGTGGTTGTCTTTCATTGCATTTATTAACTTTTTGTCCAAACGTGCTCGAAATCATCAAGCAATCATCTTGCTATCATTGATGGTTTCGAAATTGAATCCATTCTTCTCTTGAGTTTCCCCATGACAGAGAAGAGTAGAAGGGACAAACAGGGCTTAGAAAGGCTCTTTCTGCACTGTTTTCACCTCAGAGCACAAAAATATTTTTCTGCATGAAAATAGGGCACAACCAAATTTTCTTGGACCCGGCCGCACCTCATTGGGGGCCGGCTGGGCTCCAATGTTTGGTAAACAAAATCCTTTAAACAGAAACAAAGGGCAGTGGCTGAGGGTAAAACAAAGCAATTGCATAGAGGGTAGACAGAGTAATTTCTGCAAACGGCCTTCATTGACGCGCATATAATCCTTGTGCATCTTCTTTTCTTTTATTATTATTGTTATAATTATTGTTCATAATGATATTGTAATTACTTTTTATGTTATTGTTGTAATTATTATTATTGTAACTATTGTTGTTTATTATATCGTTGTAATCATTGTCATAATGTCTTGTTATAATAAATTAGATAGTTAGTTATTTGTTTAGTATTCATTTGGACTAGTAATAAGTAGTGAATTTGGACACTCATTCAGACCCTCTTGCACGAGGGCAAAATATGTAATAATTGTGTATGTCTTCCAACTCTCATTTCTTTCTCCCTTTTATTTATCCGCTTATAATGGTAGCATCATATTTACTTAGCATTTTCCATGACTTGCATCCATTCATCTTGCACGCATAAGGGTTCGGCTCATTATTCTAACTAATGTCAAATTCAAACTCTTTGCTCGAATACATGCTTTATCGCATGCCTTGAAATGAATCACATGCCATGTTAGTAGCCGAGCTTATTATTTGCATAATGTGTGCGTTGCATTAGTCATATTGCATTATTTAGGAGCATGCATTTCTTTTAATTATCTTGCTTTATTTGGCTCGAAGTACTAGGTGAGCATTTTTTACTTTAGCATATTGCATTGTGTGTTTATGTTGTCATATCAAGCATAATACCATGAGGCTAAGTGCTTAAGTGATACACCTGTTTGAATGCAAGTGGATAAAGGCCTTTTTACTTAAATTGGAATAATTTGATTAATGTCAATACAAGCTCGCTTTTTCAATTGACGCGTATTCAAAACACTTTTTCAAAAACAAACATAAAATCAATGCATTCCAAAATTTTGTGAATTGGTCTATACTTGTGTGCATCACCTAGTAAAATTAGCCTAATAATCGGAACAAGAGCATATAATGTAAATAAAAATCATATCATGATTAGTAGAGGCCGAGCTTTGATCGGGTGAGTGGGGTCATGACCTTCTCCTCTCATACCTAAGTTTTCGAGCCGAGACACTTTGGTGATGACGGACTAATGGCCTTTGGCACAAGTCACGGGTTTCTTAAATTTCTCAAAAATATCTAGGTGGTGACTCTAAAATCTGGTAAAGCGGTCCATTTTTGGCATTTTTTATTCAAAATCGATTTTTCAAAAGATTTGCCAGATTTGGACTCATTTGTGTTCATCTATTTCACATTGCACTTGTGAAACCAGATTCAGAATCGCGGGAGTTCGAACTATAGGGCTAATTGTATCCGAAAGGAGCACGAAAAGCAAGTTATAGTTCTCCATGATAATCAGCACACGCTAGCGAATGTGAACTCTGAAAAGAGATACCATTGCAGATTAAAGGATTGAGGCAAGTGAATGGACAAGGTCACTGCACCGAGAAGATATTGGATCTTAACAGATGCATGAGGCCAAACCCCAGCACATGAAGCAGTGCACCGAAGAGGTTGAAGTCGGTTAATAGCAGGACACTAAGGTGATCTAAGGAGGGATTCAGGTAACCTCCTTTAGAAGAAGATGAATGCTGCTGAGGTCACATCACTTAACATGCCAAAGATGTCGTTTTCCAAGGAGCTGGAAGTGTTTAAGGGACCGAAGAGCTTCACCATACCAAACTTTCATAGATATGATGGTAAATCTAACCCTAATTTTCATATTGGACTTTATCTTAATGCGAAGTTGTTATGGGGTGGAAATGATCCACTATTATGTAAGGTGTTCCTTGTAACATTGGGAGACATAGCCTCAAATTGGTTTTTGAAGTTACCAAAGGGATCGGTAAAGAGTTGGGATGGTCTGGTTAAGATGTTTGTAAGTCAGTTTATCACGAACAACATTCAACCATTGAGGGTTGACATGTTGGTGTCTATGAAGATGGATGTCGATAAAGGTCTGAGAGCCTATGCGAAAAGATATTATAGGTTTACAACCAAATTCCAGGTTATAACTAGAATTTGTCATTATCTCATTTAAGAATGGCCTAGAAGACGATAGCCCACTTAGACAATCTTTGGCTAAGACTCTTCCAATGTCAGTGGAAAATCTAATAGCTAGGATAAAAAAGTATGCTGGAACAGGAAGACAAGCCGAAACAAGGAAGTACTGGTAAACAAGAGAAAAGAAACAATTCACCTAGGCGGAACCAATCACTGAGGAGGAATGGAGTAGACCATGTCAACGGAGAGCCAAGAATGAAGTTGATGTAGGCAGTCATCGCTGTCTTCAAGATTTCCATTTATAAGATCTTGGAAAGAATAAGAAATAATCCTTGCTTCAGATCACCCCAAAGGGTTCCTAAGGTGTCCATGAGGAGATGCTCAGATAAGTCATGTACATATCACAATAAGAATATGCATATGACAGAGAGATATCGATCTGAAGCAGCATTTAGAAGACCTCGTCAGGCAAGGTCATCTGAGGAACTTGATCGACAAGGAAAGAATGAATACATAACATGTGAATGAGGCCAAGCTCTAGCAGGAGCACCACCATACCTTTGTTTGCAGCACCTCGGGTTGAGGAACCTCGAGTCATTAACGTGATCCATTCCTAGGTGAACGCTAACGAGATTAGAAGGGACACTCAAACTGTGAAGTACTTGTAGTAGGTATTTCAAGTGCAGAAGAAGAGACCTCAACCAACAGAATGTCAGGGGCCAGTGATATCTTTTACGGAGGTAGATTTAGACATTGTTCAATAGCCACACAACGATGCATTGCTAGTTACTTTGTTCATCAGAGAATGTAAAATAAAAAGGATACTCATTGCTTAAGGTAGTTCCTATGACATCATTTACGTTGGAGTTTTTAGGGAACTTGACCTTAGGCAAAAAGATTTAGAACCATTTGACAGTCTAATGGTTGGGTTCAACGGGATGCCAACATGGCCTATAGGGGTCATGAGTTTGAATGTACAAGCAGGCACAAAGACAATGATGACAGAGTTCACTATGATCGATACCCCATCACCTTACAATGACATCTTAGGGAGACTGTGACTTCGCGCAATGCAAGTTGTCCCTTCAATCTTGCATCAGTTACTTCGATTCCCAATAGATTTCAGGATCGAGGAAATTCGAGGAGATTAGGTGCAAGCGAAAAGTTGCTCCATTGTAACAATGAAGTTTACTTGTAGTATCTGAGATGTCAAATCAGTTAAAGTAGAAGAGGAATACCAAAAGCTCTTGGAAGACTTCAGCAAAGAACCAACTGATAAGAGCCAGGAATCGTTGAAAAAGATCTTGGTTAACGAAGGGGATAAAGAACGATTATTTCTTCTCGGCTCTAGTTTGGCCGATGAGGAAGAAAGAGAATTGGAAGCTTTCCTTAGAGAGAACATAGATGTAATGCCCCAAAATAATAACAACAACCCATCTCATGATAATCAAAAGAAAACGTAACATGCGAAATAATAACCTTTCATTTATCTTCTTTTACCATACAAAAGATGACATATGCGAATATACATTCATAAATCCTAGGTCTTGAATCTATAGCATATGCCACATATGATCAAACTGAAATAAAAGGTTATCCAGATAAGTTAATACCCTAATGACTACATCTTTCCAAGACAATGCTTGGGTACAACAAAAGTGAGTTCAACTCAATACAGTTAAAGCCGAAGGTTTGTACAAAAATAATTACATCAAAAGAAACAAAAGAAGCTCTTGGCTCTAAGTCCTCCCAAGCTATGTCTTTGGTGGAGGCATATCATCAGCACCTGAAAGTTGTTTTCCACGTAAGGTAAGCTAAAATCCAGTAGAGATACTTTAACACAATTTATGAAACTTAACGAAGTCATGAGGTGAATGCACATGCATGCCATTCGTCAAATGTTTTTTTCATTTTCATCTTAAAACAATGCAATGCCAGAATTATATATATCAGCTCATGAAAATATCCTTTTTATATTAGAAAGCATGGCAGTGGATACAAAACACTAGGAATTTCTAGGTATGTGTTTGCTAGTAGGCTATACAAGCACTACCAAAGCCATTTTATCGGTACTAACTGGAACGATCGGCACTTAACCGTGCGGGTTTCTAAACTTCAACCAAGGACACACAAGCCAATAATATAAACCACAACCACATCCCCTAACCAGATTCACCAAGGTATACACCCATGTTTCTCAAAATAATACATTTTCAATGTTCCAGTATGAAACAATGCTTGATGTATAATGTATGAGAAATTAGTTTCAATTTAACCTAATCCTCATGCAATTTCTATAACAATCAAGACTATCCTCCACCGATAGCCCAAAATAGATATTTCTACTCAACAGATAATTTTCTAAATAACAGATAAAATCTCATAAATTTTAAAATGGGAGCGATAATACATATCCAACTCCACTTTCATCATTAATAGATACGTTTTCCATATCCTTTCAAAATCCAACATCCTTTATTTTCCTTTCATAAAACAAATATCTATAATTTTCAAACAAAACTTTTTTTATTTCCAAAAATCACATTTAAAGAAAGATCCTCCCATATTTCAACACAACCCATCAATATAGATACTTCCACAAACCCCTGTCAAGCATTTATTTGAAAAATCCCTTTTTTATATTTCACAATCAAACCCTTGATTTAACCCAAAAATTACCAAATTAGTAACCCTTTCTAGGGAGCAAATAACCAAGCTAAGGATCATACTAAAGATTGAAGAAATCCCTACTTTCAGAGTAGAAGAGGAAGAGAGCAAGGGGTGAAACTTTGATGGAGCCAAAAATGAGATCCTCTCCAATTAGAATGAAGTGTTCAACAAGCTCTACCTTTTTCTCCAAGGAGCAATGGTGGAGAAATCAATGGATGATGGAGTATTTAAGGCTTTAAGCAAGAACTAGAGAGAGAGAGAGAAAGTAAAGAAATAAGGGTTTGGAAGGTTTTAGTGAGAGAGAGGAAATGAAAAAGTGATTCAAAAATTCCTTTCCCCGAACTGATATACGCGCAGATAGCTTGAGCGATCAAAATACCGCTCGAGTGTAAGACACAATAAGTGAGACAGCTCGAGCGACCAAAACACAGCTTGAGTGCACAATAACCCCTTTCCAGAAGTTTGCAAACTAAAGAAGACCGCTCGAGTGCAAGAAATATCGCTTGAGCGATGATACCCTATTTCTAAAACTTTTACAGACCTACAAAATATTAGGAGATTTCAAAGATTGCTTGAGCAGCCAAAACATCGCTCGAGCGAACAAGAAAAAAATAAAACATTAACTCTTTTGAAAAACTAACTCCCAACCTATTTCAAACATAGCCAACAACCCAACTTAACTAAAAACAAGACGATAAAAGACATAAACAACAATTAAAGACACAAAATCCCAGATATAAGAGCATGAAATGGATCAGGTCTAAACCAAAACCGTTATAATAGAAGTGACTGCTTGGATGCCCTATGAGATGCCAAGTATTGATCCCGAGGTAACTCGTTATTGGTTAAATGTAGATAGACCAACAATCGAGCAAAACCTGTAATCCAAAGAGCAAGAAAACCCACAATGATTCATGTGGAAGCGGTGGAAGAAAAAATAAAGAAGCTGCTAAAAGCGCAAGCAATTAGAGAAGTCTATTTCTCGACGTGGCTCTCCAACACAGTGGCGGTCAAAAAGAAAAATAGGAAGTTAAGGGTCTGTGAGGATTTCACAAGTCTGAACAAGGCTTGCCCAAAATACTGTTTCCTTTTTCCAAAGATTGACCATTTAGTTGATGCAACCTCGGGACACGGGAGAATGAGTTTTCTAGATGCATACCAAGGTTATCACCAGATCACAATGTACGAACCAGATCAGGAGAAAACTACCTTTATCACTCCAAATGGCTTAGATTTCTATAAGGTGATGCCTTTTAGACTAAAGAATGTAGGAGTAACATATCAGAGATTGGTAACCAAGATGTTCAAACATCTGATTGGGAAGACAGTTGAAGTATACATTGATGACATGGTTGTAAAGAGTAAGAAATCCACAAATCACTTAACTGACCTCAGGGAGGTGTTTACGATCTTGAAGGCATTTTGGTTTCTACTAAATGCTTCCAAGTGTGCTTTAGGAGTTGGATCAAGTAATTTTCTAGGATACTTAGTCACTAAAAGAGGAATATAAGCCAACTCTGACCAGATCAAGGCCATCCTTGATCTAGAGAGTTTGAAGAATGCAAAAGATATGCAAGTCTTGACCAGTATAGCAGTAACGTTGAACAGATTCATTAGCAGAAGTTTTGATAAGTGCAAGTCATTCTTTCATCTAATAAAGAAGGCCGCCGACTTTAAGTTGACTGAAGTTTATGAGATTGCATTGAAGTTTGTGAGATTGCTCTAGCCAACCTAAAGAGGTACTTGTCTTTCCAACCTTTGAAAACACTAATGCCTAGGGAGGAGTTGTTCTTGTTCCTAGCCATATTAGATCATGTAATGAGTATAATGGTGATCTGGGAAGATGAAGGGGAACAAAAAACTGTTTACTACATCAGCAAGACCCTTTCCAGTTTTGAGACGAGGTATTTACCATTATAGAAGTTAATACTAGCAATAGTGGTGGAGGCAAAGAAATTGAACCACTATTTCCAAGCCCGCCCAATCAGAGTGATAACTAAACATGCATTGAAATCCTTTTTGCAGCATGGAGATTTATAAGAAAGAATAGCACAACGGGCTGTCATTTTAGGTCAGTATGATATAGAATACTGACCAAGGACAACAATAAAAAGACATGTATTGGCCAACTTTGTTAATGAGTGTAATCCAAACTTGATTTCAAGGCCTAGATAAATGAACCTCAGACTCGGGGGGATAGTAAGGCCAGAAACTTCACAGATTGTGGTCCAACCTCCCAAGCCTACAGAGGAGATTGTAAACCAGAAGAAGAAATTTGAGCAACTGAAGCCTTGCAATGTATACATTAGCAAATCTTTTTGGCTCTTTGTTGATGGAAGCTCCAACGGACAAGGAGCGAGGGTAGGAGTTGTTCTGACCGCACTAGATAGACAGGTGATTGAGTAGTCAATTAAGCCAGGATTCAAGGCCCTAAACAATAAAGCAAAATATGAGGCATTGATTGCAGGTTTGAGGTTAGCAGCTGCAATTGAAGTCAATGATGTGGTAGTCTAAGGTCATTCAACTGTTGAGACAATTTAGAAGTTGCCACCTTCAACAAGTATGTTGAAAAGATAATAGTCATGTCGATACGCCGACTAACCTAGCTTTAACCGTGAAGACTGATATTCCCAAAACCATCATGATTGACTATTTGTTGTGCCTAAATAGCCCTTAATTGTTGAGTCTAAAGCAATATGTGTTGAGCTTGGTTCAAGACTTGTGGTATTTGTAAGGGATGGAAGACTACCAAAAGACAAAAGGAAAGCACACAAGATAAGGCTTAGATCGGCAAAGTTCTACTTTTCAGTCGAAGGGCATCTTTACAGAAGGTCATTCACAGGACCACTATTGCAATGTGTGCACCCTTCTCAAGTTGAAGACTTCTTGTACGAGATACATGAAGGAGTATATGGAAGCTATATTGGGGGCAGATCATTAGCCCATAGAGCAATCACCTAAGGGTACTGATGGCCCTACATGCAGAAGGACGCTGATGCTTATATAAGAAAGTGTGAAAAGTGTCAGAGGTTTGCACCTTTGATACATTAACCTGTCATAAATCTAGTATCTAGTTCATGGTCTTTAGCCCAATGGGGCATGGATTTAGTCGAACAACTGTCATAAACAACTAGCTAGAGAAAGTTTATCTTAGTAGCTATTGACTATTTCACTAAGTAGATAGAGGCTGAACCATTAGCCAAAATTTGATATGTGGATGTCAAGAACTTTATCTAGAGGAACATCGTCACTAGATTTGGCATACCAAAGGCCATTGTAACAGACAATAACACTCAATTTGATAGCAAGTTAATCAAGACTTTTGTGCAAAGTACAAGATCAAGAACTACTATTCAACGCCTAGCTTTTCTCAAAGCAATGACCAAGCCGAGACATCGAACAAGACCATCTTAAATAGAATCAAGAAGAGATTGGAAGCAGCGAAAGACACAGAGTTGCCTAATGTACTATGGACATATCAGAGTATGCTGAGAATATCAACTGGAGAAACCCCTTTTACCATGGCCTATGGCACAGAATTAATGATACCTTTAGAGATCAGCATTCTAGGTATAAGAACACAAGCAGTAGAGAGTGAGCAGAATGAAGCATTATTTGCCTGAGATCTTAACTTGATTGAAGAAAGAAAAGACAGAGCATCACTTTGGCTGGGAGTATATAAGTAAGGATTTGCTAGAGCCTACAATAAAAAGGTCACTCCCAGAGAATTCAAGGTTAGAGACCTTGTCCTAAGGAAAGTGGTTGGCAACAAGAAGGATCCCAGGGAGGGCAAACTTGGCCCAAACTGGGAAGGATCGTACAAGATCACCTTGGTTGTTGGTGTAGGAGCATATCGACTAGAAGACAGCGATGGCAAGCAATAACCAAGACCTTGGAACACCAACAATTTGAAGGTTTTTTTTTTTTTTATATCATTAGTAGCTTAGCCTATTGTAACTTAGAAGTTTGATTAGAAGTTCTTACCTGATGTTTTATTAATAAAAGTTTAGTTTGATTTGTTCATCACAACTCTTGTTAGAACTTGTACGATTTTGATGTGTAACTTTGGTAGAAAGTTAGGATATGTTTAGGCTGATATGATGTTTCAACGAGAAACTAGACATTTGACTTAAAATTACCAAGAAGTTAGAGCGGAACTAAGTTAAAGAGATGTTTTAACTAGAAACAAGACAAAATCAACTGAGATTATACCAATAGCCAGTAATGTCGGATTACCGACCTAGCCAGTTAGGTACATGTAAAGTCGAGGTAACAAGTACCACGAAAATTGGTACATTGAGGTAAAGCCTCAAATGTTTTGTTTAGATAAGCTAAAGAGATAACATTGGTCAAGGATGCCTAGCTCAGAAGGATCTAGGCAAGAATATGACATTGACTGTATAATGTGGAAATTAGTGAAACCTACGCTATATTAAGGGGTAGAAAGCCGAGATATGTTAGTAAGATCATGGGCCTTGTTATGATCTGAGTTATGACTTGGAAGTAATACTTGGTAAAAATTTTCAAGAATTTGTGAACAAGGTAGAAGTGCAACCTAACGGATATAACGGTACTATTCGAGGTAGTACTGTTACCCAAGATGATGTTGGCCAAGATCTAGTTCAAGTAAGTTATCAATGATAATCAAGAAAGTTACACTTGGAAAAATATTTGATAAGCGTTGAAGATATAAAGTGAAAGACAAAAGAAAGCAAGCAACAACATAGTATAAAGTCAACGCAGCCACAAAAGAGAAGTCTGTATTCATAAAAGGAAGTATGCTTACATTTGTCGGCATATCGACTAGTAAAAAAGGGTTGTCATTGTTCAGAAATGGAAGTACTGGAAAAAAATTTCAAAAAGGGCTAAGCTTTTGGTTGAACTTCAGTCTGAACCTTGATTTGTTCAACTTCAATAACAACAGTTGTGTGGGCTTCAGTAATCTTCATGGTTGAGGTGTCGGCTTCAATATCGGCAGCGATTTCCTCGTCGATTTCCTTGAGAGTCTCTTCAATCGTCTTCTTGGCCATAGTCTTGTCTGCCTAGTTGCTAGTAGTAGAGTTAGCTTGGCTGTCCTAGACCTCTTCATTATCCTTCCCAATTAGATCCAGGGTACCCTCGTTGAGCATCGGCGAGGTGGCTTTGGCTTGAAGATCTTCATCTTCCTCTAAGCCGTCAGATTTTTTGGCTAGAGGGTCTTTTGGCTTAGGGGGAGGAGGGAATGGAAGTACAAGCTTCATAAGATCTCGGTAAAGTGAATCCTTGGGGACAACAGTGGCATTTAAGGCAGTCATCTATCCAATAACCTAGCCTCTATTTCAGGCAATGATAATTTTCTTTTTGTATGCCTCTTTCATAGCTTGTTTCCACCCCTCATAAGCTGGGGTGTTGGCCTGCTTGATTTCTCATTTTTTGCTGGCTAAAGCTTCTGCCAGTTTCTTCTCTGCTTCGGTGACTCTTTCTTTCGTAGCTTTGGCAAAGGCTTTAGCTCTCTGTGCTTCCATTTTGGTGGCGGTGATGAGCTCCCTTTACTTCTTGCACTTCTCTTCGGATTCGTTGAGTGGCTGGAGGTACTTAGCCGACTTCAACGTCTGTATGGTAAGGTCTTTCTTCATTATCTCAGCCTTGTATGAAAAAACGTAGGCATGTTGGATTGACTACAAAAGAAATGAAAGAGATCAGTAGTGAAGGAAAAACCCTAAGTGAAAATTGCTTAAAGAATGTGGAAATCTTACCGAAATGGAGTATTGCGTCATTTTAGAGAAGTGCTCGTACTCTTTAAGGTTGCTAATGTCATCTATGTTGGATGGCAGAAGTAACCCAATACTAAGAGCGCCAACGACTTTGGCACTCTTGGAAGCATTGTCCTTGACCTTTAGTGGTCGGTTGCCAACAAGGATCTCGAGAAACCAGTTGTCATCGGGAGTGATGCCCCTTGATCCTTCCATCCTAGTGGACTTGAGGTGCTTACTTTCCTAAGCCTCGGCAGACTCAGAGGTAGGATGTTTTGCAATAGCCATCTAGGAGATAAATATGCTGTCTTTAGGATCCTTGACTTTGTAAGTCAGCATCGCTGTTTGCTTTTCCTTGGCCTTGGATTTGGATTTGGGTTTGTTGGACCTTGGAGAAGTGGGTGTGGATTGCACAGTTAGTATGCCGGGGATATTGTTGAGAAGATCATCGACAACCATAGCTTTGTGAGCCATCTCCTCAGCAGTAGTGGCAATAGTTACACCACCTCAGTATATCACTGGAAGAGTGTTTAACAGATTGTACAAATCGTATGTCTGAAGTTAGGGACCTCAGCGTTGCCTATTTCTAGTTTTTGTAGTGGCATTATCACTACTTTGGCGCTTGTGTTGCCTTTGTATTAGAGGGACAATGAGAGGAGTAACTGATGACATGCTAGGTTGTTGGCTTGGTTCAGAGGTTGAAGCTTGGTCTTCTTAAGAGAAAGAGTTTGGAGCAGATACAAGAGTGTTTTTAGAAGGAGGAGTTCGACTTCGCGATGGCAAGTTTGGTAGGGGAGACTTATATGTAGGAATGAAGTTTAGCAAGATAAGGGCGTGGCATTTTTGATTGGCAAGGCAAGGAGTTGGCCGATCTCGTCCTTTTGTATCTGTTGCTTGCGCTGGGATTTGCTCAGCTGAAGGGGACCTAAAACAAAGAACGATATGTGTTAAGTCCTAAGTTTAATAAAAAATTGTAGTAAAAAATAAATAAAGAATTTTCCAAGTATGGGCTTACTCTCACCTTTTTCTCTAACCTTCCCAGGCAAAGGGTAGATACAGAGGTTGTCACTAGGAAGGGATTCCCAGTTGCTTAAGACGATAAAAAAAATCATCTCTAGCACCTTTGTTTGAACCTGGGAGGTCACCCACAAACTTGAATTTGTTAGACCTCGGCTTCAGGTAGTAAGTTTTACCTCCCTTGGTTTTGAGGCCACACATGGTATAGCAATATTAGAGGTCTCTAAGGATGAGGTGTACACCATGTTGGCAATTTAGCTTGGTGACACCCATTATGACTCTAAAGGTATTGATGGCTAACTACATAGGGTTTAGTTTATAGAAGTTCATGACTTCTTAGAAAAGAATGTGGCGGGGGAATCTGATCCCACCCTCGACTATAGAAACAATAGGGAAGGGCATACAGTTATCCTTGGGCTCTGTGGAGTTATTTTCATCTGCCAAATGTATTTAAACGTAGACCAGAATGTTGAATTCTTGGCGGAAGTGTTCTAGCTTGATGGGAGAGTCTACTCTCCACTTAAAGGCATCCATGGGAGTGTTCTTGGTGGGTTTAACCTAAGGTTTTTAGCAAGAAGTTTTGAAAATATCTAAGTTTTTTGTTTATTTAGGGTGATTCAATGCACAAAAACCCAGATTTGAGTCTAGAATGGGCAAGAATAGACACAAGTATGCAAGAATTAAGGAAAAAACTAGAAAATTACTAGAAATTATGTAAAATCTCTATGTTTCTTGTGATGATTCGATGCTTAAGCAGATTAAAACGTGTAACAATATGAAGAAAACTGGAAAAATAAAGGAGGTGAACAAGTTCAAGAGTTCAAGAATAGTAAAACCAAAGCTAAAACTCAGGAATGGGTGACTTACTAGTGGTTTCAGGAGAAACAGATGACGGATTTGAGTTCACTATAGTGAGATGACATTTTTAATCTGTATAGAATGTTGATCTAAAGAGAGAAATTCTAAGAAGAGAGAGAGAGAGAGAGAGAGAGAGAGAGAGAGAGTGTGTGTGTATGAAGTGAGGAGGTGAAGAGGTAAGAGAAGGGTTTTGGGAGAGGAAAACGACGACAAAATTGAAGTGATTTTGAATTTGTTGGAAAATGTGCTAAATGATGACATTAGATGAAGCGATGTGTGTCAGTAAGATGGCGTGTAAGGAACCAGTGGGGCAGCGCCAAGTGGTGGTGGTTGTTGGAGTGATAGCTAAGTAGGGCTATTCATGAGTTGGATCAGACCGATTTCGTTTGTCATCTATCACTTGAACCAATAGCTTCAGATGGGAGAAAACCTTAACCAATCTCGGTTGAATATTGGTTCAATACCGATCACTTTGGGTAATAGAAAATCTGTTTGGACTTTAGTCGGCCTTACACCAAATCCACCATCCATAACATCAACACAAAAGAAGAAGATCGAGAGGTTTTGGGAGAGGGAGATCAAAGACGTTTTGTAACACCCCGAAGAATACCTTTTATGAAAATTATACAATAATTTATTTTTGAAATACCTTAAGCTAAATTAGTTATTGTATAATAATAAATAGTTAAATTGATACTGAGAAAATCATATTTACTTTTATGATTGTATGTGTTAAAATATAATTTATAATAGGGATTATTATGCTTTACTAAAAGATAATAATGTAATTATATATATATATATATATATATTGTTGGGGCAAAGTGTAATTAGAAGGAAGTTTGCAATTCATTGAATGAATTGCCAATGAGTGAAATGTGATGCCATGTGGTATGCAATATGGTGCCATGTGGTATGCAACATGGTAAGGCAGGCACTTTGGAGCAAATTGATCTTCTATAAATAGGAGATATATAGTGAAGGAATATATATAACAAATGACGGGCATATGAGAGAGTGAGCTGGGAACAGAAGTTAAGTTATATTAAGGTGAGTTTTATTATATTTTGAGTTACCATAAATTATTTTATGTAAATTATGTTTTGCAAATTATATTAGTTTCTAAAGTATATTATTTGTTAAATGAACCTTATTTGCTTCAAAAGAGAAACCCATGGATAAAACTGTTTATTAAATATGTTTTTGGACAATTATTTTGTAAGTACCACCACAGAAGTCCAATGCCTTGGGGGGCTTAAATAACTATTGGTCTTTGAATTGTCACTTTAGTGACCTTTTGACGGTTCCATGCCTTGGAGGACTTAAATAACCATTGACATTCTGATTAATCACTTTGTGACCTTCTGTTTGTCATGGATCCACTGACCCTCTATTTTGTTATGTTCTTTTCTGTTGTCACTTTTGTGACCTTCTGAAGGTCCTAAGCTCGGGGACTTAAATATCTGGACCTCTGAAGGTCCCATATTTGGGGGACTTAAATATCTATTAACCCTCTATTCTATTCTATTCTATTCTATTCTATTCTATACCGTAGTTAGGATTATTTTGATTATATGATTTCTGTATTATATGTTTGTACCAAACTATTTTTTGTTTAGCCTGAATAATTATCCATAATGATTTTACTACCCTTATGTTCTCAGTATAATATTTCTTACTCTACCATGTACTTATAGTTGTTAACTACTTTCAGGTGACGTGTCAAGACCAGTGTATGGGGTAGGCACAAGGCACTTTGTAGTTATAGTCTAACTCCGATAATGTAAATGAATAAAAGCTCCAATGTATATATTTTTAATTAAATAAAATTTTGGATACCCTTTTATTTTACTTCGCTGCACTATTAATTTGTTTATGACTTCAATTAATGTCTTGTTACGACGCCGAACCTTTGGGTGCCGGGTTTGAGTCATGACAGGTTTTGGAGAGAGAAAAGAAGATTTGTACCATCACTACCATCACGATGATCTTCTAGCTAGTGCGATGATCTTGATGCCACCACCGCAATGATCTTGACGCTGCCATTGCAATGATCTTAACACCATAATCGCAATCTCATAGGAACTACCGTTGAATTTCAAAAATCAAATTGATTGGAGTGGGAATTGTTTGAAGGGAAATGGGTTTTGGGGGTGATAGATTTTCAGATTTTCGAGAGAGAGAGAGAGAGAGAGAGAAAGAGAGAGAAAAGGACAAAGAGAGTCAGAGAAGTGGTAAAACACGTGAGAGATATAGTATGAGACAAAGAGAGAGACGAAAGGAGAGAGAGAGAGAGAGAGTGAGTGAAAGAGAGAAAAGTTGTGAACACGTGAGAGATAGATAGTGGGATAAGGGTTGTTGTTAACTTGTCACTTTCAAGTAATGATACTTATGGAGATAATCTTTAATTTGCACAACCAATGATCAAGGACACATGTAAATGTATCATTATAAATTGTCGGTTCGATTTCGCTAAAGAAAATCTATTTAAGATCGACACTCATCTGAGAAATAGAAAATTTCATTCTTATCCACCATAGCCAACCATACATTGCACAGAAACTGACCGTTGATTGATTTTTCAAGTCAGTTTCGTCGGTTTAGGCAAGTGATTCGGTTTTTGTATAGCCGTACAGCTAAGTGTTGAGCAAGTTAAAACGCTTGATTCTGAGTTCTTGTTTCTTGGAAGCCAATGAGTTATGATCCTGGTTGGGAGGGTGTCCTTTACTATGTTATTCAGCTGACATGCTGAAAGATTATACGATATAGGTTCCATCAACTCAGTATGGCCAAAGTAATAAAACCTAGGGCAGTTGTGGGGACATAAATTTTGGGTTTGTCCACATGACCTAGGTTGTTAGTCGAGTTTACACATGGGTGATCCTGGTTAGTTGAGTCCGAGATAATTGGATAGAGGACAAGAGTTCTAGTTAAAGTTAGACTACTTTTTTGGGTAAGGCTAGACTCTTAAGAGAGATGATCCTATTTCGAATAGGATGAGACAGGATAAGTGTTATCCTAGTGAAGAATAAGAGTCCGATGATGTAAGACTTCTAAGGGGAAAGTGGATATTGATTACTAAATAAAGATGGAACTCCTATGGGTCTAAGATATACCTTACTTGAGAGTTATTTGTTTACTTGAGCCGATATTTGTGATTAATTGATCGTCAAAGTACTCTCAGGTGGACGAGCCACTAGTCTTGTTTCTTTCTATATGTAGTGTTGGGCTTCTCTATTCCTGCACGTGCTCTACGGTTTAATTCCCAGGATCTCGGCGAAGAGATTCGATTTGGTTGTGAGGTCAAAATTTAACAATTACATGATTATATTGTTGAATCTTAGTAGGCTGCCCACTATGATAATTTGAATGTTCATCTTATAAGGTCTTTTAAGAAAATCATTCATGCAATAAATTAAGTTGATAGAACAATTATAATCATATGATCATATCATATTTGTTAAAAAAATGAAATGCCAAGTATGATCTCAAGAACAAATGATTCTAATATGATATAATCATGTACTTATGGTTGTCCAATCAATTTCATTTTGACATAAATAATTTGTTTAAAGAATCTTATAAGATGAATAACTCAAATCATGAATGTAGGCACATTCACATCCAACCAGACAATCTAGTAGAAGAAAATCATATCCCTATATAAAAGTGGAATTTATCAATTTTTTTCCAACTGAGCTCAAAATATTAACAAATTTCTGTCCAAGTTTAGAGAAGTTCTACAATGCACAACTCCTTTTTGAGGTGTACTAGAATTAGGTTACCATATATATATATAATTAAATTTGATTATACTTTATCCTCGTACTTAAAAGCACAATACCAAATATAGTACTACCTAAGATATAATCGAGGGCTACTATTTGGTTAGGGTTAATAATATTTTACCCCCTTATAGTTTAATTCAAAAACACATTAGTCCCCTATAGTCTACAAATGTACACTTAACCTTCCTCTAGTATGGAGTGAAATGTAAAAGTTACAAATTCTGTCTATGTTAACATTGTGTGCATAACATGCACTACGTTAAGTGCTTGTGTTAGGTCTATAACTATAAAATGACATTTTTATCCTCTTACATTTTTTCCTTTTCTTTTATTCTTACTTTTTCCTCCATTATTGCACAACGGTGGTGGAATCTATCTCCCTATCTTTTTTGCAACTGCACATTATCTCCACCCTCTCATTTGTTGGAAAATTTGAATTACAATTTACTCCAATAGTTGTGTCTCTTGAGATGGAAGGGTGTGTCTTTTCGAAGGGTTATAACCTTTCTAAAGAGTCATGGAGGAATCTATATATTCTATCCCCCTCACTTCAATTTGAGATAGAGAATTCATAATTTCTTCTTCACTTTGCATTTTATTCTTCATATTTCCCGAGTCTAATTTTTCCTATGAAGAGAGTACATGCACAACGAAGTGAGCTAGGCTTGCAATAGTAGTGCTGCTAGTGCAAGACATTGATTGTTGTTTCCTGGGAGATAGACGTCCATTGAATCCTAAGCACCGATGGGAGGACGAATCTGTCTTAAGAAAAAAGTGTCACACACTCGACTCGATCAGGTTTTATCTATTTATGTACTGTAAAGTTTGTTACGTTATTATGTCATTTTATTTCAGTTTTGGTTTTGCCCAAAAACCATTTACATATTTTTAAATTATACTTTCCATATAGTTTGGTACTATTTTTCTAACAATCTTAAGACAGATTCGGTTTTTGAGAAAATATAATTGATTGATTGTGTCCAAAACTGTGTTTTAGTAAATTTTTTTGTTGTCTCTGTATCTTTTTCAAAACATGTTTCTATTTATGAATATCATGAGTAATGCAATGTTTTAAATTGATTCAAATATGATTTCGTTCATTTTCATTGTGGTAATTTAGATGTTACTTGTTTCTGTATGAATAGTATGATTTGACTTTGTTTGATTAGTTGCAACATACTATTAATAGGATCATTTTTTTGAATTTCTGGGTTTTGATTGATCGGGTTTGACCTAGTTATTTTATCTGCATTATTTTCACTTCAATTGATTGATGCGATCGTTTCAATATGAGAATGTATAGGTTTCATTTTGTTGTTTGAGAATCTGATTGTATTGATTGGAAGAGAATTGAGGGTTATAGGGAGGAACATTGATTATGTTTTGTGGTGTGAAAGATTGAATCTTGGGGTTTGAAATGAGCACCCAAAAGCCGGTTGTGACCTGGCTGAGGAAGCCAAGAAGCGGATTGTTTATCTGATCATATGCATGGTTGGGAGTGCAAAATAAATTTGATCAGTGTAAATAGAAACACAACCCAAATAAAGGAGAATTTCCTGGGAATTCCAACAATATTTTCTTACTCACTATTTGTTTGTTTAATTTTCCAAAAATGAAGAGAGGATTTCATTTCCTTCATCTCCAAATCTTTTTACAGAGATCACCTGTTTTTCCCAGTTCTATTTTGTTCGACTCTATAACCATTTTTATTTTTATATTGGAAAAAAAAAAACCGAAATCGAAAAATTCTAACGTTACAAAGCCGCCACAGAGAGAGAAATGTCTTGTACCGTTGGAATCTTGAACTCACCTGTGTTCTCTTCATCTAGGGTTTGTTCTTCTCTTTTTTGCAAATCCCCCACAAAACCACACTTTTGGCAAGGGAAATGACAGAAGAAAACCCATTTTGTTTTTTGAAAGAATGAGGCGATATGTAACCATGGATGGGAGAGGTGGAGAGTGGATAGTCAGGGGCTGTGATGTTTTTGGGCTGTGATGTTTCTGCAAATCCTCACTCTTATCTTCCCCAGATAAAAACCTTTCTCTAACCCTAACCCACTCGCCTTCTTCTTCTTTGCTGTTTAGGCTTCGAGTATAGAAGCCTCTGAGCGGACTTAATAGGGCTTCTAATGATTGTGCGGTTTTGACTTTGTTTTCGTCTTCGTCTTCTTCTCCGCCAGCACTGTTGAAAAAGAAGAGGGTGACAAGGCTGGATATTCCGAATTCGGGAATGGGTTTTAGTGGTGGTTGTGTGGCGACGCCGGTGGTGGGAGTGGAGAGGAGGGAGGTTGTGGAGGCTGAGAGTGGTGGGTTTTCAGTGTTTGGTAAGAGGAGAAGAAGGGAAGCCATAGAAAATAGGTACTCGGCCCTCCTCAGCCTTCAAGGAGTTCCCAAACAGTGATGTGTTACCATTCAATATTTTCTGGGCTTAGGTTTGGTCCAATAGTAATGACAAATTATTGGGCTGAGCATTAATGGGTAATGATTTAAAATTTTATGAAGTGACTCATATTTTTTTTGGGTTAGTGTTATGATTTTATTTATACCTGCTTTCCTAGTATGTTGAATCCATGCACCATCTATAATAAACCTATGAAGAGTGGGCATGGGACGCACAACGCACTGTTAGAAATAAAAATGACTTCAATGATACATTATCATCAGCAGTAGTTATATGTGGTTGCTTCAAGTTGGTAATTTGTTTGCTGTAATCCCATTTTAAATAATTAATTGCACATACAGCCTGGGTTGGGTCCTCCACTAGGTGTTCAAAGAGAGCTTTGCTATGGTGAAGCCAAATACCCTAAAGAATTTTGATTGGGTATGACCATAATTAACTTTTATTTGAGGAATACTATGAATTTAAATTTTTATAATTGTTAGAATTTCAATTATGTATATTTGTTTATAAGTTAGTATCTCAAGTTCCTCTTAAGGAAAGGTACAAATATTTGACAAATATTTTGTGGAAGTTTTCAAGAATGTGTTTTTAAAATCAATATATGATTTTAATTACTAAAATCTGGTATGATTTTTGATTTGTGAATTCTTGAAACTTGAGAAAATATAGAGTATATGTTATATACTTGGGAAAATTTTCAGAATGTAATTTGATGTCATTAATTGATATATTTGCTATATCGATTTGATATGTGGTGCATTTAAATGGATGTCAATTATTTATCAAAGTGTTGATAAAAATGTAAACTTATGTATTTTGACATTAGAGGAATTCTAACATTCTTTGGATTAATGATTGTGAATTTGGTGTAGTGACCGATAACTCCGTAATGAAATATTATATGAGTTAAAATATTTTATGGGTGAAAGACACTTTGGTAATTGTCGACGTAGTCACTAATACTGGATAAGACAAATAAAATGTAAATGTAATTATACAGTGATATTTATATTCTATATTGAGATTGGAATTAAAGCAGTAAAAAAAAGAAATAATGCGTGGCTAAAGAAATGTTATTTGACAAAGTGTTGTGGCCACAACCGGTATTAGCAAGTTATGAAGCAAGTTATGAAGTCTAATTGTTTTTTAGACAAATTAGTATTGTGATTATATTCACAAAGCAGTTTACATCTTGTTATTTAGTTCAAGCATGCCAATTAATGATATATTCTGATTTACCTCAAAATTGTGGGGGTGTATTAATATTTTTGTGTTATTATACATCAACAAGAGAAATTAAGTTTCTTTGGAATGCTTAAAATGTGGGGGTGCTTGGAGGATTTTACCAAAGTAACGGTTTCAATTGTAGATCCACAAAGAATATAAATTCTTTTTATAGGACAAAGTTAGAGTAGAAGCAGATATAGTTTCATTAACTCCTAAGGAACACCTCTATGTTTGTTATTTAAATTTAAAAATAGGAGTGACATAGAGTAACGGTAAGTCTCGAAATAATTAAAGACTTAATATCGTAAGATATTTACTTTCAGTTGTGCATATTGTCTAAGGATAATTTAGTGGATTTACGAACTATTCAATGATATATAACTGAGAAGGTCAAATGGAAAATAGCGGCCGCTAAACAAAAAGTTTGACCAGAGAGCAAATGAAGGAATGTTCATCGAGAGGAATGTGATTAAAGCCTATTACATCAGAGTCATCATAATGGTAACCCTATTTAGATGACTGGAGATCCCAAGAACTAAGTTCAAAGGGACAACTAAGTTATGCGTGGCTCGCCATAAATCACTGAAGGAGTCCATCTCCTATCCATTCCTATGATGAGAATGATATCTGCAACATGTGTTGTATGTAGGGGACTTAGGATAAGCTATGCTTTTAATGATCACTTATATCTTGAAAACCCTAGAGGGGTATCTTTCAAGAAGAGTATTAAAAAGACTCGAAATAAGGATCACCTATATGAGTGTGAAGGGGCCGCTTCTATGAAAATTGATAAAGCTAAATTTCTAAAGCACTCATGGAACACCAAGAGATGCCCAAGGCCAAAACGGGCACAACCGTGAGAACTAAGTTGTGTTTGGAGATATTCTGTGTGAATTCTATTGTTTTAGCTTACACAAATGGCTGAACAGTTCAAGGCATCACGTCCACTGATTATCTAGTAAGTCTGATAGACTTTCACTAGGGAAGGTTCAAAGCCAAAAGCTACTTATCCCGATATAGGGTATTTTCTTAATGTACTCTTTCTTTGTCTGCATGCTGTTCCATGTCCTTTCTGTAAATTTCATTCATGTAGGGGATTGTTGGAAAGTTGGAATTCCAATTTACTCCAATAGTTGTGTCTCTTGAGATGGAAGGGTGTGTCCTTTCGAAGGGTCACAACCTTTCTAAAGAGTTATGGAAGAATCTATATATTCTATTCCTCTCACTTCAATTTCAGATAGAGAATTCATCATTTCTTTTTCATTTTGCATTTTATTCTTCATATTTCTTAAGTCTAATTTTTTTTTATGAAGAGAGTACATGCACAATGAAGTTCGCTAGCCTTGCAATAGTAGTGTTGCTAGTGCAAGATATTGATCATTGTATTCTGGGAGATAGACGTTCATTGAATCCTAAGCATGGGTGGGAGGACGAATCTGTCTTAAGAAAAGAGTATCACACACTTGACTCGATCAGGTTTTATCTATTAATGTACTGTAAAGTTTGTTATGTTATTATGTCATTTTATTTCAGATTTGGTTTTGCCCAAAAATCGTTTACATATTTTTAAATTATATTTTTCATATAATTTGGTACTAATTTTCTAACATCATCTCCCTTTCCTTTTCCTTAGTTCCTTCAACAATCCGAAGCCAACAACAGAATTAGGATTTTATCACCGCAATGGTCAAAAGATAAATAATATTTTTTCACAATATAAACAAATACACATGTATGTACAGTACAATATATAAATTATATATAAATATTCAAATATCATAAAAATAACTTTTTTTTTAAAAAATAAAAAGAGAATGTAAGATGAAAGAAGAATGAAATATATATTTTTTATATTAAAGAGACAATTTTATTTATAAAATAAGATATATATATATATATATATATAAATTTTGAAGTGTTATGATAAACATTCTTTTTTTATAAAAACAGAGAGGCCATGCCCCATAGTTCTTTTAGATCCATCATTGCCACTATGGGACCACCACCTCACCATAACACAAATAGCACACCACGTCACTCAATGAAATGGATTATTAATATGGAATAGTTTATAATTAATTTATAGGCATTAGAACAAATTGATGTCATTCTAATGCTTTCATCATCAAAATAGACATTTTTATTATTTAATTTCTGGCCACGACTTTTTCATTAGCCAATATAGACATAAACGCCCACTGTTATATTCCTCGAACCTGCTGTGTTGATTTCCCCCATTATACATAAAAGGTCTACATAAATATATGTATGATTATGTGAGTTTTTATGGTAGTGAACTGAAAGAGAAGAGCCATGGGTTTTGGATGTATATATATAACTATACATATGTATGTGTGTGGGTATTTTTGCTAGTTCGGCTGTGAAATCCGGTAGAGAGAGAGAGAGAGAGAGAGAGAGAGAGGAGAAAAATGAAAGAAAATGAAGAAAACTGGAGATAGAAGGAACTTTGGTTAATGATTTATAAAAAAGAAAATTAGAGTAAAGAATAAGGGTATTATAGACTTTTCACAAAATTTATTAAGAGTGGTGTTGTTAGCACTTCATAAATTATTTTGGATTCTTAATTTTTTTGAATCTTCACTTATAAATTTTGAAATCCTTAAAATTTCCTTTCTTCCCCTATATAATATCAAAATTATCCTTAAAACATTTCATACACACCTCTTACACTCCCAAAAAAACTTCATTTTCAAAAAATCTTAACAAAACCAACTAAAAAGAAGAAGAGTCTCATCATTTTCAAAACCCACGAAGAAAAAGAAGAAGAAGAAAAAGAAAAATATTGTCACTGCCGGTTTAACCAACTTCCTATTTGATATTTTTCACTGTTCGCAAATCCAAACTCTTGATTTGAGCCACAATAATCTTTCAAGGAATGTTCTAATACAAAACTTGTCTATGATTGTCACCAACCTTACTTATCTTAACATATCATACAATCACTTCTCGGAAATTAAAATCTCCGATTCTCGATTCTCAATTCTTTAAACGATTCACTTCTTCGAGTTTTCTTCATTCTGGACCCATCACAGATCACAAAAAGTTCAATAACAATATTCGGTTATTGATTCCCGAACAAAGAAACAATGTTTGGGCCTGTGTTCCCGAGTTTTGGTCATATGTTCGGGAACTTAGTCCTGAAAAAATGATGAACATATTTTATTATTTTTGCTATTTTTTTTCAAGAAACTTACCTTTACAAAATCAATCTCCTTTGAGCTAAGAACAACATCAAAGTTATGAACCTCCTCTAAGCTTTTATTGTTGTACTCCTCTCGTCTTATGGAGTTGTGGTTGCCAGAAAAATTTTCACTCATTGTCATAGTCGGAAAAATGTAGGTAATCAAATGGTTGCCACCATTACCATCGGAATATTGTCGCCAAAAGATTTTCAAGGTTTTGAGGGTGGATAAGTTTTGAAGGTGAGATTTGGGAAAGATGGAGGGGTAATGATAGAGGTGGGTGCTCTCATAAATCCTAATTCATGATGTAGTGGGTGTGTAAGTTTAATTGTGAGATGGGATGTCTTAAAATTAATGATGTCCTTTGTAATAATTTTATTTGAGATTATTATTTTAATAAAAAAAGCTAAAAATTTGGAATCCAAAGTAATTTATGAGGTGATAATAACACTCTTTATTAATGGAGTTCAACTTTACAATTTGCTCTATACCACAAGAGAATTGTGTGTATATTTATAGACCACAAAGGGGTAATGTGTTTTTTAACTAAATTATAAGAAGGTAAATTGTAATTAACCCTAGCTAAAATTATAATCATAATACATAATCAACATCACAATTAAAATAAAAACCACAATTAGTCATAATTATGGGTGTTTATTCGATGATATGTTGTTTAAACAATTTATCAGTTGATGCTTGACAAAAAAAATTTATAAAAAACCTAACAAATATTAAATCTTATTATTTTAACTAATAAATATCATATGAAAACATATTTGAGAGGGAGATTTCATAAATTGGCATTGGGCCAAGCTAATGACCGAGCTAAGTTGGGCCAAGCAAGTTTGGGCCGAGCTGAGTTCGTACGGATAGTGGGGTGCGCTCGGTCAAGGCCCTGGTTCGATTTAGCCGGGATAACATTAGGCTATCAGCCTGGTTAATTTTATTTGCACATTGAGTTAGACGGGTTAGGTCTTCCGTAGATCAGTCCAACCGAGCAAGAGCTAGGTCATAACTGAGGTCGGCTAAGCCGTAGTGAGATTTTTCAATGAAACCGGACTATTAGCACGGTGTGACGATGTGGCATCGTGCTAGGTGTAGCTCGGTTTAGAGCATTGCACATCTCTGCAGTAGCACGGTCGTGGAGTGATGGAGTGGCACCATGATTTCCATTCGCACCAATGCCGTTTGGCAGTTTTGTTAGGTGGTGTTTAGCTGTATTTGCGCTGACACATGGGGAAATGGAAGATGAGAGCAGGTCCACACGTCCCAAGGGAAATGAGCGCAAAAACGCGCGCAAAAATTATATAAACAAGGCTGCGCCTCCATACGCGGGATTGACTGGTGAAAAACTCAACTACCACATTGTCCCCTCTCATTTCTCTCTCCCTAAAGGTGTGCTAACTTGATTGTCGGAGGAGTTTTTCGGCAACACACCGCCGGGTAGCTCACCGCTATTGTATTTGCAGGTTAATCGGAAAGAAGTGAAGCTTGGACATGAAGAGTACGGACGGTATCGGATATTTGGCTACCATATAATATTTATTCTCCAAACTATACCACAACCAAAGACAAACGGTCACAATGGGGTCCCAAAAAGGAGGGCGTGGCTTCATTTGGAATGTGAATTGGATTTTTGATTTTTTGACTTTTTAGTTATTTTATGCCTCGTTTGGGAAGTAAGTCTTAAAATCAAAAAGTTATAAAATAAAAATAAAAAAATCAAAAAACTTAGGACCTGTATCAAAAAGTCAAGATTTCATTTTCTCTTTATTTTTGCGCATCTTTTCGTAAAAAATTAAAAAATAATTCCAAATATATAAATTTTTTTCCCTCATATTTTAGTCAAAAAATCAAAAAATTACTTAAATAGTCTATTTCCAAATGAGACTTTAATTTGTTAAGAAATTTCGTTTATGATGAATTTTTTAATTTTTCTAAATATTTATGAGAGAAAAATTAAAATAATGATAGTGTATCTTATAATTTGCCCCATAGTTGATTAGTTTTATTTGATGAACAAGTTTGTAATAAAAAAACGTTTCTATCCCTATCTAAAACATAAAATTAAAAGGTAAACTACCGATAGGTCCTACTTTGGAGACTTATTAACCAATAGGTCCTACTTTGGAGACTTATTACCTATTAAGTCCTATTTGATATAATTTATTAAGTGATAAAGATAAATTTATCAGTTTTTTTTTATGAATAATTTTATAGTGATAAATTTATCAGTCTCTTTGTTTTATGAATAAATTTTTAGTGATAAATTTATCACTCTCTTATTTTTATAGTGTTAAATTTATTAGTTAGGACCTGTAGATAAATAAGTCTAATTAACAGGACTAATTGATAAGTACCCCCAAAATTAAACGTTTCTGTCCCAAGTGTGTGTGACTTGTTTGTTTGTTTGATGAGTCCACGGTAGCCAAGTTTTTAACTAATAAAACGTGACTAGAGTTCCAATTTGGAATTAAACTCGCGGTTGCGGTTGATTATTATTTTGTTTTATAGTGTATTATTATTATTATTTAAATTATTTGATTATATGTGTTCGGTATATCATTTATAATTTTTAATTGATTATTTTTAAGTTTTTTTGTTAAGTTTTTTTTAATAGCTTAATTAATTTAATATTTTGTTTTATTATTTAAATTATTTGATTCTATGTATTAATATATCTAATAATTATATAATTTTATTCGCAAGGCTAAAAAATTAGACTTTGATATCAATTTAAATACATAGCAAAATAGAAAGGGGAATTTTTTTTAAGATTTCTGATATTAAGATTTTATAAAATAAATGATATGTAATATTTTTATAGTAGTTAAGGTCTATCAGCATTTCTACAAAGAAAATTTAACTTAGAAATTTGGCTCGATTCAAAAAAATTTCACCTTGACTCAAAGAAATTTCAATTTTCACATCAAAATTTCTCTGTGATCATATCATAAAATTTTTCTGAGTTGAGGCCGAAATTTCTTTGAGTCGGGTGAAATTTTTCTGAGTCAAGCAAAAATTATTTGAGTCGAATTTTCTCTATGAAAATATTGAGGGACCTTAGCTATTAAAAAAATATCTTGGACCTCTCCTATTATACAAAGTTGAAGAAAAATGTTTCACTAATTTTTCCAAAATAAAACACCTTTTAAAGATAAAATATAAATTTAATTTTTTTTTAAATAAAAACCTTAAGTAGATGGGATCTTTTACTAATTTATAATATTTGTGTATTTGTATTTTATTTTTTAGAATCATTTTTGGGACTAAATACGTTTGAATTAAATATTTTACGGACTTAATAGATTCGATCAATAGTTCATGAATATAATTTAGGAACTTAATAAACCCAATTGATAGTTTAGAAATAGAATAATTAATTTAATAATAGTAATGCTATACAAATAAAAAAAATCATAATAAGAGATAAAAAGTAAATTTAACCTTCAAAAATAAAATTAAAAAAAATCCCAGAGTTTGACCATTTTAATAAAATAAATATCAAGTTTTTAATTTTGTCAATTTAAATCTTATTTTTCTGATTTGTTTTCAATATAAACCATTCGTTTATTTTCTTTAATTAAAATCGACGAAAAAATAGTACTATAATCATTAAAATCAATGTAGGTATATATCAAATATCTAAAATATTCATTTTCATTAAATTTAATGACCAAAATATTATTTTTTTAGTTAATTTATTTAACAAAAATAGATAAATTGTTCATATTGAAAAAAATTAAAAAATTAAAGATTTAAATTGACAAAATTTAAACTTCGGAATTTGTTTTGTTATAAGCGCCTTTGAGCTTTTCTTGTATGTTTTCCAAAAATATATTCAGTTGGTTTTGTTTTAATTTTCAAAAAATTTTATCTTTTTATTTTTCATATTTTTTTATTTTTAATGAATTTTTTTAATATTTGAAGTAATTTTTTGGATAAATTATAAATATATCCCTGAGGTTTGATTAAAATATAAATTATCCCCTGTGGTTTTGGAAATTACATTTTACTCCTTGAGATTTTTAATTTTATAATAAATCGCCCATTTTATTAATAAATTATCAAATTAATTAATAATTTTTAATGATGATAGAAATATGTTTGATTAATAATTTAGGTAATTTTATTATTGTATATAGGAGACCAATTATAAATTTCATTTTTTTAGTTAATTTTGTTAAATAAAAAATACTAATAAGGAGGTATTTGTAACTTTTCAAATCATATGAGGCAATTTGTATTTTAAGCAAACCTCAAGGGTTGTATTTGTAATTTACCTAATTTACTAAATACCACAAAATACAAAAAAAAAATAAATAAATAAACAAAAAACAAAAAATCAATAATTCTTTGTATTTTTATGTATTTATTAATTTTTTAAAATATTTTTTTATAAATATTTTACTATTTAGATACATTTAAGTAGATTTTTTTTTAATATTCCAAAAAAAGAAACTATTTAGAGAATTAACCGGCTTTTCAAATTATTTAAGAAATTAACCTGCTTTGAAATCGCATTTTAAAAATGCGATTCCAATTGAAATCACATTTTAAAAATGCAATGCCATGTATCATCATGTCATCATAAATTACAGTTTCAACTTGCGATTTTAAGATAAAATTACATGTTCAAGATGTAATTTCAATTTCAAAATCGCATTTTGAAAATACGATTTCAAAAAGTAGGTTAGTTTCTTAAATAGTTTGAAAAGTGAATCAATTCTCTAATTAGTTTTTTTTTTTTGAATATTTTAAAAAAAAATCCATCTAAGTAAGATGTATCTAAAAAAAAATTACTTAAAATTTTAAAAATATTTACTAAAAATAAAAAAATTCAATTTATAAAAAAATTAAATTCAGAAAATTAAAACAAAATATACTGAATTATTTATTTTTTTCACTTAGACGGGTGATGAGAAATTTTTTTTTGCTTTTGACACCCACGATGCAAAAGGGACGAAGTTGATTGACAACGACCAAACCAGCCTGTCCCACGGCGCTTTCCCTCCTCCCCTGCATAACACTCTCTCAAATACAATACATACACATATATTATTATTATTATTATTATAATTATATATTATTATATATATAATACAGATCTCCATATATTCATTCATACATCCCATTCAACATAAAGATAAGTATTTATATTTACGGATGGGATAGACTCCCCCAACCTGCTTCTTTCTCTATTCCATCTCTCTGTTCTCTGCCGGATATTCATCTTCACTACTAATTTTTCCTATTGCTGTTTCTGACTTTGTTTCGTTTTCACAGTGCTTCAAATTCAAAGGTCTGTGTGCTCATGTTTACTTGATCTTCTTTTCTTGTAAATAAACATGTAGTATATAGTTGTTGTACTGTATGTATATGAAGTAATTGAGGTTTGAGTTTTGTCATTTGCAGAGAGAAAGACAGACACTAACATGGCGCGGATACTGCTTCATGGCACTATGCACGTCACTATCTATGAGATTGATAAACTTCACACTGGTTTTGGTCGCAAATTCTTCAACAAGGTACTCTCTCTCGATTCAATTACAACCATTATGATTTGAGATCTATGAAGCATCATACGGATTGATTAATTGATTGATGCGGAAAATTTTCTGAAAAAAAATAAAACCCAACACATGAATATGTTAAGGATGTTGAAATGTAACATTATCAATTAAGTTTCATCTAGTATCATGTAGTTATTCAAAAGTAAAACTAATTTAATTTCTAATTGTGCATACTTTTTAATATAATTTTTAGTATCCGAGGAGTATCCAAGCTTTCTAGGATCTATCTATTATCTATCTATCTGCCTGTGTTTGTGTAATGTTTTATGTTTGATGTACATATCAATCAACAAAATTCTTTTTTTGGGTAGTTAATCAACAAAATTCTGATTTTAAACTATGTTTGGATCTATGATTTTTTCATCGAGACAAAATGCGATGGGAGTGTATAATTTCTCTTGGTTGTGTTCTACACCAAATATGACTAGAAACATGCCCTTTGAACCAATTTTGAAACACAATTATATCCAAATTGTGTCCTATATTCCCTCTTCTGCTTGAATTCCTGTAAAGATTGACCAATTTATCAGTCTCGATCTGCAAATATTGTCTCATGCTAATCAAGTCATTTGAAAGGAGACTTATAATAAGTGTTCAGCAATTCCAAGATTACCCAACTGTTGCCTACATGCTAGTCATGGTTATTTATTTAAGCTACAAATTTAATAACCATACACTACAGTTCGGGGCATATATTGATTATTTGCAGGCTATTTAGACTGTACTGATGTTTTTGTGCAGTTGTGTACCACCTCTTAAATAGTTTTGTTGAGATTTAAAAAAAGAGTAGCTATATACATATATACACACACATTTGACTAGATTTTCGTAGCACTTCAGAGAGTAATAAATATATGTGGGAGCCATTGTATTTAGATCTAATGATAACATTTCCCTTAAAATAGGTACAATGCTGGTTAATTTTCACTATTTATGTTGATACTAAGATAATTTGAGATGTTAAAGGGGACACATGCTATGCTTCTTGAATTTGTAGGTCATTTTATAATATGCATTCAGTGTTCAATCCAGCATCAGAGTCTTCAAGATCTTCAAGCTTTGTTAAATTGTTATCCAATATTGAGTTTTGTTCGATGGATATTATTTTCTGAAGCCACTAGTCAACAGAATTCAATTTTCTGTCTGTTCAGCGAATTATGCTCACTGTAGCATATTCTTTGAATTCACAAGAATGCTAATTTCTAAAATGAATTAACCAAATACGATGATTGTTTAATCGAAATGTTCAAACATGTTTATTTATTTATTTATTTTTGTTACAATTGGTATTATATTTCTTGTGATTTAGAGTAATACACGAAAGGAACAAAATGTATGTCATATATGGACATGTTGAATTGTTTCCCTTTGGCTGTGACTTTATTTCATCAAGAGATCAAAGTTGATTTACTCTTTATCCTCATATAGAGATTTATTTTTCTATTTTTCAAGTTGATTTACTTTTCAATCATGAATTTTACCTGCAGGTTGTGGAAAACATTGAGCAAACTGTCGGTTTCAATAAGACTGCTTCTAGACTCTATGCTACCATAGATTTAGAAAAAGCCAGAGTTGGCCGAACCAGGCTGTTAGAACACGACCGCTCCAATCCCCGCTGGTACGAGTCTTTCCACATTTACTGTGCCCATATGGCTTCTAATGTTGTCTTCACAATCAAAGAAGATAATCCTATTGGGGCAGAGCTGATTGGAAGAGCTTACATGCCTGTCCGAGAACTCCTTAATGGAGAAGAAGTCGATAGATGGCTTGAGATTGTCGATAATGACCATAAACCCCTTCACGGACATTCTAAGATCCATGTGAAACTACAATATTTTGAGATTACTCAAGAACTTACTTGGTCTCGAGGGATTAGAAGTGCAAAGTTTCCTGGTGTCCCTTACACATTTTTCACTCAGAGAAATGGATGCAAGGTTACTCTTTATCAAGATTCTCACATTCCAGACAACTTTGTACCTAAAATTCCTCTTTCTGGAGGAAAAAATTATGAGCCACATCGATGCTGGGAAGACATATTTGATGCCATTTCTAATGCTAAGCACTTCATATACATTACAGGGTGGTCTGTATTTACTGACATCACCCTGGTAAGGGACACGAGAAGGCCGAAGCCAGGAGGTGACATAACTTTAGGGGAGCTTCTGAAGAAGAAGGCCAACGAAGGTGTGAGGGTTCTGATGCTTGTTTGGGATGATAGAACTTCGGTTAAGTTATTGAAAAGGGATGGTTTGATGGCCACTCATGACCAAGAAACTGAAGAGTTTTTCCATGGCACTGAAGTTCACTGTTGCTTATGCCCTCGGAACCCTGATGATGGGCGGAGCATTGTTCAGGACTTGGAGATTTCTACCATGTTCACTCATCACCAGAAGATTGTCGTGGTGGACGGTGAGATGCCCAGTGGAAGATCACGAAAAAGGAGAATTGTGAGCTTCGTTGGCGGAATTGATCTCTGTGATGGGAGATATGACACTCCCTTCCATTCCCTTTTCAGGACCTTGGACACAGTACACCACAATGATTTTCATCAGCCCAATTTCACCGGTGCCTCTATTAACAAAGGTGGTCCGAGGGAGCCATGGCACGACATTCATTGCAGGTTAGAAGGGCCTATTGCTTGGGATGTCCTCTTCAATTTTGAGCAGAGGTGGAGGAAGCAAGGTGGGAAGGATGTGCTTTTTGCACTAAGAGAACTCGAGAACATAATTATACCTCCTTCTCCGGTAATGTACCCAGAAGACAATGAAATATGGAATGTTCAGTTGTTTAGGTCCATTGATGGTGGAGCCGCTTTTGGCTTCCCTGAAAGCCCCGAAGATGCAGCTAAATCAGGGCTCATCAGTGGGAAGGACAACATCATTGACCGGAGCATTCAAGATGGTTATATCAATGCCATTCGTCGTGCAAAGAATTTTATTTACATTGAGAATCAGTATTTCCTTGGGAGCTGTTTTGGTTGGAATTCTAGTGACATTAAGGATGAAGACATCGGTGCTTTGCATCTGATTCCAAAGGAACTGTCATTGAAGATTCTTAGCAAGATTGAAGCTGGTGAAAGGTTCACTGTCTACATTGTGCTTCCAATGTGGCCGGAGGGTATTCCGGAGAGTTCTTCTGTTCAGGCTATTCTGGATTGGCAAAGGAGGACCATGCAGATGATGTATACTGATATAGCTCAAGCCATTCATGCCAAGGGAATTAATGCAAGCCCTAAAGACTATTTAACATTCTTTTGCCTTGGGAATAGGGAGACACCAAAGAGTGGAGAGTATGTGCCTTCAGAAAGGCCCGAAAATGACACAGATTACAGCCGAGCTCAGCAAGCTAGGAGGTTCATGATCTATGTTCATGCCAAGATGATGATAGGTAAACCATCATATAGATTTTTATGTTTACCTGCTTTCAAAAACTGTCTTAGAAATTCATGAAACTCTTCACACCAGCACACCACTCAGTTGCAATTATCTGGTGACAATGTGACATCCTTGGGCTTGTTTGGTAGTGTTTACATTTTCTGGAAAACACAAAATTCTTGTGCAAACTGTAGCCGAAAACTATTTTCGCAAAAAATGCATGGAAGCAACTCACCTTTAGTAAACACCAAATTGTTGTTTGCAAATTTTCAGTAACTGTTTTTGCAAAAAAATGTAAACGGCAGATGTTTGAAGAACTCATTCTCACCAAAACATTGTTTCAATGAATTGAAGAAACCTACTTAAAATAAGATTGTCATTGTCTACAACCAGCAGTCAAATATCTACTTTCTTTTTGGTTTATTTATACTTTAAACTATTTATTAAGTGGAACAAAACTTTGTGTTAGAAGATAAATTTCTGCTTGACATAGAACAGTAAGTAAACATGGCTAGTAATTAGCTTTTTCTTTGGTCTTGCATTTTTTTATTTGTATCATTGTATTGTTTACTATGGGCCTGTTTGGTAACGTTATACATTTTGTTTTTGTTTTTGTTTTTGTTTTTTTTTTTTATTTTGATGCTAAAATAAAATTAAAAAAAAGACAAAAAGAAAAGACAGTACTCATGGAAACTGATATATTTTAAACATAAATTTCATCTGGTTACAGAAAACTGTTTTTTTTGTTTTAGTTCATATTCTACAGTATTTTTTTTATTTTTTATTTTTATTTTTAAAGTCACCCACTTGATCAAATGTCGCATCAATCTGTAAATAAGTTGCAATAATGCTTTTGTTTTTCAGTTGATGATGAAATAATGCTTTTGTTTTGCAGTTGATGATGAATACATAATCATTGGATCAGCCAACATCAACCAAAGGTCAATGGATGGTGCCAGGGACTCAGAAATCGCCATGGGAGGCTTCCAACCATATCACCTAGCCACCAGGCAGGCTGCCAGGGGTCAGATCCATGGATTCCGTATGTCATTGTGGTATGAGCACTTAGGCATGCTCGACAACTCCTTCCTTCAACCCGAGAGCTTGGATTGCATTCGAAAGGTGAACCAGATTGCAGAAAAGTACTGGGACCTCTATTCCCGGGAGACACTGGAACGCGACTTGCCTGGCCACCTGCTCACTTATCCTGTTGGAGTTACTGCAGATGGACAGGTCACTGAGCTGCCTGGAACAGAGTTCTTCCCAGACACCAAAGCTCGGGTTCTTGGGACTAAAGCTGATTTCCTTCCTCCGATTCTAACCACTTGAGATTTTCAGTAAATTCAAATAATATTCTCTTACTCCTGGATAGTAGCATCATAGAATTTGAGTTATGAAGACTGTTTTTGTGTACTGTGAAATAGCTTGAAGAGTTCGTATCTTGTTGACTATAAATTGAATTCCCATGTATGTGTTCTATCGGTTGGATAAACTGATGGTGTGCTTTTGTTTTCAAATTGTCATGTTTTTAGATTATCATGATTATTAGATTAGAATGGACTCGTTTGGAAGTAGTTTGATGCAACAGAATATTAAACAGGACTAGATTTTGTTCTGATAGACAAATAGTTTAGAATTGATGACAGATTCTCAAAGAGAAGACTAGATTATTGATAAAAATGCATTTGCCCAAATGCTTACATCCCTATTTACAATTAGTGCCCCTCATTGAGAAAAGAAAACAACTAATTAGTCTAATAGATTACTAAACATGAAAATAATAAAAGAACAAAAAATTATCAAAAGTAGTAAATTTAAATTAGCTTGAATTTGAATATTGGAGAACATTAGAAGCCACAATGACAACGGACATTTCTAGGCCAAGTTATTACCAAGGCTAAAGTTTGCAAAAATGGAAAAATTGTTGATTCTAAAACCTAAAATTGAAATCCAGCTCATCATTTCCAAACATATTACTAAATTGGAAAATTCTATTTACCCATCATTAATCCTTTCAGTCCACACCATCTCCCTACATTCTTTTATTACATCTTTCTCCTTTTAGCCACTTATATTTCTATCCTTTATACAAATCATTTCATTTCTCAATCCAAACCACCCCCCATCATCTCTAGCCACCCCACCATTCCTAACCATAGCCATCACCACTTGCTGCCCGTTGTCTCTGCCACCTCCTCGTTATTCTTCTTTTTCGTTGACCCTTCCCTTGCCCATCCACACAACCTCCACGCCCCTGCCACCAACCCCCATGGCTACCCACACCATAGATGACACTCATATTCTTGCTTTTGGAACAATACAACACTGAAAGTGTCAATGTGTTACTTGCAATGTATTATTGTTTCCCGTTTCTATAGTTTCTGAGAGAAAATTTTCGTTCAACATATGTTTAGATAATCAGAGTTGAACATTTGCACAATGTTCGAACATTTACATCTGAACGAAAATATTTTATTCAATTGGTTAAAGCTGAATAATTATGAGTTGTTCATACATACTTAAAAATTTTGAACATCTTAGATTTGTTTAGATTAAAAAAAATCAAACATTTGTCCTTTGTTTGAATATATAAAAACTAAACAATTCTATATTTTCGAACAGTTCAAATTGGCAGTCACATCATCAATAGTTTAGTCTGATAACGTATGGTGGTGTCGATGTGTTAGGTGTAAAGATGGTGGTGGTCATCAAACTATGATGAGATTGCGACTGCGAGGCTACAAGGGATAGGCATCACAACAGTTAGGGATTAGGGGGACGATGAGCAACAGACCTAAGAAAGTAGGGTCACGGTGAGGAGTAGCAGAGTTGAGGGAGATTCGCCAGAAGGTAATGAGGATTGGGGGGTCACCAGAGGCGATGGGTTGAGAAGGGAGTGGCGGCCGGCGATTGTGGTCATAGTGGTCATGGTTAGGGTTTCCTAGAGATATAAAAAAGAATAATTTTGTATTATTTAAAAAATAGTGTTGCATATTAAGGAAAAATCAAACTTTTCAATTTAAGTATGTGTAGACTGAGAAAATTTGAGAAATTTGATGGTGTGTAAATATAATTTTAACCTTTGTTAGGTTTTTTGTAAATAGCAATTCTGTTTGAAAAAACTTCTTTCAATTGTAATTTTAATCGCTTTTATGTTTCATTGAGCATGTGAGTGTTTAGATGCAAATCCAACCCGAATTGTACTTATGCAAAAGAGTTTGTGATCTTGAATTCTTTGTGTTTGCTACTTTGCTGACCATGTATGGGGATCGAGCTGCAAAAGTTATTTGATCGTTTGAGCGGTTATTTGTGAGCTCAAGCACTGAAAAGGAGCATCCAGTATCTCTGTCTGCAAATTGAACTTCTGGGAAGCATGTTTTACCACTCAAGAGGTCAGCCTATATGTTTTGCACCACCTTTACTCATATCGCTCAAGCGAAGAAATGTGAGCTCGAGCGGGCTTCACGATTCTGTTTTCTATAAAGTGCGCCGTTCGCTACTTTTAAGGTTTAAGTCGCCCAGAATCTTAGAGAGAAATAAAAGATAAAGTGTTTTCTATAAGAGGTTGTTTTATATGAGTTTCCTTAGTATATAGAAGGTGATCGATTGATCAACAAACTACAAATTGTCAAATATCAAGGATTGTTCTTATTATTTCGTTCATAAAACAGAGAGGTGTTCTTCAGTGAATTCCGAAAAATTTGGACCTAAAGTTTTGGTGGATTCTGGAGTCGCTCATCGTCGTGGATTCGACATCGGCATTGTGGATTCAACATTGGGCAAGACAATTATGAGGCAAAGACAGTGGTAGAAAAGGCACATCGGGTCGGTTTAATTCGGGCGTGGATTCACTAGGTAATTGAGGGTACAGTTGTGTAATTTCTTTTTGTTTTCTTAGTGAATTGTTTTGTGGCTTTGACTTGTGATTTTTTATCACAATTGAAGACACTCTAATTGTGATTTTTTCCACGTTAAATTGTTGGGTCAATTTGTCATTAATTGTTTGATTAAAATTGTTATTCATTGTTTAAAATTGAAATATAATCACAAATCAATATATGAATAATTTAATTTTCTCAACCTTGAAAATCAAGAGGCATTTTCTTGGGCAACTGGACTTTGCTTGTTATAACCCGACCCTCGTATGTGATTGTGTAATATATTTTAGTCTATTATTCTGAGCCTTCAACTACTTAATGTGAATTTGTTTTAGAGCGATTAAATTTAGGCACATAGATGTTGTGAAGCTAACATGTATCTGTTGGGCAATGAGTGTATCTGTTACACTTAGGGTAGGTAAATCAGAAATTGAGGGTCTTAGAGACTTATTAATCTGAAACAGACTTCATATTTGGAAACAGCATAATTTTTAGGTAATAATAAGCATGTTTGTAGAAATTTGATTCGGGGACGATTAAACGAATGGATTTTGTCTTCTTCTCTATATATATATATATATGAGTGTGAGTTCTTGGATCATTTTGATAAAAAATAAAAACTCTCTTAAGTCAAGATAGCTCCTGAGAAGAAGAAAAGAGGGACTAAGGGAAAAAGATTGAAGGGTTGAGTAAGAGTGCATCAAGAAGGTTGGAGCATCTAGGAACTTAAACTTAAGGTATGAAGATGTTCATATTCCCCTCATAATCATTGTGGTGCTAAGTGTGCGTAAGAAATGAATTGGCAGTTGGAGTATCTATATAAGAAGCTACACTCCTCCCTCCAATTCTTTTGCTTGAATTCAATGATATAGCATGGTTTTGTGCATATATGTTTATGTTAAAACCTTATGAAAGTACATGTGTTTATAAGTCATGGTTGTGGGTTGTGAACGTAGAACAATGATCTAACTTAAAATCACTTGAAACATGTATTTGATCTTTAATTGCAGGAATTTGGGACTTTAGATTATCAAATTATAATTGAATTTTGAGGCCCTAAACATATCTACAAAAGAATGAAATTGTGCAGAATTTTCGGATTTTTGGGTGCAGAATCGCCGCACGTGCGGGGCCTAAGGCCGCACGTGCGGGAACCTCAGCCGCACGTGCGGGAGTCATGGCCGCACGTGCGGGAAAAATGGCAAATTTTGGAGTTCAACACTGCTAAAAAGGCACGTGCGGGGCATCACTGCCGCACGTGCGAGAGACTTTGCCGCACGTGCGAGGATCCTAGCCGCACGTGCGGCCCAGGCCGGGAAAAACGGGTCGCTCCGTTTTACGTGTTGGATCCTCTAATAATGTCGAAACCTGCAAATTATGTTGTTTTAATATTCGTTAATTCAATTAAAGTAAACGAATCAAATCTTGATTTAACAAGAAAATGAGGAACTAATGTGATTCTTTCTCATGTGTTTAGGAAACACTCCAAGAGGGACTAGTGCACCGCCGCAACACAGTGAGTAATAGTACTGTAATGTATCTCTAATCAATAAATATTATTATTGATGTTATGATCCTCGTTGAAAGTATTATATTGACATGAAGTTCAGCATTGAAGTTATGTATTGACGTTATGATCCTTGTTGTAAGACTTATGTTGGCATGAAGTTATATATATATCCGCTATAAGTGGATCATTATGAAGTTATGGAAACTTTGAAAGAGGTTGTGAAGTTATGTACGTTATGTATGGAATCTTGTGAACTACGAAAAGCATCAAGGAAATTGTGAATTTGTGAACCATGAATGTATGAGGCCGAGGGCCTATTGTGAACCATGAATGTGTGAGGCCAAGGGCCTTTTGTGAACTATGACTTTATGAGGCCGAGGGCCTTTTGTGAAGTAATGAATTTAAGAGGCCAAGGGCCATGGTGTGACGTTTTGAATTTATGTGGCTGAGTACCACTTTGGAAAGTTGTGAACTTATAAGACCAAGACCCAAGACCCAAATGTAAATATCTAATCTCAAAGGGCCAAGGGCCAATTAGTCAGGGTCATTTGAACATCTGTATAGAAACAGGATAACCACGTGATTTCTACATTTATTTACGCCTTAATGTGTTGTCATTTAAAATGAATATCGATGCTTTTAAGTGCTATTGTTCACTGAGCCTGGCTCACTCTTTGATATGTTTGTTTCTGTAGGTAGCCAACCGGGTGGTCGGCCCTAATCCTAGTACCGTCGCACTCTTGTCAGCCTAAGCACAACCAGGCACCTGGTCGAAGCCGTATTTTTGTGATGTCTTGCTAGATAATGGCTTGCTTTTAGATTTTGATTTAGGATATATATATGTAATCTCTTGATATATGCCCAACTTTGGGGCTAACTCCGTGTATGCTTTGCATATAACAAGTTTAAATATGTGTTTTGTTAGCTTCAATTGTCTTGTGCTGTAATGATGATCCTGGCATGGTAATAGAAGCTCAATGGATGTCTTATTTTCTTTTATACTATCATATGAATCTATGCTTCTGGTCAGGCCCCATATTACATAACAGGTTATGTGTCTATTTCTATATAGGTCATGCCCCAACTTCTAGGGGCAGGTTTGGGGTGTGACAAGTGGTATCAGAGCACGAGTTGCTATCTCACACACGAATCCATTGAGCCTTAGGATGTCTAGAAAGACTTAAGCATCATGCATGACATCCTAAAAATGTATGAAAGATCGATGGCAACGTAGAATGTACTCTGCTAATGCTAATAATTGAGCTCTGTTGCTGGATATAATTGAATGTTATGTAGGTTATGGTGAGAACAAGGGTGGAAGATTCGGAAGAGGCTACCTCGGCACGGTTGGACCGAATGGGAAGAATGATTATGGAAATGGCGGAGACCCTAAGGCAACAACAGCAACAACCGCAACCACCACCAGTACCTCCACCTGCAGCACAAGATGTTCATGTTGAGGACCGAACCATCACACTCACAAAGGAGTTTAAAAAGATGAAACCACTGTCATTCAAGGGGGGAATAGAACCGATGAAAGATGAAGCATGGGTGCTTGGAATAGAGAAACTGTTCGAAGTATTTCCATGTACCGAAGTCCAGAAAGTGCAACTTGCCGCCTTTACTCTCGAAGATGAGGCACGAAGATGGTGGATGCTTACAAGAACAGTGCATCAGGGCTTAACATGGGAGAGATTTTTGGAGTTGTTCTATGATAAGTATTTTCCTCAAAGCATGCAAGATAAGAAGGTGACAGAATTTGAGACTCTTAGGCAAGGAAATAAGACTGTTGCGGAATATGAAGCTCAATTTGCTGAATTAGCTCGGTTTGCGCCTCATATGGTAGATACAGATTATAAGAAGGCACGAAAATTTGAAGGGGGATTATGGGGTGCCATCCTAGACCGGGTTAACATGCTGAAGCTACCTACTTATGTTGATGTGCTAGAAAGGGCCGTTATAGCCGAAGGAAATCTCGCTGCCCAGAATCGAATTTCCGAGTGGAAAGGGAAGAGGTAGAATAACCAATGGTCGAAGGGATCGGTTATCTCACCAAACAAAAAGCAAAATTCCGGGAATTCTAGCACCACCACCTCTACTTATAATTTCACTCATGTGTGTCCGGATTGTGGAAGACAACATCGGGGGACTTGCCACTGGAAGACGGGAGCTTGTTTCAAGTGTGGTAAAACGGGTCATTTGGTAAGGGATTGCCCACAGTGGACTCAACAAAAGGGCGCTAGGACTGCTACAAGTTCCGCGGGGTCTACACCAACCCCCAACACAAAAGCAGCTGCTAAACCTACTAATAATAAAGATACTACAAGGCAAGGTAGGGTGTTCGCATTGGTTCCAGCAGATGTACAGAATGCAGCTACAGTAGTGTCAGGTACATTTATTGTTCAAGGCCATTCTGCTCATGTATTGTTTGACTCTGGCTCCACCCACTCTTTTGTGTCAAATTTATTTGCTCCTAATTTAGATAGAACTGAAGAAAACTTGCCTTATATATTGTGTGTGTCTTTTCTTTTGGGAGACTCTATGATATGTGCTACTATATACTTAGCTTGCGAACTCCAAATTGGGGATATTCGGGTGTATGCCAATTTGCTACCTCTTGACATGACCTTCTTTGATGTTATTCTGGGAATGGATTGGCTGAGTGATTACGGTGCAACTATAAACTGCTTGACTAAACAAATCAATTTCCACCTTCCAAGACATCCAGAGTCTATTATTCAAGCACAGGAAGTGACTCCGCCGCCCTACCTGATTTCTGCAGTCAAGGCTTGTAAATTACTTTAGAAAGGGTGTCAGGGGTATTTCTGTAGTATTTTGGAGGGACAAGCAATGAATGGGGATATTGGTATGATTTCCGTTGTTCGTGAATTTCCGGATGTCTTTCCCGAAGAATTGCCAGGGCAACTGATAGACCGCGAAATTGAGTTTCTAATTGATGTGGTGCCGGGAACTCCACCTATTTCCAAAACTCCATATAGGATGTCACCAGCTGAAATGAAAGAATTAAAGATTCAATTACAGGACCTACTTGATAAGGGATTTATCCGTCCGAGTGTATCTCCTTGGGGTGCGCCAGTTTTATTTGTGAAAAAGAAGGATGGCACACTTCGGCTATGCATTGACTATAGGGAACTTAATAAGGTAACAATCAAGAACAAGTACCCCTTACCACAGATTGACGATTTATTTGACCAGCTGCAAGGGGCGCAAGTTTCTCAAAAATTGACCTACGTTCTGAGTACCATCAATTGAAGGTTAAAGCTGATGATGTGGAAAAGACAGCTTTTCGCACACGATATGGCCATTACGAATTTCTCATTATGCCCTTTGGAGTTACTAATGCACCGGCAGCATTTATGGACCTAATGAATCGTGTCTTTAAGCCTTATTTGGACGAGTTTGTGGTGGTCTTTATCGATGATATTCTTATTTACTCAAAGAGTGCAGAGGCTCATAAGGATCATCTCCATTTAATCCTTCAAACACTTCGGGAGAAGAAATTGTATGCAAAGCTTAAGAAATATGAATTCTGGTTACAGGAGGTGGCATTTTTGGGACATGTTGTAACAAAGGAGGGAGTCTCCATTGACCCGCATAAGATTGAGGCAATTGTGAATTGGCCTACTTCTACTAATGTAACTGAGGTGCGTAGTTTCATGGGATTAGCCGGATACTATAGGAGGTTTGTTCAAAATTTCTCCAAAATCGCTGTGCCGCTTACCCAATTGACTCGGAAGGGTGTTGTATTTGAATGGTCAAAAGAGCGGGAATCTGCATTCCAGGAATTGAAAACAAAGTTGACTACAACACCAGTTCTGGCTTTACCATCCGGTACTGAAGGGTTTGTCATTTACAGTGATGCTTCACACAAAGGGCTCGGTTGTGTACTTATGCAAAATGGACGAGTTATTGCTTATGCCTCTCGACAATTAAAACCCCACGAGAAGAATTATCCCACGCACGACCTTGAACTAGCGGCAGTAGTTTTTGCTTTGAAGATATGGCGACACTATCTCTATGGCACGACCTGCGAAGTCTACACTGATCATAAAAGTTTCAAGTACCTCTTTACTCAAAAGGAATTGAATATGCGACAGCGGCGATGGTTAGAGTTGATTAAAGATTATGATTTACAGATCTATTACCATCCTGGAAAAGCCAACACGGTTGCGGATGCACTTAGTCAGAAGAATATGGGGGATTTGGCAAACCTGTTGACGGAAGAAAGGGAGTTGAGGGTTGAATTAAATAAAATGAATGTGGACTTTGTGGTATGTGGGTAGGAGGCAGTACTAGCAGCGGCTATGGCTCAACCAACCTTACTGGAAGAGATCAAGTTACATCAAATGGAGGATGATACTTTAAGAAAGATATGTGATGAATTAGAGACAAAACCAAGACCGGGGTTCAACTTTAAGGATACAGTGCTTAAGTTTCAAAACCGAATATGTGTGCCCAATGTGTTGGAATTGAGACGAAAATTGATGAAAGAAGCGCATGCCTCGAAATTCTCAATACATCCGGGTAGTACTAAGATGTACCGAGATTTGAAGCAAAATTATTGGTGGCCAAGTATGAAAAAAGAGATTACGGAATTCGTTTCTAAGTGTTTGCAATGCCAGCAAGTAAAAGCAGAACACCAAAGGCCAGCAAGCTTACTACAACCCCTCCCAATCCCAGAATGGAAATGGGAACACCTAACCATGGATTTTATTGTGGGGTTACCACGAACTCCTCGAGGCATGAATTCGATATGGGTCATTGTAGACCGGTTAACAAAGTCTACTCACTTTTTGCCAGTGAAGACTCAATATAATGCAGATAAGCTTACAGTGATATATGTAAATGAAATTGTAAGACTTCACGGCGTTCCGGTTTCAATTGTGTCGAATAGGGATCCCAAATTTGTTTCGAGATTTTAGCAAAGTCTGCAGGAAGCTATGGGTACAGAACTTAAGTTCAGCACAGCTTTTCACCCTCAGACTGACGGTCAATCTGAAAGAACGATACAGACTCTAGAAGATATGCTTCGAATGTGTGTGTTAGATTTTCAAGAAAGCTGGAAAACACATCTACCGTTGATAGAGTTTGCATACAACAACAGTTACCATTCGAGTATTGAGATGGCACCTTATGAAGCCCTGTATGGAAGACCGTGTCGTTCCCCCGTATGTTGGGCTGAAGTTGGGGATAGAGCATTACTCGGACCTAAAATTGTGCAATTGACAACCGAAAAGGTTAAACTTATCCGGGAAAGATTGAAAACGGCTCAAAGCAGACAGAAGAGTTATGCGGATAACCGATGAAGGAATTTGGAATTTGAAGTGGATAGTCATGTGTTCGTGAAGGTCACCCCATTGAAAGGACATCCAAGATTTGGGAAAAAGGGTAAGTTAACACCCCGGTATGTTGGTCCCTTTCAAATTCTGGAAAGAGTGGGTCTGATAGCTTACCGTGTGGCCCTTCTACCGAACATAAGCCAAATACACAATGTGTTCCATGTCTTTATGCTTCGAGGATACTTACCAGATCCATCTCATATCATAGACTACCACCAAATTGTGTTGGATGATAAGCTGAGCTATGAAGAGAAACCACTTCGAATTTTGGATCGACAAGTAAAGCAGTTACGCAATCGGGAAATTCCAATGGTGAAAGTGGAGTGGCAAGAACATTATGGGACCGAGGCAACTTGGGAAAAAGAGGAAGAAATGCAACATCAATACCCGCATCTGTTTCCATTTTGAGGTAAAACAAGTTTGAGGGACCAAACTTATTTAAGGGGGGGAGAGTGTAATAACCCGACCCTCGTATGTGATTGTGTAATATATTTTAGTCTGTTATTCTGAGCCTTTAACTACTTAATGTGAATTTGTTTCAGAGCGATTAAATTTAGGCACATAGATGTTGTGAATCTAACACGTATCTGTTGGGGAATGAGTGTATCTGTTACACTTAGGGTAGGTAAATCAGAAATTGAGGGTCTTAGAGACTTAGTAATCTGAAACAGACTTCATATTTGGAAACCGCATAATTTTTAGGTAATAATAAGCATGTTTGTAGAAATTTGATTCGGGGACGATTAAACGAATGGATTTTGTCTTCTTCTATATATATATATGAGTGTGAGTTCTAGGATCATTTTGATAAAAAATAAAAACTCTCTTAAGTCAAGATAGCTCCTGAGAAGAAGAAAAGAGGGACTAAGGGAAAAAGATTGAAGGGTTGAGTAAGAGTGCATCAAGAAGGTTGGAGCATCTAGGAACTTAAACTTAAGGTATGAAGATGTTCATATTCCCCTCATAATCATTGTGGTGCTAAGTGTGTGTAAGAAATGAATTGGCAAGATGATTTATATGTGCATGATTTGATTCTAGTTGGAGTATCTATATAAGAAGCTACACTCCTCCTTCCAATTCTTTTGCTTGAATTCAATGATATAGCATGGTTTTGTGCATATATGTTTATGTTAAAACCTCATGAAAGTACATGTGTTTATAAGTCATGGTTGTGGGTTGTGAACGTAGAACAATGATCTAACTTAAAATCACTTGAAACATGTATTTGATCTTTAATTGTAGGAATTTGGGACTTTAGATTATCAAATTATAATTGAATTTTGAGGCCCTAAACATATCTACAAAAGAATGAAATTGTGCAGAATTTTCGAATTTTTGGGTGCAGAATCGCCGCACGTGCGGGGCCTAAGGCTGCACGTGCGGGAACCTCGGCCCGCGTCTTGGAGTCATGGCCGCACATGCGGGAAAAATGGCAAATTTTGGAGTTCAACACTGCTAAAAAGGCACGTGCGGGGCATCACTGCCGCACTTATGGAGACTTTACGCCGCGTGTGGGGATCCTAACGTCAAGACGCCGGGAAAAACGGGTCGCTCCGTTTTACGTGTTGGATCCTCTAATAATGTCGAAACCTGCAAATTATGTTGTTTTAATATTCGTTAATTCAATTAAAGTAAACGAATCAAATCTTGATTTAACAAGAAAATGAGGAACTAATGTGATTCTTTCTCATGTGTTTAGGAAACACTCCAAGAGGGACTAGTGCACCGCCGCAACACAGTGAGTAATAGTACTGTAATGTATCTCTAATCAATAAATATTATTATTGATGTTATGATCCTCGTTGAAAGTATTATATTGACATGAAGTTCAGCATTGAAGTTATGTATTGACTTTATGATCCTTGTTGTAAGACTTATGTTGGCATGAAGTTATATATATATCCGCTATAAGTGGATCATTATGAAGTTATGGAAACTTTGAAAGAGGTTGTGAAGTTATGTACGTTATGTATGGAATCTTGTGAACTACGAAAAGCATCAAGGAAATTGTGAATTTGTGAACCATGAATGTATGAGGCCGAGGGCCTATTGTGAACCATGAATGTGTGAGGCCAAGGGCCTTTTGTGAACTATGACTTTATGAGGCCGAGGGCCTTTTGTGAAGTAATGAATTTAAGAGGCCAAGGGCCATGGTGTGACGTTTTGAATTTATGTGGCTGAGTACCACTTTGGAAAGTTGTGAACTTATAAGACCAAGACCCAAGACCCAAATGTAAATATCTAATCTCAAAGGGCCAAGGGCCAATTAGTCAGGGTCATTTGAACATCTGTATAGAAACAGGATAACCACGTGATTTCTACATTTATTTACGCCTTAATGTGTTGTCATTTAAAATGAATATCGATGCTTTTAAGTGCTATTGTTCACTGAGCCTGGCTCACTCTTTGATATGTTTGTTTCTGTAGGTAGCCAACCGGGTGGTCGACCCTAATCCTAGTACCGTCGCACTCTTGTCAGCCTAAGCACAACCAGGCACCTGGTCGAAGCCGTATTTTTGTGATGTCTTGCTAGATAATGGCTTGCTTTTAGATTTTGATTTAGGATATATGTATGTAATCTCTTGATATATGCCCAACTTTGGGGCTAACTCCGTGTATGCTTTGCATATAACAAGTTTAAATATGTGTTTTGTTAGCTTCAATTGTCTTGTGCTGTAATGATGATCCTGGCCTGGTAATAGAAGCTCAATGGATGTCTTATTTTCTTTTATACTATCATATGAATCTATGCTTCCGGTCAGGCCCCATATTACATAGCAGGTTATGTGTCTATTTCTGTATAGGTCATGCCCAAACTTCTAGGGGCAGGTTTGGGGTGTGACATTGCCAATCCAATTGCTTAGGCGCTCTTCTGCCACGTGTTCAACATCATAGGTTTTTATTTTTTATTTTTTTAGAGAATTGGTCTAGGCATATGAGCAAATGAGTGATGACGGTGGCTATTAATTGCTGCATGTATTTGAAGGAATAACATTTCGTGGCTAATTGCATCTATAAAGATGGAGGCTATGAGCGCAATGGAGTCGCTGATGATTTGAATAGTTCATTTTTTAAGATATATTGAGTAAGTTATTTGTGCAAAAAAATTAAGTGGATTTGATATCAATAGCTCTAAAATCATATTAAATTTGTATTTACAAATAATAATAATAATAATAATAATAATAATAATAATAATAATAATAATAATAATAATAATAATAATAATAATAAGTGTGATTTTGAGTATACAACTAAATACAAATTTGATTTGATCATAGGGCTACTAATATCCGATCAATTTTAGTTTTTAAATAGATGTCCTACTCGAAGTATCTTAAAAAGTGAAGGGTTTGGATTATCAAGATGAGGCCCAGAGTAAGTCCCATTACGCTTACAATGGTGATTGTTGTGCAAAGGGCACATCACCCTCCATCCAATTGTAAATGGGTCCTACAAACAAGTGTCAAGAATACTAATTAAGGTATAATAAATGCTTTTAAATGAATTAAAAGAATTTATAACAAATGCAATTAGATGTATTGGAAGAGCCCACCCTTTGTTGTTTATTTCTACAATTTTAATGGTACAATTGCTACTATTAGGTTCTACCTATTTTTTTAGGGTTTCTTGTTTCTTTTGACCCCTACCACCCAAATTGCCTCCCCTCTTTTTCTTTGAACTCTACCATAATCTCCAAAATACCCTCTTCTTTGGATCCCCACCATTATCTTAACTTTTCCTTCGGTAAATCCCCTCTTCTGCCACCCTCACCTCTAGCTGCTTCCACCAATGCCTTCAGCAGCCTTCCTTGCCACCCTAACCCCCTTTCGCACATCCACCATCACTCATCAACAGCCATCCTTAACCCTAGAAACTGTTTTCAAACGTTTATTTTTTATTTGTTTGATTTTTGTTTGGATAACTAGGGCTGAATGGAATTGATTTGTTTGACCGTATTCAACTGAACAAATTATTCGATTGAAACCACTGAACAAATCAAGTTTGTTTGGTTATGGCCAACTGAACGAGGTTAAAATTGATGAAATTGATCACGTCCAACTTAGTAATTTGAACAACCATAAAATGTTTGGTTGTCAGAGGTTGAACAATTTTAATTTGTTCGGTAAACCATAGCCAAATGGAGTTTCGACTCCATTTTTTTCAAAATTGCACAATACACATTAAAATGACAATCAATCACACCCAAACATCTATTAAAAACACAAGCTATTTTCAAACCTTGCAATACATTTAAACCTTACAAGGACAGATTTTCTCTCCATGACATTTTTGGTTTAAATAAAAGAGAAAGAAGAAAAAGAAAAGAAAAGAGAAAGCAAAAAAATAAAAATAAAATAACAATAATGAAAAAGAAAGAAAAGAGAGAGAGAGAGAGAGAGAGAGAGAGAGAGAGAGAGAGAGAGAAGAGAAAAAAAAATTCACCATCAAGATAGAAGCACTCATGGAATGAAATCTAGTCAATTGTGAGGAATGAAAGTTTTGCCATCAATGTTTGAAACAACTAGTGTGGAGGATCATCGCCATATGGGAAAAGCTAATACCACATTTTGAGGATGACCAATCGTTCAGAAAACCATCATGTTCAAGTGCACAATTCAAAAAGGCACCTAAGCTCAAACCAAAGCAAAACATGTTAGACTTCTAGGGTAAGGATAAGGACAATTGTGGATCACATTCATTGGAACTATTGTAACACTACCCTTGAGATAAAAATCCGAAAGGGTGACCCAGACAAAACTTAGAGCATGACAAAATAAAAAATGAAAGAATGAGAGCTTGTAAGGTCGAAAACTCCAAAAGGAGCGACCTTGGCAAAAGTTAGAGCAAAAAAGGAGAGTCTCAATACCCCAATGAACCCTAAACTAGAACTACATCCAGCCTGATTCTCACCTTGAGACATGTAGGCTACCTCTCCTCAAGATTCGGCCCCATGTCCTTACCCCAATTTACATCTTTAGTTTCGTAGTCATTCATGAGCTACAATCACCATTGCACATAGCACATCTTGTGGAGGATTAAGAAAGAACTAGTTTTGATCAATAGGTAGAGTAATTTTCATCACTTGAACTTATCAATGGAATTTCTAACTTGAGCTTGAAGGGCAATGAAACTTAATTTTTTGCAAAATTGAATTTTGAAAGTGATTCTTGAATAATAAGGAAGTGTAAGGAAAGCTAGGGGTACAATGAATAATCATTCACTTTGAGTTTTGTCTATATTATTGGAAATTTGTGTTGTGGGCATGTTGTCTTATTGACTTGTGTCATGGGTATGTCGCTTTATTGCTTCGGGTTGTAGGCATATTGTCACCTTGTTGGTTGGTGTTACGGGTGCATCATCTTGCTGTGGGGGCATTGTGGTTCGCATTCACTTCAATTTCCTACATCGAGTATTTCTTGTGTTTATCAAATTGCATTTAACTTCAACTATCAGAAGAAGACCAACATTGATAGTCGCTTCAATTGAAGAATCATTCATCTGGAAGATTACATAACTTGTCAGCTGTTGTGGTGGAAAACTTTTGTAAAACTCTTACCAATACTACATCCCTTTGGAAATTATTTGTTCTATTCAGTTTAAAACCCCAAAATGAGGGTATGTGCGCAAAAAGAAAATAGAGATAAAAGAAAAGAGAGGTGTGAGATGAGTGAAAAGTGAGAATTTGCATCAAACCAAAAAGAGAACAAAAGTGAAGTCAAATAATGCAAAAGTACCACACTACACACCACTGGGGTAATTGTTATTGAGAAAGCACTATATTGACAAGTATAATCATTTTGAAAGATGGAGTAGAACAACACTTGGCCCATTAGAGGGCTATCAATCTTGTAGAATGCTAGAAATGGTTTTGTGCAGTTTGAGAAATGTCAAGTCAGTTTCCCTTGTCAAGTCTATCTTTGGCATGTTTGCCAGTGTCAGTTTGTTATTATGTATATGACTCAGAGTTTGATAGAATGGCATGGTTAACATTTCAAAAGTTCAAAACAAGTGCTTATGTGAAATTCATAGACAAGCTAAGAGTATCTACACAAGGGGACCCCAAGTCCATGGTCATTGAAAATTCATCATTACTCTAAGAATCAAATAAGTTTGCAACACTTTGGTGCATTAAAGAAGCACGAGCTTGACTGATCATTGGTTGCAGTAAGCATGTCCTTCATTGTCTATTTGTCAAGTGCTAGTTCTCACTACATAAGCTTGTAAAATGTTGAAATTTTTGAACAATGTGAACAAGGATTGAACACTAGGAGCAGGAGCATCTCTGAACAAGCTATCTACTAAGCAAGAGGCAGGAGCCATACCTTTCCCCTTAATATATTGAAGCCATCTATTAAACACTTTTACCTAATTTGAGCAAGTTCACTCACACGATGATTCTGATTTGATTAGGCTTTTGAAAGTTTTCCTAGAATGATACTAAGATTCTCTCTAGTTGCTTTTCCCTATCTGCTTGATTTCGTGTATAATATTTGGACTCTGGTTGGCATGATTACATTACCTCTCTCTCTCTCTCTCTGCTTGGTTATAATTCTCTTGCCTCTAAGCATGTGTATCGTAACTTTTAAATCATGGTATGTCTAGGACAAGATTCATGCCTCAAGTGTGGCTTGAACTTTGGCACTCTAATATAAAATAGGGAGAGGGGGAATATCATGAATGAAAAATGGAATGATAGGAAATGTTTACCTCCATGCCTCGTAAGGCATGAGCATGGCAAGAAATGGAATGGAAACCTTAAACCCACATCTTGCATGGAGCAAGAGTGAAGCAAACTTTCACCCCATGCCTCACAAGGCGCGAGCATGACATCGCATAGAATGGAATGGAAATCTTTTACCTCATATCTCGCAAGACGTGAGTATAATACGGAATAGAATGGCACATAAACTCAAAGTCAAGCACTAGCACGCCTTTTAAGGCACCATTTTTAAATCCTCTATCAAATATCCGCTACATGGCATTGCAAAGCATTGGCACATGTCGCGCCCCACTTTTTATTACCCGAATAACATTACCATATCCATTAACATAAATCCATTTCCATTAAGAACATGCAGAACCATACATATATTACATTAATAAATAAATGAAAGTCCTCTCAATCAATACATATATAGAATGCAACAAGAATTACAATTAAACATAATGCTCATAGGCTTACATCTTTACATTAAAAGTAAGGGTTTAACTCATTTACAGCAATGGCGTTCCGCCAACAAGTATAGGCCCCGTGGCCAACAATTAATGAAGATCAAAGGTCTTGAATCATCTCTCAACTTGAACCTGAAAAATGATTAGCAATGTGGGATCAACATAAAGTCCAGTAGAGATCCCAACATGATCCTAAACAATAACAACATACATTTATCTACGATCATGAATGCATTATGATGTACAATATAAATATTGTGACAATTCAATATTCAAAATATACTTATATAAGTACATTTTCTTCAAAAACATCAATTTGAACACCACAAAGTGTAAAACCATTCGTTTTCTTTCCCATTTATCAAGTTTAGTTCCAAAAGCATTCCTTCACAATACGATCTTGTTTCTATAAACCTCCATGTTAGTATAAAAGAATTATGTCTCCACTTTTGTTTTGAAAACACATTCACATATACAAGTCATAACCTAATCCCATAAGAAGACATCGAGAAACATACATCTCTAAATATAAATAATTGAGCGTAGCACATACTTCCATTTCCACTGGCTACAACACAGATGACAAATGACATAATCCACATAACACATAATGCTTTACCGGCCTCATCCAGAGGGGAACGACCCCAGGGTCACACTTTATCGGGCGCAAACCGGAAGGGAGAGGAACCTATCTCAAGGCGCTACACTTTACAGGCCTCCCGGAGAGAAACATACCTCAATTTCACACTTTACCGAGCGCAAACTGGAAGGAAGAGGAACCTATCTTAAGGTGCCACGCTTTACCGACTTAACCGAAGAGAAACAGACCTCCAACCACATCACAACATGCTAGATGACATAGCTACCAAACAAGTGTATTACATACACATACTCTATTCAATAATGGCAATGTCATCCTTTACCGATGACCAAGCACAAAATCTCTAACATTTAAATACAAAACTCTTATAACTCAATTTCACAACTAATTCCACCATTTCAAATCAACGATTTTCCATTTCATTAAAACAAAAGAATTACCAACATAGTTTTGTAATCAAGCCCAACCTATTGTTCGAAAACCCTAACACCTTTCTCAAAACCTCCATTCTTTTAGTAAAACCCTCTTTAAGATATATAACGTCAACCCAACTCAATGCAATACAAAAAAAAGCAATCAGAAGGCCCGATTAATCCCTTTTAGCAACCAAAGCATTAATTCAATCCACTAAAGCATTTGTTAAATCTCATAAGTGTTAATTCACTCTCATAACACATAATCCAATTATAACCAAACTTTACCACTTTTTGTTTATTAGTTCTTAAAAATAAATTAGAGCTTTTCACCACAATCAACATAGACATGATTAACTACCTCCCAACATACCAAATCAACCAACAATCATACGATTCCAACTCCCAAAAACTCAAACCCCAAATCCCCTTTCATGCTTTTGGAAAATCTCTTAACAATCATACTTTTAAATGCACTAAAAACTACCACATGTCTATCTATAAAGAGGTATTGAAAACGAGCAAAAGAATCCATACCTCTTGAGTGAAGAGGAAATAACCTAAAAATCACCGACGATGAAACGATGATTTGCTTAGATTAAATGGAAGCCCTTGCCGAGCTCTACGTTTTGGTATATGGAACTAGGGGTCAAAGATGTTCAGAAATAGATGAAATCTAGGTTAAAGAGCTTGAAAACTCAAAAATGGGAGAGAGAAAAGAGAGTGGATTGTGAAGAGAGTTGACCCAAAAAGTGACTTTTGAAGATGTGATTCTGGACAGACTGCTCAAGCGGTCAAAAGTGCACTCGAGCAGTGAATCAAGCCTTCTAGTATCTCAGACAATTTTGAAAAAACAAAGCTGGAAGGGTCTATGGACCGCTTGAGTGGTGAAACTTGCGCTCAAGCGAACTATGCACACAACACAGATTCACAAACTTTAAACAAGCATAACTCTCTTGTCCAGCTTCGTTTAGGGTCATTCTTGTCCAAATTGAAGCCATGGTTCTAACCTTGTAGCAAGATTCAAAGCGTGGAGGGAGAAAATGATAAAAAGTGAAGACTACTCAATAACAACGATTTGAATTTGGTGTTTTTGATCAAATCTCACCCAACAACTATGGTAACATCTCAACTAAGGCTCAAATTTTGACTAAGAAGTTTCTCAATCATGATAATTAAAGAGTCAAAAATAATTCCATTACACAAGGAAGTATAAAGTTCTACAACCTCCCCACCTTAGGAAATTTCATCCCCGAAATTAAGAATACGCCAAATCACATTGCAAACCAACCACAAAAAGAAATTTAACTACCAATCCAAGCCTAGATCCATACTTGAGATAGTTTCTTGGATCTCAGTCTAACACTTCGAGGCCCCAAAGACACTCGAACAACAAGAGTACAAGAAAGAGGTCAACCACCACTAAGCACTCAACACCATAGCACTAAGGAAAAGAAAACCACCCTCACAACAAAACTCTCGATTAACTTTCACAAAAGAAGAGGACTTACTATGAAAATAGGGCCCAAAAGACAATGCTCCGGCACAATAAGCCCCAATAACGCCAAACCCTCTTCAAAACAAAACACCTAAACACACAATTAGCAATCTAAGCTAAGTCACTACACAAACCAACCATGAAAGGTGTCACAACACATTCATGTTTAAAAATAATAATAAAAAATTCCTCATTTTCTCATTTTCTTTGAAAATCTCAATCTTGTACATAATTTTTTTTTTCTAAAATGGTGCTCAAACTTGCACTGCCCACAACCAAAATACATTTTCGATGTCCATGTAAAACTTAAAATTTTGCAACCATCATCTGAACAAAATAAAGTGTTACTTAGAACACATGATCATTCACATTCTCATGATTTGTTAGATTCAGCTTTTATCAAATCAAATAAACTATGCATCGAAATCCTTTATTACCACTTCATTAAATCCACAACATTATAGTTCAACATTGCCATTTGAGGCCACAACACAAGGAAAAATTCATTTTCTGAATTCGTTTCTAAACATAAAACAACTGGTTAATCTCAACCGTCACCCAACAACACTCATCACTCTTATAGTAATGCCACAACACCAAAAATAACATTTCTATACTAACAAATTAATAGAAATAACAACCTTTCTAATAATACAAGAAAGTACAAATAAAGTTTACATATTCTTGGGAGCCTCATCCCATCACCATCTATCAATCACACAGCAGCGCAAAATGCTCACAACACGAAAGCCTTAACATGTAACCCCAACCCGGTTACCACCAGCTCACACCAACTTCATATTTGCCTACATGAGACTTAACACTCACAAGTCCACACTATAGCACTGCTTAACCTTATAACCATTATGTTCAATTCCAAGTTACTCTCAAGGTAACTATATGTCAACCCACTTCCGACAACAACCAACCAACTAACCAATTCAACAACCCTTAACACTCGACACCAAACATCGACAAGCTACCCAGCACTGTTTACTCCAAAATAGAGTTTCACACACAAACCTACATACCCATATATTTCTTGAATCACATCGGATTTCTAAGATTAGGCCACACCACTCTTGCTCTCCAAATAAACCGCCAGTCAGATGCCTATATAGCAAATACACTTATCCCACTACATTCAAATGACCGATAAGGTCAATGACAATTCACATAACCCAATATACACAAAACACTTATCACCAACACTATACTCATCCTACGGAATTACAGTTGTGCCTGTTCCCAAGGAATATTCCTAATATCCAACCAAGAATCTCTTATTCCTCTCACAAACCCCACACAATTACTAGCAACACCACCCAACTTTTAAGCATCATCACTGAATCATATCCATTCACAACTACTAAGGCTTAACGAATCACAAAACAAATACTACCTTCATCATTAAGAGACCCGAGTCTCACATTCTTCCCCAAACACTTTCATAATCCACCATGCAACTCTTACCCATCTCACAAAACCCTAAGGTATCACACCACCCCAAAACAAGCATACTTAGAACCATACACTTCATCCTCGCTACATTCAAGACTAGTCAAAATGATAAATAAATCTCTACTTTTCAACAAGCAACTATAAATCAATCCAAAACATCACAAGCCAACACATGCTTAACTTTGGAAAATAATACATCATAATAAAACTATGATTTCCAATCCTTACAACACTTTTCAACACAATGCAAGCAAGTTCAAGATTAATTACATACCCATACCATTTGGGTTCACAACAACACATACATACATATGCAACATCTGTAGGCATAAAACCCTAAATAAAATAACATCGCATTACATTACAAAACAATAACACTCTGCCACACTATAACATCACCACCATCCCTGCTTGGACTATTGAAACTGGTTTTGCCTACGTAGAAGGCAACGACGCTGAATATGGCCCGATTGACCACACCTAGAACAAGTAGGTGGTCCTTTATTCCGCGATTGACTCGAAGAAGCCTGAGTCTGATTGGACCTCCCAAAGGACAAGTCCAAAGAAGCAAAAATCGATTGAGACAACAATTGCGCCTGAGCCTGAGATCTTTCCTGTCTCCAATTCTTACTAGGTCTACTACCTCCCCAAACAGTCAAACTTGCCGATATGGCCTCTTCCTCCCCATCCTGACCAACCTCAAGAATAACGGCTTCCAAGTGAGTTGTTGCCTCTACAAGTGTGTGATAATCCCTATACACTGCTCCGACAGCCTTTCCCCTGATAACATCACACAGCCTTCACTCAAACTAAAGACAACGACGTTTTTCTATTGCGACCAACTTTAGAGTGAACCTCGAAAAACTGGTGAACCTCACCTCAAACTGTGCCAAAAGAGTATCATCCGGGAGCAACTCAACAAACTGTTTTCTTAATCTTTCCCGAGCAGAAAAAGGAAAATATTTAGCCAAAAAGGCCTCAATGAAAGCAACCCAAGTGGTACCCACAGAAATCCTCGTAGACTTCCACCAATAGCTAGCGTCTCCCTTAAGTTGGAAACCAGCCAAGACAACCCTCAACTCCTTGTCCTCGACTCTGAGCATATCAAGAGTCTTGGTAATTTGTTCTAACCAATTTTTTGCCTCCAACAGTTTAGGTTCTCCCAAAAACTCAGGTGGATTGGAGCTGAGAAACTCCTTCATAAGGTTGAGGATATGGCCATGGTCCCCCTCATTGCAAGCTAGACCATTTCTCAGTGCTCTTACAATCTCGTGTGCAACTTCTTCTCCCACAGTCGATGCTGCAAAGGCAGGTGCTAACATAACTATTGTGCCCTACCGACACTTCTACTCCCAACACAACCTCTACTACTTCATGTAGACATTCTATGAACCAAAAATAGAACCAAACTTAGTGAACAACACAACGGCCTTCCCTAAGGCATACACACTCACCACCGCTAACCTACAAGACACATTTGACACAAAATCACATAATCCTATTCACATAAACAATTAAACATTTAATCACATAATCGAATCAAGTCTACAAAGATAGCTACTCATCCCGGAACTCTTAAGGAATTCTCATCAAAAACAAGTTGATCAAGTGTGTTTCCAATAAGACATCAAAGCAAGTTCACCGCCTACCATCACTATTCGTGAAACTTAATCCAATGCTCACATAAATGCAACACATAGAGTCCCAACACTTATTCTAAGTATATGCAAATGTCCTCACCAAGCATAATAAACACATTGTGGTAAAAACTACTTCCCATGAGCCTAAGGTATTCAAACCCAGTTAGCTTTGCCACCAAGTTGTCACACCCACTTTTTATTACCATATCCATTAGCATAAATCCATTTCCATTAAGAACATGCCAAACCATGCATTCATTACAATCATAAATAAATGAAAGTCCTCTCAATCGTACATATATGGAATGCAATAGGAATTACAATTAAATAAAATGCTTGTAGGCTTACATTTTTACATTAAAAGTAAGGGTTTAACCCATTTACAACAATGGTGTTCCGCCACCAAAAATAGGCCCCGTGGCCAATAATTAAGGAAGATCATAGATCTTAAATCATCTCTCAACTTGAACCTAAAAAATGATTAGCAACGTGTGATGAACATAAAGTCCAAAAGAGATCCTAACATGATTCTAAACAATAACAACATACAGATATCTATGATCATGAATGCACCATGACGTACAATATAAATATTGTGATAGTTTAATATTCAAAACATACTTATATAAGTACATTTTCTTCAAAAACATCCATTTGAGCACCACAAGGTGTAAAACCATTCATTTTTTTTCCTATTTATCTAGTTTAGTTCCAAAAACATTCCTTCACAACACTATCTTGTTTCTTTAAACCTCTATGTTAATATAAAAGAATTATGTCTCCACTTTTGTTTTGAAAACACATTCACATATACGAGTCATAACTTAATCCCATAACAAGACACCGAGAAACATATATCTCAAAATGTAAATAACTGAGCGTAGCACACTTCCATTTCCATCGGCCTACAACACAGATGACAAATGATACAACCCACATAACACATAACACTTTACCGGCCTCACCCGGAGGGGAACGACCCCAAGGTCATACTTTATCAAGCACAGTCCGGAAGGGAGAGGAACCTATCTCAAGGGGCCACGCTTTATCGGCCTCCCGGAGAGAAACATACCTCAATTTCACACTTTACCAAGCGCAAACCGAAAGGGAGAGGAATCTATCTCAAGGCGCCACGCTTTACTGGCTTAACTGGAGAGAAACAGGCCTCCAACCACATCACAACATGCTAGATCATATAGCTGCCACACAAGTGTATTACATACAGAAAATCTATTCAATAACAATAATGTCATCCTCCACAGATGACCAACGACAAAACCTCTAATATTTAAATACAAGACTCTTATTACTCAATTTCACAACTAATTCCACCATTTCAAATAAACCATTTCCATTTCATTAAACCAAAAGAATTACCAACGTAGTTTTATTATCAAGCCCAACCCGTTGTTCCGAAACCCCAACACCTTTGTCAAAACCTCTATTCCTTTAATAAAACCTTTTTTTAAGATATACAACTTCAACCTAACTCAGCATAACACAAAAAAAGCAATCACAAGGCCCGGTTAATCCCTTTTAGTAACCAAAGTATTAATTCAATCCCCTAAAGCATTTGTTAAATCTCATAAGCATTAATTCAATCTCATAACACATAACCCAATTATTATCCAACTTTGCCGCTTTTCGTTTATTAATTCTTAAAAATAAATTAGGGCTTTTCACAACAATCAACATAGACATGATTAACTATCTCCAACATACCAAATCAACCAACAATCACACGATTTCGACTCCCAAAAACTCAAACCCCAAATCCCCTTTCATGCTTTTGGAAAATCTCTTAACAAACATATTTTTAAATGCACTAAAAACTACCACATGTCTATCTATAAAGAGATATTGAAGAGGAGGAAAAGAATCCATACCTCTTCAAGTAAAGATGAGACAACCCAAAAATCACTGGCAATGAACGACGATCCGCTCAGATTAAATTGAAACCCTCGCCAAGTTCTACATTTGGGTATATGGAACTAGGGGTCAAAGATGTTTAGAAATAGATGAAATCAAGGTTAAAGAGATTGAAAACTTAAAGATGGCAGAAAGAGAGAGAAGAGAATGAAAAGTGAAGATATTTAACCCAAAAAGTGACTTTTAAAGATGTGATTCTAGATAGACCGCTTGAGCGGTCAAAAGTGCGCTCGAGTAGTGAATCAAGACTTCTAGTATCTTAGACAATTTTGAAAGACAGAGCTGGAAGGGTCTATGGACCACTCGAGCAGTGAAACTTGCGCTTAAGCGAACTATACACACCGTACAGATTTGCAAATTTCGAATAGGCATAACTCTCCTGTCTAGACTCTGTTTGGGGTCGTTCTTGTGTCCAGATTGATGCCCTGGAAGTAAGTTTTCCAATGGTTCTAACCTCACATCAAGATTCAAATTGTGGACAGAGAAAATGATAAAAGAGTGAAGACTAATCAATAACAACAATTTGAATTTGGAGTTTTTGATCAAATCTTGCCCAACCACTATGGTAACACCTCAATCAAAGCTCAAATATCGACTAAGAAGGTTCTCAATCATGATAATCAAAAAGTCAAAAATATTTGCATTATATCAGGAAGTATGGAGTTCTACAGCACACTACTCACTTGTCATCTTGATAAAACATAAAAAATGACCTTTAAAATTCTCCCCAGTTGATTCGTTTTTGGAAAATACTTTTGATAAATTATACATGGCTTAGAACCACTTGGTAAATTCTTGGAATATAAAGCCCATTTAGGGCAAACAAACACTTGGCAAAATTTGGCATATAAAGCTTGTCTAGGGTGAACAAATACTTGGAAACCACTTGGAAAATTTTGGAAAAACTTGTAACCACTTGGGATATAAATATAAACCCCTATGTTTTGTCGATACAAGTATGGAAAAACACCCAATAAATCCATGTGCCTTGTTGATATGAGCATGGAATGACACCCAATAAATTCCCATGTCTCATCGATACGAACATTGAATGGCACCTAATAAAACCTTATGTCTCATTAATAAGAGCATGGAAAATAAACCCCTATGTCTCGTTGATTCGAGCATGGAATGACCCCCAATAAACCCCCGCGTCTCGTCGCTATGACCATGGAATGACATTCAATAAAACCCATGCCTTGTCAATACAATGGCAGAATGGCACCCAAGAAATCCCCATGTCTCATCGATACAAGCATGGAATGGCACCCGATAAATCCCCATGCCTCATCGATATAAGCATGGACTGGCACTCAATAAACTCTCATGTCTTGTCGATGCAAGCATAGAATGGCACCCAATAAATCCCCATGTCTTGTCGATACGAGCATGGAATGGCATTCAATAAACCTCCATGCCTCGTCAATATGAGCATGGAATTTCATTCAATAAATCCACAAGCCTCGTATGACACGAGAACATGGAATGACATACATTGGCATCATAATGGCATTATTCTAACCACACTGCGATGTGCATTATTATTTGAAAATGAATGAAAAAAAACCTAGTATAAGTTTTGTCATAGCAAGATGAGTATGGTAGGCATCACTCACTCTTCTCTTTTTAGATTGCATGTTTAGATAAATGTTTGAGTGCTTGTTGCACACACTCACTCACGTATGAATTGTTGCACAACCTCCCCTGAACTACACTGATCTGATTAATTGCATCAAGGATATATAGGCAGCCAACGAGTTTGATCATTTGTATTAATGTATGGCACTATCTTAAGTCTTATGGTTTTGTCAAATGGGTTGGTCTCAGAGCTTTGACATTCACTCTCGTCATGTATGACTACTCAAGTTCTGTCAAACAAGGACTACTGTAGACACCCCATTTTCACTGACTATTAAGACTTAGGTGCTTGATATGCTTCCTGATGATGAAAGGTAACATAATTTCAACCTTAGAGACACTTGAAATTGTTAGAGTTGTTGTATTGCCATTTTCGTGTCAGAAATTATTTTTTACTAAAATTACCATTTGTTGATTCATATTGAGGGCCCATTTTCCCCTATGAAGAGTTGGAATTTGAAAATTTTTATTTCACACAAAATTGTTACCCTGTGAATTATTGATCCAATGTCGCTTACTTCGCCTTAATCCGATATCAAATGAGAAAGATATACCCAAAATATGAAAAGCTATCTAGCATGTGCGCCTACACATGCCTTGTGCATGCACATATCCTTGCAAAGTCAACAATAGATGCATTTCCATGTGTGCGCAAATCCAACTGATACCTAGAATTTTGATGTTTTAGCGCGATTTCTTCGGAAGGGCAAAGAGAATGTGATGGGGGAACTATAGGATGACCTAAGGTGTTCTTCAAGCATCTCCTAAGCCTATAAATACGGCTCCTACCCTCCTCTTTCAAGGGGATGAAGTTTTGAGCAAATTTGTGAGCCTTTTAAGTGAAAAACCTTTGCCTCTTCCCCTCTAAGCCCTAGCTCTAAAAATACACATTCCCACAACAACTCTAACACCTAAAACATTATCTAAGGCTTGAAGAACTTGAACTAAATCAAAACCTAAGCTTGAGGGGAAGCAATCAAGCAAGAAAACTCGCATTTTCCTCGTGTTTTCTTCAGTTTATTGCAAACTAGTGAGTAAGTCTTCTTTTTCTCTCTATTCAGTAGTTTTTAATCCATATTTTTCAATATTTAATCATGCTAGGGTGTTAGTCCATCATAGCATCATGTAGTTCTTTCATTCTTTTAAGTTTATGCACTTTGTCACCTATTCTTGCATGTTTTTTATTTTTATTTTTTATTTTTATTAGAATAGCATATTTAGGCTTTCTCAATCATGTAAAAACCATGCATTAAGCCCGGTTTGAATCATCATATAGATAGTTTGCATTCTTCCATTTTATTTGTTAGTTGCTTTACTTGCACAATCATCATTTTAGTAGTTCAAACCAGGTTTAGGATCATCATTTGTGTGTTTAGTTGCATATTAGGATCATGTTTATTTTATGTCTTTGCATGTAAGACGCTTGAGTGGACATTCGGGTAAGTTTCCTGAATCTTCATAACATGTTTGGTTTGTGCATTGTTCTTCAAATAATGTAAGTTATGTGTTTTTGGTGATCAATTGAGTCTTTTGAATGCTTTTTCACAGATTATTTGAGTTTGGTTATGTTTACGATCATATGATATTTGAGCCATCTTTTTGTAAGAAAATCATTATTTTATGGAAAATCATTGGCTCGATGTGATTGTATTCATTAATCTAACTCAAATGATATGTATTTTATTTAATCATCTAGTTGTTAGGTTTAGTAAAGAAATTAGGGTTAATAATGAATTTTGTAGAATAATTAATTATTTAATGTCATAAAATAAAAAGTTAATAGAGGCTAATCACTTGATTGGGTAAAAAAGGTTGCAACAATTAATTAGGGATGTAATAATGGCCTGGCCTGGCCTAGCCTAAGCGGGCCTCACAGGCTTCTTTTTTTTAGCGGGCCGGTTCGATCTAGCCCATGGGTCAAAAAGTGAGGCCCAGGCCTAGGTCCAAGCCTAGGCCCACTCATAATAGGGCCTAGGGCCGGGCTTAGTCGGGCCTTTTTTTTTTGTTGAAAAGATGAACAATAAATACATTATCTATGTAAATTATTTATTAGGGATAAAAAAAATTATACTAGAGTATTTTAGTTAAGATTAATAAAATGTTTTGTTTGGTTATGTTTCATGGTGGTAGTTAAATTTAATTATGTGTGACTTATGGTTTTTTTTTAATTTATGAATGCAATTATGTAATTTTTTTCTTTCGAAATGAATAATTATATATATATATATATATATGAAAATGAAACTTTGAATATTACAATATTAAATTAATTATATAACATTTATTGAATGAATAATTTTTATTTCAAAATGAAACAAAACATTACAAAAATTTATATTATTAAATAAAATAGGTGTAGATTATTGATGATGATAAGCAATTGCATCACTATAGGTCAAGTACATCCCAACTAGGTTGGCACCTACTAGCCTACCAATCATTTGCATTATACTCCACCTTAATAATCTAATACCAAAAAAAGAAAAAAGAAAAAAGAAAAAGAAGTGAAATAGTAAAAAACAAATTGTTGATCAATCATCAGAGGAAACAGACATTTCAGTCGCGTTACCCGAGGATATGTCATCCAAATCATTTTGAATTCGCTTCTTTTCACTATAATTTTGTCTTCTCATAAACGCATGCATATAATCTTTGGATATCATCATTGCCTCAACCATTTGGGGTGAAAGCGTGCTGTGATAATCTCTCAGCACCCTTCCACCTGCACTAAAAGCTATTTCTGAAATAACTGTAGAAATAGGAATGGTTAGTATATCACGGGCCATCTGTGAAACCATAGGTCACGTAGTTTCATTTTGTTTCCATTATTCTAAAATGTCAAAATCATCGAAATCATCCACTGACAGGCTTTCCAAATAACGTTGTAGTTCAAAACTACTTATGCTTGTATGTTAATATATTCTTCTACTTTTTATTGCTGAAAAAACACTTAATCACCTGCCTCGAGATGAAACTGCTAGTGCAGTGTGCGTAGGTGTATTTACAGATTCAACTGCCTTATAGTCTTCAAATAATATGTTGCATGTTTGAATAATAGCGGCAAACTGTGTTTGATCAATGAAAATATGTTCTAAAAATTCTATTAAACCAATTCCTTTACATCTAGGAGCAATTGTTATGGCTAAACCTAAAAGATGAGGCAAATGATCAAAATATTTATCAAATTTTGATTTTATTGAAGTAATAATGGTTACATAATATTCATTACTCATATATTTTATGAAAATTTTAATTATTTATGCTAGCATATATAAAACAAATGGTGAAGTAGGAATATATATATATAAGAAAATAATTTTGTTGAAGTATCAAAAACTTTTTAAAAAATCTTCATACAAGGCTACTTGGCGCCAATTAAGTTCTGTGGGAGTCAGTACTCGCCTATTGATATTGTTGCAAAATATAAATCTATTACTCTTCTTTGTTTACAAGCTCTTTTTAACATATTATACGTTGAATTCCATCTACTATCTATATCTAAAATCAATTTTTTAAATGACATAGTTTCTCAAAATTTGATTAGCAAAAGATATAATAGTAACAACTGCATTTTTTATTACAAGTACAAAAGTCTTCTGTCACGCCCCACTTTTTATTACTCGGAGTATTACCAAATTCGTTAACTTAATTCCATTTCAGAGATAATCATGCGGAAATAAACTCAATGTCCAACTAGTGGAAATGAACAACCATCCTCTCAAACTTATGTGAATTAAATACACCATGAGCCAATCAAATAATTTGCCCTCGGGCTTACATCATTAATGAATCAAGAAGAATGGTGTAACCCTTTTTACATATATGGCACTCAGCCAACACAAAGAGGCCCCATGGCCAACAAGTAAGAAGATCCAAATCTTGTAGCACATTCTACTCAACACCTGAAAAAGATTCAACAACGTGGGATGAACATAAAGTCCAGTAGAGATCTCAACATGGCCCTCAACAATAACAACTTACAGATAGCTATGTTCATGAATTCTCAATCTCATACTAGGATAGTAATGTGACAGTTTACACAAAGTATACATACGTATGAACTTTTCTCAAAAACAACCATTTCAATCAACGCCATAGGCGATTCATCTTTCCTTTTTCCTTTTATTAATCCCCATTCCCAATCTTTTATAGCATTAACAATTACTTAGGAAATAATTTCACTAAGCCCATTACTTTCTTCCATTTCCCACACCTACAACAAATGTACCTTTTCAAAACAAATTTTCAAAGTATTCGATCCTCTTCACACTTTCCAAAAGACAAAAATGACGTTTTGGTTTCTTCCCGATACAATCATACCTATACATGCATACCTTATATAAAAAGGAGATAACAAATCATCCACATGTATAAAATCAACTAATGAGGCAACTTGGCCCTCCAAAACTGTAACTAATCAAGTCCATGATATTCTCAGATATAGTGAAACAGTAACAACAAAACTTTGCTCTACCAGCTATGTGCGTAGTAAGCCAAAGATACACCTCTCACAACAACATACCAGTTTACCAGGCACTAGCTGGAAGGGTATGGTGCCTTTAATTCTCAGCGCAGTCAGTTCTCCAGGCGCTAGCTGGAAGGTAACGGTACCTCTGATTATCAGCGCCGGGTATAACACCAAATACCACAGTACAATCGGGTGCAACCAACATGTATCCTGCACACACATAAACTATCAAAATACAAGCAATGTGTTAAAATATATGAACACATAGGTGTGTGGAGTCCATCCCCTATCTCCTCTCACACACTAGGGGGCATCACCTATCTCCTCCCGAACAGGTACACATAAATAATGTAACTCAGTACTTCATCACATACAGTGCTCAATCAACAGTGGTGTAATGCATACACGACAATTCAACACAACCGTGTCATCCTCTACCGATGACCAAGGACAAAACCTCTAGATGCATGTATTTAGTGCATCTATTAAAAGACTCAATTAACATGAGATCACGAACCCAACAACAACATTAACATGGTAGTTAAAGATACAACCCCCACATGTGTGTGTTCAACACTCAAGAAACAACAATCCAATTTTCATACTTATCTCAAAGATACTTTCTCATTTCACAAAACAAATTCCATTTCCTTTTGTTTTCACAAAAACCAACTCTATCCCTTTTGTTTCCACAAAACCCATTTCCGTTCCTTTTGTTTTTACAAAACCAATTTCGTTGATAATAAAGCCATAACTCACATTAGTCCACTACATTCATTTCAAAACCATTCCAAAGCCAAAGTTAACCCCTTAGGCATTAACACTTTCACCCAACTCACATTAACAATAGAGATTTACAACATAGGTTAACTCTCTCCATATTCAATTTACCAAATCAAAATATAATTTAGGGCTTTTTCTTCTTTCAACTATAACATGCTAATTTACACTCCAATTAGCCTAAAACAACCATCAATGATAAAATAACCATTTTCAAACAACCAACCCTAGGTTCCTTCTCATGATTTCAAACAAATCCAACATGGATATGATTTTCATGCAATACAAAACTACCACATGTCTATCTATAGATGAAGTATTGAAAAAGAACAAGGAAATCCCTACCTCAAATGTAGAACCCAAGGAGAAGAAGAGCAAAACTCGAAAGTGCTCCAAATCCTAAATTTCTTGGATCAAAACGAAGCCCTCGACAATCAACACACTTTTTACAAAGGCCCAAGGTGAGGAAAACACTCCTACTAGATCAAACCCTAGAGAGAAGTTAGGTTTTAGAGTGAGGAGCTCTCAAAAATCGATTTTGGAAAATAAGAGAGAGAAAAGAAAAGTGATTTCAAAAGTGATTTCACGGACTGATATAAAATAGGTCCGCTCGAGCGTACAACACCCCGCTCGAGCGTCTGTAGACGTCCCCGAACGCCCCGGGAGGGTTAAGTCCCGTTCCGTTCATATTGGGGTCACTACAGTTCAAAGGACTCGATTTGTGTCGGTTCTAAATCTGAACCAAAGAGTCCAAATCCGGCAAATCGTTTTGAAGAAAAACAGATTTTTGAAAAGTAGTGCCAAACATGGATTGCTTTGCCAGATTACAGAGTCGCCACCTAAATATTTTAAAATGGGAAATTTAGGAAACCCTGACTCGGTGCCGAAGGCCACATGTCCGTCATCACCAAAGTGGTCTTGGCTCGGGAGCTTGGGTACGATCGGGGAAGGTCAACTATGAGCACCCCCTTTCGCCCGGTCCGAAGACCGGCCTCTACTAACCGTGATATCCGTTTTTGAAAACTTTATGCGTTCTTATTCCGGTTATTAACCTAGAATTACTATGTGATGCGCACAACACAAAAGTATACACTAGATTGCCTAACTTGGAAATAAACATTGCATATCCGTTTTGTCTTGAAAAACGCGTTAGATTTTGCTACTCGCAAGTAGGCTAAAATACGGATTTCAATGAGTTGTTCCAACTCAGGCAATCCAACCTCCACCCATAGGCATCCAAACAATTTATCTCATATAAGCATTTAGCCGCATGGTAGGCATACTGTCATGGCAACATTCACACGCATGTGGTATGCTAAAGCGTAAAATACTTACATCGTACTCCGTGCCAAAACAATAAACTAGTTAGCAAACATGCATGTCCTAGTTCATGTTAAGTGGCTAATGCATCGCATACAGGGATGTAATCTAGACAGGCTCGGCTATCCTAAGCATGGCACATGAAAATGCGACAACTATCACGTATTCAATTTGGAATTGAAAGTACGATGCAGTTTGCATGATGTGCTGAGCCCAATGCATGTAAACAAATGCATGAATGCACGCATGCATTGCATAAGGTATGCTAAGATAGACGTGCCCTAATCTACCATCGAAAGCGGGTAAATAAAAGGGAAGAAAGAAATGGGGATTGGAAGACATGCACCCACTCACACACACTTATTACAAATTTGCCCTCACTCGGAGGGACCAAAAGAATAATACAGTCCAAATAACTAATTAACTACGCAAGCTAATTAATTATTACAAATCAACTAAATTAATTAAATAACATAATTAATCTAATTAAACAGTGAATCGTCTCGGGATGAGGGCCAAATGCAGTGCGCGCTCGGGACTAGCTTGGAATCGCACTACCATGCATGATTGCCTCTGTTTTCCCTGCTTTTCTCCTCAGAAAATTGCCAAAGTCCTGTGGAGTGCCTCTGTGGCAGGGGAGTACCACCGGCTGGGGGAGAGCACCACCGGCTGAAGAAGGAGGCCACCGGCACTAGATGAAGCTATCGGCTGGCAATTGACTGCCGGTCGGCACTTAACACCTGCAGAACCTGCAACTCACAGCAGCAGAGAACAACAACATGCATGGCAATGTGATTCAAGGTATTTATGCACCATACACACCCCTTATCATGTTATTGACTCAAGGGGGCATGTGCCTCGATTCCCGGACCACCAATCACGCATTTCCATGCATGATGGCCCAAGGAACAAAGTGTGCAACTTTGATTTCAAATGCATTCAAACCAAACAAATCAAAGTCCCAATCCCTATCACCAAGTCAAGGGACAAGGAATGCGTGTTGATGCAATGCAACCTAGTCATGTTATCTATCATGCAACATGGACTATGCAATATACCTATGCAAGCTTACAAGCAAGCATACAAGAGAAGCATGTAAACCAATGAAAGGATGGTCTTATACATGACTTAGGCAACTCAAATAGGCCTAAAATCAGTGGCCATAACCAAGGAAATGGGGGCTAAAATGCACACACACATGCATGCAATCATGGTCCTACACTTAGGCACAAACATGGCAACTCTCAAGCACACTTAAAGAGATCAAACATAGACAATGAGCATGCATTGTAAAGCTCTGAAAACCATGTTAAACATGGTGCCAAACCAACTAACAAAGCAAGCCAAACAAAGCATACAAATGGTCCAAGCATTAAGGCAAGCCAATGAGGCTTTAAACTATACTTATGCAAGGCAATTAGGGCATGCATTGAACAACCTAAAACAGAGTTTTAGCATGTTAAAACAAAGCCAAATGGCTACTTAGATGGCATCTAAGAGGCTTAAGCACAAGGGCATGCAACATGACCAATGAATGAAGCATTCAACACGTGCTTTTAAAGCATTAAAGGAGCAATTAAGGTAAGCATACAAGCACACCCAAGGGACTGAAATAACATGCTAAATGGTTCCAAACCATCAAAAGTGAAGCAAGCATGGCATGCTACACATTCATGCTCTTGAGGCCAACAAGCCAAATGTAAAGAGGCTACGATATACATGCTAAGATTGACCAAAATGACTATGGACAGAGCTAAAACATGTCAAAATAAGCATACAAGCTTCATGGATCTAGGCCTAAAACATGCTAGAAAGAAGGTATACAAACCTAGGCATGTTATGGGACTATTATGGCATTACAAAGCAACTATGCAAGGCATGCAAGGAGTGCTAAAACCAACTTGAAATCATGTTATAACATGGCAATATAAGCATGGAAAACAAGTCAAACATGCTCAACACACACTCAAGCATGAAGCTCCATAAGAAAGCAAAACTTGCCCTTTTCAAGGACATCAAGGAGAGGGGGTGGCCCTCTCTTTCTTGAGACTCTAAGGCATGCTCTTCACCACTGAAATCCCTCAAGATTTTAGTGGTGTAGAGATCCTAACACCACAGTCTCGGATCTCCCACAAAATAGCACAAAAAGTGGCCTTTTCAAGGCCTAAGGGTGGTCAAACTTGCTCAAACCACAAAACACTCTTAATGAACAATAAAGAGGCCTAAAAAACAGAACTTTTATGTGTTATATACTAAGCACAAAAACAGTTCTAAACTAGGTAAAAATAAGGTACAAAAATGGGGTAAAAAGAGAGTTAGTGTCTCACCCTTGTTGACCTCTTTGACAAAGATGTAGTTGATGCTTCCTTAGGCTTAAAATCTGTCAAAAACTTCAAAAACCAGCCCTTAGAACCTCAGTTGCAAGGAGAAGGTGAAACACTAGGTGTTTGTGTGCAATAGTAAGGCACAAAACACCTAGACACACAAGAGAAGGATAGAGATAGAAGGTGTATGCAACTCAAACCCTAGAAAACCAGTAGCTTCTCTTTTTTCTCTCTAACTCTCTAAATTTTCTAACCCTTGAGCCAAGAGAAGAGAGCTTCTCCTTATAGGCAACAAAGACTTACAAACTAAGTCATCCAAGGGCTCATCCCTCCATACACGTGTATGGAGGGGAAACAAGAGCTAAACAGCTATCTAAAAATATCTCATAAAGCAGCTGTAAAGCAGTCGGCAGGGCAAAATGGTAATTTTTCCAAAATGAGTGCCGACCGGCACAATATAGTGCCGGTGGCAACACCAGCCAGCCGGTGGTATGTGGGAATGCCTCACAAAGCATTTCCTGCCCCTCTAAGGCAAAACACAGGTGTCTGGTGCAAAACCGGACACAAAACGGTCAAGTTCGGAGGTCCTGAGGCAAGGCGCGCGAGCCGAGAACTCCGGGAACTCCAAACGAACACGAACATGGATGATCACCGAGTGTTCAAGTGATGACGTCCAAGTCTTGAGGACAGTAAAAAATGAGGTGTCTACAGCGTCAAACACAAGTTCACGCTCGAGCGTCCAAAGAGCCACTCGAGCGCCAGATGCACCCTCCCAGAATTTTCTGCAAACGACCAAAATGCTGAAAGAAGGAAATTCACGCTCGAGCGTCCAAACTGTCGCTCGAGCGAAGAGGCAATAACAAAAGCCCGCTCAAGCGTCAAAAGCGCCGCTCAAGCGGATTGACCAAAATCTGGGCAAAAATTCTAAGTTTTAAAACACAACCAACTTATTCCCAACTTGCCCAACACAACGCAAAACTCCAAAACAAAGAGTAAGGGATAGAAAGAGAATAAGACAATAACACATCTACGGAACCGAGTCCAGATTACAATTAAACAACAACAGGGAATACCGGGATCCCTATAACCCCCCCCCCCCCCTTAAAGAATTTCGTTCCTGAAATTAAGGATATGCCAAAACACAAGGCCAACTGATCACACAACGCCAACACCCGAGTACTAGGAGAGGGACTATTCTCCCTACAAACCTTCGATTCACTCTTACCAAGGAAGAGACTAACCAAGGGAACACGTTCCAAATGGCAACACTGTAGGCACAAAGGCTACAACAAAACCAAACCTTTCCCGAAACAATTCACTAACAACCGACTAGCGTTTCAAGCTAAGTCACTACTCAACAACATAATTCCCAAAAAGAACAACCAAAGCAAATCTTCTAAGAAAATAATAAGAAAAACATTTTCTTGTTCATGAGACGTTTCTCAAAGATAGTTAAATTTTCAATGTTGACATTCCGAAATAAACCTTGTATTTTCTATGCAAAACTCAAAAGTTTTGTTAACATTTTTCACAAACACGGTGTTATCCAAAACACATAATCATCTAGTTTATTTGCCAAAAAGATTCATTTGAAATTCCTCAAAACCCTTGAATTAAATCAATTTCTCAACAACGCCTTTAGGTGGCCCAAACACTAGGAAAATTTTGTTTTCCATTTCTTTCCAAAATAACACTATCCACAACCACCACTCACACAGTGATGCCACAACCAACACAGAACAGAACATTTCTATAAAGATAGTTAATAGAAATAACAATAGTACTATCAACACATAAGGCATAAGAAATTCATGGTTTTGCAATTTCATCCCGCCTCCCTTTACTTAACCAATTTAATATCATAAACATGGCTCAGAACCTGGCCGACAATCAAATGAGACTATAACTCATAAATAAACACTTCCAATATCAACAATTCGAAAGAGATTAAAACTCATAACAAAACACTTCCTCTTCTCATGAATGATACACATTTTAATGCTGTATCATCGGAGTTCATCCCCTATCTCCTCCCAAACAATATACATATCTAATGTATATATATAAAAAAAAAAAAAGTTAATCATTCACAATGATCAATCAATACACATATTTGCTGTATTATTATAACCGTCATATTTAATGACACAATCCGGATGATTAGTTTCAGTTTTTCCTAATCAACACACAAGTCTACAACAAACGAGACTAACCTCAAGGTAACAAATGTCAACCCAAAACCCGATGCCAAAAAGCTGACTAATCAATTCAATAAACTCCACACTCAATAATCCACACACTGATGTGCCACTAACCCAAACACGGGGTTTCCCACACAAACCCCCAAATTTTGGAATCTCAACAGATCTCCTAAAATCGAACCACATCAACACTGTGTCTAAGGGAATCACTATTCCCCCTCCCCCCCACATGGCTACCTAGCAAGCCTACTCATCTCCTCGACTCAAGACCGACATGGTCAACCTCAATCATACCAACCCAATCACAAAGGACAATTTTGATCAACGCTATTCTCATCACCCTAGAACACAACCTGTTCTTCCTCTTAAGAATGTTCCCAGAATCCACTCACAAACCATACCCAACAATTGATAGCCAATCACAATACGAACACTACCCCTATACAACCGATGGGGTCACCACGGACTCAATAACTAGCAAAGCCCAAAACACTAATCAACATACAGATACCATTCCCGCTAACCCGAGATACAAATCTCACACTCCCTTAGATGTTCTCACATATCTTACCAACACCACACAACCCCTGAAACCGTCACATCAATCACATTCACCTATAGATTCCCGTTCTCAACAATTAATCTCCAAACGTGGACAAGGCTCACAGGCCGTTACATAACTACCTCAACTTACAGTACCAAGCATGCAACAACACCAGGATCATTGATCCCATTAATAACTTCTCAATATATAAAAGAGGGTTCGAGATTCCATACATACTCCCCAATACATGAGGATTAAACAAACAATACTATGCATACATATGCGATACATAAACATGGTGCCTCAACATCCAATAGTATACCGGTTAACAACAAGATGATTCGCATGATACACCACCGGCCAATAACACAAAAAATCCCCCTCCAGGGTGATACTATAGGGCTAGCTAATAAGTCGCCCCTTGTGAGGCTCCCGAAGCCTGGCCTGCCCGTTTCTGGTACCGATACCGTCCCCAACTAGACGGCACGACTGAGTCTGACTAGGTTTTGAAACACTTGCAGAATTCATATGCAAAGGGCAAAAACATCTACCATGGCCCAGCTGACCACAAACGAAACAACCACCAGACCCCCCACTCTGAGACTGGTCTGAAACCTGCACCTCCTCGGACCTCTCAACAGAAGAGTCGGAAACCCCTGGCGAAGAAAAGGAATTAGCCCCTAATTGAGCATGTTTTCGCCTCCATCCCTTACTGAGCCTAGAGCGCTTACGAACCGTAGGACTTATCGAGATGGTCTCTTTCCTATCCCGACCATCACTCACAACCATGGCCTCCACATGGGCCGCTGCCTCGACTAAATTATAATAATCCTTCCAAAGGGATCTAGCTACCTTCTCCCGAATATCGAAACACAACCGCCTCTCAAACTCATAACAACGACGCTCCTCTGTTGCCACCAACTCTGGAGCAAACCTCGACAAACTAGTAAACCGCATCTCAAATCGCGTACACAGAGTATCATCCCGACGCAACTCCAAAAATCGATCCTCAACCTTTCCCGAAAGCGTATGAGGAAATACTTGGCTCAAAAGGCCTCAAGAAAAGCAACCCACGTATACCTATGATTCTTAGCATACTTCCACCAATAACTCGCATCGCCCTTCAATTGAAAAGTCGCCAAAGAAACCCTCAACTCCTAATCTTCGACTCTGAGCATATCAAGAGTCTTGGTAATCTGCTCCAACCAACTCTCTGCCTCCAACGGTTTAGCCTCCCCTACGAACTCTAGTGGGCCAGAGTGAAAAAACTCCTTAGTAAGCTTGAGAGCATGCCCGCTGCCACCCTCAGTATGAGCTAGGGCATCTTGCACTACACTCGCAATCTCACATGCGACATCCTCGCCGACAGCCGATGCTGCAGCGATGGGTGCTAAAGGAACTGCTATGCCCCTACTGACACTCCTACTACTCAACCGTCCTTTACTTCCTCGTGTAGACATCCTATAAAGCACAAAAGCAAATACCACACTTAGTGCACCACACAATAGCCTTCTCCGAGGCACACACCACTACTATTAAGTCACAACACTCACTTAGTCACAAAATATACATCTCCATTGCATATAATCATCTAAACATGTAAAGACATGACCGAATCAAGTCCACAAAGATAGCCACTCATCCCGGAACTCTCAAGGAATTCCTACCAGAAACCACGTTGATCAGCGTGTTTCTGAAAGGACCTCAAAGCAAGTTCACCGGTTATGAATACTACCCAAGAGACTGAATCCCACGCTCACATAAATGTAACACACAAGTCCTAACTTTCATGATATCTATATGCAATGTCCTCACTATACGTAGTAAACCCACTGTGGTAAAAACCACTTCCCACGAGCCCAAAGTATTCAAACCCGGCTCGTTCTGATACCAAGTTGTCACGCCCCACTTTTTATTACTCGGAGTATTACCAAATTTGTTAACTTAATTCCATTTCAGAGATAATCATGCGGAAATAAACTCAATGTCCAACTAGTGGAAATGAACAACCATCCTCTCAAACTTATGCGAATTAAATACACCATGAGCTAATCAAATAATTTGCCCTTGGGCTTACATCATTAATGAATCAAGAAGAAAGATGTAACCCTTTTTACATATATGGCACTCAGCCAACACAAAGAGGCCCCGTGGCCGACAAATAAGAAGGTCCAAATCTTGTAGCACATCCTGCTCAACACCTGAAAAAGATTCAATAACGTGGGATGAACATAAAGTCCAGTAGAGATTTCAACATGGCCCTCAACAATAACAACTTACAGATAGCTATGTTCATGAATGCTCAATCTCATACTAGGATAGTAATGTGATAGTTTACACAAAGTATACATACGTATGAACTTTTCTTGAAAACAACCATTTCAATCAACGCCATAGGCGATTCATCTTTCCTTTTTCCTTTTATTAATCCCCATTCCCAATCTTTTATAGCATTAACAATTACTTAGGAAATAATTTCACTAAGCCCATTACTTTCTTCCATTTCCCACACCTACAACAAATGTACCTTTTCAAAACAAATTTTCAAAGTATTCGATCCTCTTCACACTTTCCAAAAGACAAAAATGACGTTTTGGTTTCTTCCCGATACAATCATACCTATACATGCATACCTTATATAAAAAGGAGATAACAAATCATCCACATGTATAAAATCAACTAATGAGGCAACTTGGCCCTCCAAAACTGTAACTAATCAAGTCCATGATATTCTCAGATATAGTGAAACAGCAACAACAAAACTTTGCTCTACCAGCTATGTGCGTAGTAAGCCAAAGATACACCTCTCACAACAACATACCAGTTTACCAGGCACTAGCTGGAAGGGTATGGTGCCTTTAATTCTCAGCGCAGTCAGTTCTCCAGGCGCTAGCTGGAAGGTAACGGTACCTCTGATTATCAGCGCCGGGTATAACACCAAATACCACAGTACAACCGGGTGCAACCAACATGTATCATGCGCACACATAAACTATCAAAATACAAGCAATGTGTTAAAATATATGAACACATAGGCGTGTGGAGTCCATCCCCTATCTCCTCTCACACACTAGGGGGCATCACCTATCTCCTCCAGAACAGGTACACATATATAATGTAACTCAGTACTTCATCACATACAGTGCTCAATCAACAGTGGTGTAATGCATACACGACAATTCAACACAACCGTGTCATCCTCTACCGATGACCAAGGACAAAACCTCTAGATGCATGTATTTAGTACATCTATTAAAAGACTCAATTAACATGAGATCACGAACCCGACAACAACATTAACATGGTAGTTAAAGATACAACCCCCACATGTGTGTGTTCAACACTCAAGAAACAACAATCCAATTTTCATACTTATCTCAAAGATACTTTTCTCATTTCACAAAACAAATTCCATTTCCTTTTATTTTGACAAAAACCAACTCCATCCCTTTTGTTTCCACAAAACCCATTTCCGTTCCTTTTGTTTTTACAAAACCAATTTCGTTGATAATAAAGCCATAACTCACATTAGTCCACTACATTCATTTCAAAACCATTTCAAAGCCAAAGTTAACCCCTTAGGCATTAACACTTTCACCCAACTCACATTAACAATAGAGATTTACAACATAGGTTAACTCTCTCAATTTTCAATTTACCAAATCAAAATATAATTTAGGGCTTTTTCTTCTTTCAACTATAACATGCTAATTTACACTCCAATTAGCCCAAAACAACCATCAATGATAAAATAATCATTTTCAAACAACCAACCCTAGGTTCCTTCTCATGATTTCAAACAAATCCAATGTGGATATGATTTTCATGCAATATAAAACTACCACATGTCTATCTATAGACGAAGTATTGAAAAAGAACAAGGTAATCCCTACCTCAAATGTAGAACCCAAGGAGAAGAAGAGCAAAACTCGGAAGTGCTCCAAATCCTAAATTTCTTGTATCAAAACGAAGCCCTCGACTATCAACACACTTTTTACAAAGGCTCAAGGTGAGAAAAATACTCTTACTAGATCAAACCCTAGAGAGAAGTTAGGTTTTAGAGTGAGGAGCTCTCAAAATTTGGTTTTGAAAAAGTAAGAGAGAGAAAAGAAAAGTGAAAAGTGATTTCACTTGATCGATATAAGTTCAGCCCGCCGAGCGTGACAACACCCCGCCATGAAGGCCGACACTGGTTCACACTCGAGCATCCAAAGAGCCGCTCGAGCGCCGGATGCACCCTCATGCATAGCTTCTTTAACAATCAAGTTTAAAATATGGGCACAACAACAATATGAAATAAATCACCATCAATAAGTAATTGTAAAGTTGATTTTAAATGGTTTACAGTTTGATTATAATATGATGCCACTACAAGAATTCGCATTTTTGGCAATCAATTTTAGTGACTAAAATTAATTTAGTCGCCAAAACCCATACTTTTGGCGACTAAACTTGGTATTGGTCGCGATTGGTTCAAAAATTAGCTACTAACTTTTTCTAGTCAGTGTAAAGTGCTTATTGGCGACTAAAAAATAAATTAGTCGTTAAAAACTTACGTAATAGGCGACTAATAAACATTTTAGTTGCCCTTAGTTGTGTTTATTGCCTACTAAATTTTTTGTCACTGTAAAGTACCTATTGGCGACTAAAAAATAAATTAGTTGCTAAAAACTTAGGTATTAGGCGACTAACAAACATTTTATTCGTTGTTAGTTATATTTTTGGCTACTAAAGTTTTTTTAGTCGTGGTAAACTCATTTTTGCACATAAAATGTTGGTATTTATTTTTGGCGACAAATCTTTTGTCGGTAAAAACTTATATTCAACGACGAAATTTTTTTTTAGTCGTCCTATAAAACCAAAAAAAAATTGATGGGAAGATTAAAATACTACGGCGTGTTACCAAAGGAAACACCCCTCTTACTCTCACTCTCGTCCATAGCCCATCGATCATCTCCTTTCGTCGACAGCCCATCCATCATCTCTTCTAATCCATAGCCCATCGATCATCTCCTCTCATCGACTAACCATCAGCCACCGTTGCACAGAGCCCCCGAACCAGCAAAGGTACACCGTCTGACACCCATTCAATTTCATTCAAGTTTCTCTCTCTCTCTTCCTTCTTCTATTTCCCTGTTTCAGTTTGATTTATGAGTTTCATTTATGGGAAACGAGTTAAATAGTTTATGATTTGCCTATGATTATTTGCGGGTTTTTTTTTTTGGTTTTTTTTTTTATTTGATGCAGAGGCTTTCAATATTGAACCCGTAGGTAAATTGAGTTTGATTTTTGTTCTACATTTAGGGTTTTTTTTTATTCGTATCCAACTCTGATATCGAAGAAGAAGCTGCTACCTTGCATGCCAATCTTTCAGGCACTATTTGGTCGGCTGCCATTGCCAAAAGCCATGCCTCTGAGATTGCTATGGAGCACACTGTCGCTTTGTAGAATTCCCCATTTCAGTTTGAGAACAGAGTGAATGAAATTTGGTTGATGTTTAAAGACCTGTTCATTATTAGATTAGTGAAGACCTGTTCATTATTAGTGAAGACCTGTTCATTATTAGATTAGTGAATGAAATTTGGTTGATGTTTGAAGACCTATTCATTATTAGACCTGTTCATTATTCAAAAAAAATGTTAAAATCTCTAAAATTAGATTAGGTAAAAGAGACAAGAGGAGGGACTTAGAGAAAGAACACAAAATTATGTGTTTCCAAATGCTCCTTATTTGCTCTATTTGAAAATATTAGAAAAGGGAACAACTTGAAACGTTAAAAATGTCCAAACTTTACTTTTTCTTTTTCCTTTTCCTGAAGAAAATCAATGTAAAGAATAAAAGCTTGTAATTTAATGTTCTTCGAATCTTGTCTTCGCTTGTAGCTTAATTAAGTGAGTGCAAGAGTGATTAATCAGAAATATGTTTTGTGGGTCTTTCTCTTTTTTAATATTTGTTATCCTTTGCTTGAGCTCCTAAACTACCAGTTATCGTATTGTGTGTATATATATAGTTCGTAATTGGTTTCTTCATCATCGAATTCTACAAAAGTAATTTGAGTGAAATTTTTGAATTTATCATATAAGAAATTAACTTAGGGCTAATTGGAGTAAAATGGTAAATGATGCCTTAAGGGCATTTTGTTAATTTGTGCCTGGGAGAAAATTTGGTAATTTAGGTCTTGATGGCATCTTAGTACTTTGTGCCGTAAGGGCATTTAGATCAATTATGCCTTCGGGACATAATTGTAATTTGACCATTAAAGGTGTTTCGGTAATTTGGGTCCTTTAGAATATATTACTTGTCAAACCCCAGATTTCATAAGATCTGAATCATGAGAAATAATAATAAATAATAAGGAAAAATACAATAATAACATAATCAAAAGGATTCTGTGATATGCATATATCAATATCATTCAATACATGAGATTATCCAATTATATACATCATATATTCAACATCTACATGGAATGAATATATAGTATGTAGTTTAAAAGAAACAATGTCATATGTAAATAAAATGCCCTTAGACTTACATCATGTAAAAGAATCAACTACAAAATGAAGGGGCTTAAGGCCTACAAGTCAAAGAGCTCTCTCTCAGCTCATGTATATGTCCGATGCCTCGCCTCAAGGTCGAGGCACACCATCAATACCTAAAAAAGATTTCAGCCATGTGGAAGAACATATAATCCAGTAGGATAACATTTAACAAGATAATATGTTTCTTATGTGTACGTGATCATGATTCTACGAATGTATAACATGTTCAAATTATTCCTCATTTTATAAAAGGGTTTATGTCAACTCCAATGACCAATGCCAAATGTTCTCGCTAAGTTATCATTTTTTAGTTTCATTACTATTAATCTGGGGAATTCTTTCAATTTCATGGTCATTGCTAAGCACCACCTAATGACCAATACCAAATGTTCTTGTTAAGTTATCGTTCTTTAATTTCATTACTATATATCTGGGGAATTCTCTCAAGTACATGGATATGTTAGTGGTCATTGCTAAGCACCACCTAATGACCAACGCCAAATGTGCTTGTTAAGTTATCGTTCTTTAATTTCATTACTATTAATCTGGGGAATTCTCTCAAGTACATGTATATGTTAGTGGTCATCGCTAAGCACCACCTAATCTAGTGAGCTATCTGAAGCAACACATTGCAAGTAACCATCACTAAGCGTCACCTAAACACCCACCAAATTTACCAATTTCTAAATCTTTACAAAGTTCACTTGTTAACCAGTAAAAAGAAAAAGAAAAAAAGAAAATCATATTCTTTCATGAATTCAATCCATTTTTGGAAAATATGGTCACTCCCATAATTGACTTGCCACAAACGTTGGCCTAATAAGTAACTGAAAGGATTGAGGCAAATATACAGACATCTTATTGCACATATTTTTGCATATGTTACATCTACATAATTTAATATACAAAATTTGGGAGAGCCTATAATCCATCATATTAAAAAATTAACAAAACAATAGCCAAACAAGTTTTCTACAATTGTGACAGATCACAATTGAAGGTCTTGGTGTATTCTTAAACATTTCTACTAAGCCAAGGTAGAACTTTTTAGTTTTCTTCATATTTTGACGTTGTTTTGTATTTACCGATATTTCTCTATAATTAAAAATGATAATAAGAGGAATAGACAAACAATTACTTTTGCATCCCATGCATATTTGACACAGTAGAATAAATCTTTCTCTAGATCTACCTTGATTCCCAAAAAATAATATTTTCTTGGATACTCACCTAAAGCTAACAGAAAATGAATTGGATGAAGATTTTTGTAATATTTTCTTACTTAATATTTAAGAGATTTTATTTTTTATTAGTGGAAGTTTCAAGAGTCCTAATGACCAAACAATAGTGTCATAGACCATCTAGTGGTGTGGTCAACCATGGAGGTCATCATGTTCAACTTTTCTAGTAAATTTTTTAAAAGAGTGAGGTTCGACTATATATACCCAACACTACCATTCAGGGTATTATTTTATGAGATAAGGCACCTAAAATTGTATATACACCTCTTATGCCCTTACAAACACCTCATTAGTGTTGTTCAAACCATTGGAGAGTAAGAGTAGCCTTTATTCATTTGACGCAAGCTGTTAAAGAACTTGCTCCGAGGGATTCTCTAAATTTTTTGCTTGTAGAAGGTAAATATCTCATGTTAATAGTGATATACCATGTGTTAGTATTAATCCACCCATGTGATATATGTGGGTCCCATACAATCTAGATTGGTTTATACATGTATTTGAGTTAGATAGTAGAGTCTGGAATCTATTGAAAAACTTAATATGTATAGGAATTGGTTACCTAATTGTATAAAACTAGGATTCTTTTCATAGACTATTATAAATAGTCATGAGGGCTATAAGTTTTGGTGAGATTGAGGAAGCAGTGAGGTAAAATGGAGATGAAGGGGTGAGAAAAAAAATACTGTGAGACACCAAGTGAGCAAGGGCTCAACTACCCAGTGCTCAACTACTCTTGAGCATTGCGTGTTGTTAATTTGTTTCTGGAAGAAACTTAAGGAGTAAACTTGTGTAATTCCTGTATTTCTAGACATTTTCATGTCCATTCATGTTGGTTTTGAAGTATCAAAACCTCCTCATTTCACATTTATGCTTAACATTGGTTTGTGTATATCAATTTTATTTGACAATCATTATCAATTAGTTTCCTATTGTAGTTTTGTTGTAATTTTGTGAATACTTGAGCGCCTGTAAACAATCCATATTGGTCATAATACTGATGATGCATGTGATGCGTTTACTTAATATATCATGTTTGCTTCTACTTTCCAGGTACGAGCATGGTTCTTGAGACGAAAACAGGGTGGCGTAAGAAAACAGCAACTGACCCCATAGTATCACCCTCGGGAACATTTGCACCTGCCATTGTCACACCACAGACTTTATCCGATGAGACACAACCGCCGGATGACACACAAACATTTGTGGAAGAGACAAAGGCGCACGACGTAGGTAAGACCATTGTAGTTTTGTAGGTGTGTTTCGGTGTCTAAAGATCACTTTACTTGACTGAAGCAACAGAATTTTATGTCATCTAGAAGAACAAGTTCTTGCATGTCTTACAAAATTATAATCCCTTACAAAATTTGCTTGGATGATTGTTAAATTTAATATTAATTATTGTTCATTATATGTTTGGCAAACTAATTGCATGTGAAGGCCTTACACTTGTTGCCCCTTCCTGACCAGGAAAAAGTAACTCAAATTGTGTACGCGGTCGTATAGTCGGAAAAGGAGTGCAAAAAAGGCTTACGAGAAAAAAAGGGGGAGAAGCTACATGTATATGTCAATCGCATGCTTAATGCACTCACTGGAGGGAATGCCACGCCTGCCACAAATGAATTGGGCTTGCAGATAAGGCGGTTGTGCTTGCTTAAAGGAGTGAAGTCATGGAAGAAAATTGATCAAAGTATCAAAGATGTTGTAGTATAGGCTGTGCTAGTAAGTTTGAACCTTAAACTAAATGTCTCCATTATATGAAGTTCCAATTGCGGCATTCCATTTCTGTAATACGTCACACACATGGTATTTGTAGGACACGTTTGAAATTGGTGAGGATTTCCATACTGATCAACAAGCTCAAGAGATCGTTGATACGAAGGCGTATCTCTTGTACAAGGACTGGAGGTACACCCTGAAGCAACACTACGAAAAGCTTGTCGAAGAGGGTGTTGATGACCCATATAGTCATCCGCCTAAAGGAGTTTGCTTGGATGATTGGAAACACATGATTGATGTGGCTTGGAAAGATGAATCTCATTTGGTAACAAACAAATATAAATGACTCTATTGCTTTATTTGTGTATTATGCATTGATATGTACTAATTCTTGAATAATTCTTGTTTTAGAAACGCTCTAAAGCTGGTAAGGCAAACCGGAGTTTGGTACCATACAATCACACCAATGGATCTCGCTCCTTTTCAATAGCAATGTCGCTCATGGTGAGTTACATACATTTGGAGCGGATTTTTCATCACTTATATATGTAAGATGAAAGTCATGGTTACTATTGCGACTAATTAATTTTGTTATTTGAAACTAACAGGCAGATGAAAATAGGGAGTTGGATTTTTCGAAATTTTATTCGAAATCACACAAATCGAAGAAAACAAACGAATGGATTGATCTGAAATGTGGTGAGTTACATGTAAGGAGTAAACTTTTTTCACCTACGGTCGTAATATTAATGCCTATCTGTAACAACGCCCGCGGGGGGGACCTCGCTACAGCTCGGACTCGATTTTGTTGTGGTTCTAAGTCTCGAACCAAAGAGTCCAAATCTGGCAAATCGTTTTGAAGGAAAACAGATTTTTTTGAAAGAAGTGCCAAACATGGACTGCTTTGCCAGATAACAGAGTCGCCACCTAAATATTTTAAAATGGGAAATTTAGGAAACCCTGACTCGGTGCCAAAAGGCCACCGGTCCGCCCTCACCAAAGTTGGCTCGGGAACTTGGGTACGATTAGGGAAGGTCACATCGTGAGCACCCCCTCTCGCCCGGCCAAAGACCGGCCTCTACTAACCATGATATCTGATTTTGAAAACATTGTATGCTCTTATTCCGATTATTAGCCTAGGATTACTATGTGATGCTCGCAGCAAACAAGTATAGACTGGGCCGTCTGAATTGGAACAAAACATTTCATGTTTGTTTGTGAAAGATGGTTTGCTACCCGCAGGTAGGCTTAAAATGCAGATTTTCCCACAATCTAGTGGGCTTAACAAACAATCAATGATTTGCTCCACTTCAAATAACCCAACCTCCACCCACAGGCATTCAAGGCAGTTATATCACATAAGCATTTAGCCTCATGGCAAGCATGCTATCATGGCAACACTCACACGCATGCAAGGATGCTAAAGCATAACCACTTACCGAGTACTCCAAGCCAAAACAGGAAAACGATTAGAAATCATGCATGAATCCTAAGTATACTGAAATGCCTAATGCAACACATGCAAAAATGCAACTATAGCAGGCTCGGCTATTCTAGAGATGGCATATGAAATGCAACGGCTAACATGTATTCAACTTAGAATTGAAATACAAATGCAGTTTGTATGATGCGCCGAGCCCGATGCATGCAATACAGATGAATGATGCAAACATGCAGTCATACTGTATGCCAATTGAAATATGCCCTATATCTAACCATTCAAAGCGGGTAAATAAAAGGGAGAAAGAAATGGGGGTTGGAAGACATACATCACACTCACCCACCCTTATTACATTTATGCCCTCGCGCAGAGGGTCCGAATAAATAATAATACAGACCCGAATAAAAGAATATACAGTCCGAAATAATACAGATTCTAATTAATTAACAAATTAATTACAAAAGAAATGAGACTGGCGTGCAAGCCAGGGACTGCCTCGCTTCTGGTGGATAGTATATCTTTGCTCGGCGCAGAATCCACCGATGCCCCGATTAGCCTCTTGCGCTTTTCCTCGAATTGCATGCCGATTCCGGAAGTCGATAATTCTTCATTTTTGCCGCAACGGAGAGCAGAAAGGGCATAGCAGTGTATTTCACAAATATATGCATGTCTCGATCCTCGCGCCACCAATCACGCATATCGATGCATGATGGCCGAGGAGCAGATTTGCACAACTCAATATTGGGATGAATACACATGAATGCTACGAAAAATGGGATGCCTCGAAATGCGTGCCCACGGGCACGCAAACCGAGGCGATGCTGAAAGATGAAAATCGGATAAAACCGAAGTGCCTCGAAGTGCGTGCCCACAGGCGCGCAAACCGAGACGAAACCAAAATGGAGATCAGATAAAACTGGAGTGCCTCGAAATGCGTGCACACGGGCACGCAAACCGAGGCGATGATGTACGATGCAAAATCGGATAAAACCGAAGTGCCTTGAAATGCGTGCACAGGGACACGCAAACCGAGGCGATGATGTAATGCAATGAAATGGCATACGGAATGCCGGGATGGACTTACACCAACATGGGAGAGCCTCAGCTCACTCACATAGGAGGCCGTCGGGTAAAAGTCGCTTTAAACGCTACCGCGGACACGCAAATCGAGGCAATGGCATACAAGCATGAAAATGCGAATTGGGCTTACGCCAACATGAGAGGGCCTCAACCACACTCACATAGGCTGCCGGAATGATAAGAATGAGGTGCCTCGAAGTGCGTGCCCATTGGCACGCAAACCGAGGCAATGCAAAAATGATACGAATGGCACGGGAAATGATATGCAAGCATGGTAATGGAATTTCAGCACCTAAATAAAGGGAAAACAGCCCAAAACAAATCGAAACGACACCAAGCATGCATTCATCCCGAAAGTACTAAATTAAGCCCGAAATGGCCTATAGCCATGCTATACATGCAAAATATGATCATGGCAGCAAGAACAGTAGCAAGGCAGTCCCAAATATGGCATTTTTTCAGTAATAAACATGGCCAAAATGCAGGCATAGATATGGCAACAAAAGCTCGCAAGAATACGGTAAAAGAGAGGATTTTCAAAGCAAGTAGTATATAGAAACTTCAAATAGAAAAATTTTCTTCTACAACATTAAAGAGGACCCAAAAATAAGCATATATGCAGAAGATGGCAGCCTCTAAATCATAAGACAAACATGCTAGAAATGGAGGGCAAAATGGAGCCACAAAAGGGTATAACATAAGACATGCAATCTATACATCGAATGACCAAACCTTCTTCATGAAAAATGTAAAGGGGGTCAAAATAAGACTAAAACCAGTAGGGGTCGAGGTCCCAAAAACAAACACAAATAGGTCAAAAATTGCATACAAAATATGGCCTACTTGATGAAATTGAAGGAAGTGATAGATACAAAGGCCAAATGAAGTTGAGCCTATCTACAATGTTGTAGAGAGGCTCATTTTAAGCACAAAATCAGTAGGTGTCGGACCCCCAAAAACCAACACAAATAGGTCAATTTTAGCATGCAAAAATGTTACCAACTTAAAGAATATTGAAGGAACTAGTGTATACAAACACCAAATGAGGTTGAGCCCTTCTACAAAGTTGTAGAGGGGCTCATTTTAAGCACAAAAGTAGTAGGGGTCGGAGCCCCAATTCTCAACCAATTAAAGTATAGGAAAGGATCAAGAAAATGCCCTAAAAGTTGGTTTTGAGGACTTACCCTTGAAGACTTGTCTTTCTTTGATTCTTGGCTCTGATTTGTAGCTTCTCAACCTCTGAAATTCACCTCCTTGCTGCTGAAGTGATGGTAGGGATGGTGAGGCTAGGTGTTGATGAAGGAATGGCCTTGACACTTGAAGCTTTTTTGGAGTTTAAAGCTATGAAAATGAGGGAATTTGGTTAAGTGTTCTTGAGACCAAAATTTCTAACCTTGAAGAAGGAGGGGGAGAGGCCTTCAAATAGGCAAGAAGATGGGGTGTAAAGGGGGAGGGAAAGCATCCAATCTTTCCCTCCTGAAATGTCCCGGATGAGGAGACACTTTGAAAAGCAAATTTGGACACCGACAGTGAAGCAGGTCTGGCCGGCCAGAAGTGGTTTGCTCAAGGTGGCGGCCACCACCACCATGGCCGGCCACCACCTCCTATGGCCGGCCACCACCTCAAAAATCAACTCGACTCGGCCGACCACCATACTGGCAGTTGTCCTCCCATGTGTGTGGAATAAGGCCCTGTGGTCGAATTTGGCAACACCGAACCAGAGTCACAACATAGAGCTTGAAGGAGAGGCCCAAAATGAAAGGCACAATTTCGGCCGACCACCATACCAAAGTGTCCTCCTAGATGTGTGCAACAAGGTTCCAAGGCCGAAATTGGCAACATCAAGCAGAGTCACAACATAGAGCTTGAAGGAGAGGCCAAAAATGAAACTCACAGTTCGGCCGACCAGTAGTTGGTAGGGTCCTCCCAGGTCCCCTCATCACAGATATGTAACTTTGGTTGGAAGAAAATACCCCCAAGGTGTTCAACATTGGCCCGGAAGTGAGCAAAACGGGCTCCGGAGGAGCGAAACTGGTTATCTGGGATAATTGCTGGCCTCCCACCCCCCAGTGATCTTCCTGATGTTGAAACAGAGGTACCTGCCAAGTTTGAACAAAAACTAATGAGAAATGAACGTTCGGGGCCAAAACCGAGCAAATCGGGATCCCGAAAATGGGCTGCGGGTGCCGGAAGTGGTGTTCGGCAGCGAAGTGGGCATCGGGGGCCCCAGGGTTCCTCGAAATATTAAAACAGAGGTCTCCGCCAAAAACCGGAGAAGGCTGATGCAAAATGAATGCTCGGGACCAAAACCGCTCGGTTTGGGGTCCCGAAAATGGGTCGCCGGGCACCGGAAGTGGTGTTCGGCTGCGAAGTGGGCATCAGGGGCCCCAGTGTCCCTCGGAACACTAAAACAGAGGTCTCCGCCAAAAACCGGAGAAGTCGGAGATGGTTGGGCGGTCCCGAGCCGAGGCACGCGGCCTGACGGCTCCGAAAACCGGGAACCGGGCTCCGAAATGGGCGAAATGGCCTACGAACACGAAACGTAGCTCACGGCCACCGGGAGATAGTCTACGGGACCACTCCCTTCCCTCAGGAGAGAAAACAGAGAAAACCGAACCTGGTTCGCAAACCGAGACAAGGTAGAGAAGATGGTTCGGAAGTCCGGAGGCAGGGCACGCGGCCGTGACTCTGGGACTTCTGAACAAGCACAGTATGTAACATCACCGAACGCTCAATCGGTGACGTCTGAGTCTTAAGGTCGGTCAAAAATGGGGTGTCTACAGTTGCCCCTCTTTGACAGAACTCGGAAGTCATAAGAATGACGGGAGTGAATGTCAAAGCCCAGAGACGACCCATTTTTGACAAGGCCGAAGACTTAGACAATCAATACGAGATAAACAGAGATATGTGCCCGCAGGCAGGGGGCAAAGTGCAAAGTGATAGGCGCGGAGCCAGATGATCATGCAAATGCAGCAAGCTGTAATGAAGCAGGTATTCGCAAATAGATGCAACAGTTATAAGCAAGAATGCAAAGCAACAACTATATTTCATGCAGTTAGGAATGCGGAGAATTATTCAATTCTCGTCGCGTCTCACACGGAGAAGATACGATACCTGCGCGATTCGTCCGGTCGGATGATACAGTGCACAAAATAGTGCGATACGCTAAACAGCGCGATTGATTTGAAATGCACAAGACAAAGGCGACACGCAAAAGCAATACGATTGATTATCTGCACAAAAACAAAGGCGATGGAGGTGAAATGCACAGACAAGACTTGGCACACACATTTACGTAATTTTGTCTGCTTTGGCACGCGGTTCGAAACACAACACTCTACTTTATCTGGGCACACAGCTCTTTTTGGCACAAAGTTCATTTCGGACACACAGCTCATTTGCGGGCACACAGCTCCTTTCGAGCACACAGCTCCTTCTTGGGCACACAGCTCTTCCTTCAGGCACACAGCTCCTTCTTCGGGCACACAGCTCCTCATTCGGGCACACAGCTCATTTCCGGGCACACAGCTCGTTTTTCGGGCACACAGCTCATTTCCGGGCACACAGCTCGTTTTTCGGGCACTGCCTCCTTTTTGAGCACCAGCTCATTCCGCACACAACTTCTGGGCACAGCTTGTTTTTAGCACAGCTCCTTCTTCTTCTGCACAGCTCCTTTTTCAGGCACACAGCTCTTCCTTGAGCACACACACTTCTTGGCACACAGCTCCTTTTTGGGACACACAGCTCATTTCCTTTGGGCACAGCTCATTCTTTGGGCACACAGCTCTTCTGCACACATTTCATTTTGAACTGCAGCTCATTTTTTCAAGACAAAGCTCCTTCTCTTCACACAGCTCCTTTTCAGCACACTCCTTTTCTTTGGGCACATGGCTCATTCTTCGGGCACACAGCTCCTTCTTCAGCACAGCTCATTTCGGCACACACTGCTTTTTCTGCACACTGCTTTTCAGTTTACAACTTCTTTTTCGGGCAGCTCATTCTTTGGGCACAGCTCCTTCTTCAAGCACACTCATTTTTCGGCACAAGACTCGCTTTTTGAGCACACAAGCTCGTTTTCAGCACACAACTTCTTTTCCTGCATTCGTTTTTTTTTTGACACAGCCCTTCTTTTGCACAGCTCCTTTTCTTTTTTTCAGTGCACACTCCTTTTTCTTTGGGCACACAAATTCATTCTTTGGGCACACAAATTGTTGAGGTGAACACTAACAAGACACTTTGAAGTCTGAACACACAGCTCAAACATTTGATGTCGAACACCTGACTCATTGTTGGGGTGAACACACGGCACACTTTGAAGTCTGAACACACGGCTCAAATCTCGATGTCGAACACACATTTCGTTGTTGAGGTGAACACACTCAGACACTTTGAAGTCTGAACACAGCTCAAACATTTGATGTCGAACACACAGCTCATTGTTGAGGTGAACACACGGCACACTTTGAAGTCTGAACACACAGCTCAAACATTTGACGTCGAACACACAGCTCATTGTTGGGGTGAACACACGGCACACTTTGAAGTCTGAACACACAGCTCAAACATTTGACGTCGAACACACAGCTCATTGTTGAGGTGAACACACGGCGCACTTTGAAGTCTGAACACACAGCTCAAACATTTGACGTCGAGCACACAGCTCATTGTTGGGGTGAACACACGGCACACTTTGAAGTCTGAACACACGGCTCAAATCTCTGATGTCGAACACACAGCTCGTTGTTGAGGTGAACACACGACACACTTTGAAGTCTGAACACACAGCTCAAACATTTGATGTCAAACACACTGCTCATATCTTAAGGTGAACACGTAGCACACACTTTGTAGAAGGTTGAACACACAGCCCAAACTTTTGAATTTCTGAACACGCAGCCCGTTTTGATTGTGAACACGCAGCCCATAACACAACTCTGCTCGATCTGAACACATGGCTCATAACACAGTATTCTTTTAATTTTGAACACACAGTTCATTACGAGCAGGCGTGATTTACGGCAGAACTTGCGAAGTTGAAACAAACTCAGATGTCGACATTTTTCCTTTTTCTTTTGCTTTTGCTTTGCAGCCCGAAACTCACAGCTTCAGATAGGCCCTGGTTCTACTATTCACACTTATCGGGGGTGGACCCTGAGGCTTTCTGAAAGAACAAATTCTGTTTTGCACAAATGTGGAGAACGGCACGCACTCGAACACAAAATGATTTTGTTTTTGAAATTGAGAGATGAGTTTTTCGACTGTGTATTGAGCCTACCATCGAACACAAAGAAAACGACTCAACAAGGAAATAAAAGGCACACAACCTAGACACATCGAGTAACACTCAAACGACTCAAAACAAGAAACGAGATAAAACAAAAAGACACGACACTCAGACGCACAGGAGCCTGTTTCACCGGTAGTGTTTCCCACCCTTTCTCATTTGTGATTCTCACATCACTCGCCCTCAAGCCTGCTTTTCCGAAAAATCCCTTTCTCACTTTTCCTCTCATCGCACATCTCTATTCTTCAATCTCTCATTTTTTAATCCCTCCCCTAGGTGGTTGGTGGATAAACGGGAAGCTGCGGGCTCATGCCCCTAGTATTCTGCTAGATTCTCTTTCTTGTTCACAACAGTGAGTTTCTCCCACAGAGGGATCATATAATTGGGTGTGCAATGGATCCGTCACGACATCGATCGATGATGCCCCGCCGGGAGTTTGGACATGGTTAGATTCGCCAGATGAGGGAATGGGAATATGTTGATCCATTCCAGTTTGTGCTTCGCACTTGGCTTGATACTTCGTTGGTCGGAGGATGAGAGAGCTTTCTGCCCTCTTGCTGTGCCCTTCAGTTGTGCCTTTGCTGGCAGGTAGAGTGCCCTTCTTGGCAAGTATGTTGATAACGGGGAAAAAGACAGAGAACCTGACTCAACTGTGCCCCTAGTTCATCATTTTGACCATTTTTTTATTTTGGTTTTCTCCTAAAAAAATTTGACCAAAATGAGAGTTAGATTAACATGCTTGTTCGATTTTTGATTTGAAATCATGCAAGTCAGGCTATGAGCACTGAAAATTTTCCTTTTTTGGGTCCAAGAAATGGCCTAGTTTTTGGAAAAGATGGAAGAATTTACGAGAAAATTAGCCAACCTCAAGAAAATCCTCAAAAACTATTTTTGCAAATGGACACTTGCTCAACGAGCATGAAACCTACTCCTGAGATGCACAACCTCGGATCCAAAGGAAAACTGCCCCGTGCTTGAAGAGAACTGCATGGCAACGGAAAGTTGCCCCTTGTTTGAACGGCACTGCGGCATATTGAATGGCAACGGAAAGTTGCCCCTTGTTTGGATAGCACCGCAGCGCATTGTAGTCAGTCCTCAGAGCGATGATTGCAATCGAACTCTCGGATACAGAGAAGGCAAGGATGGTTAAAACCATTACATGGACACACTTGATTTTGAAGTGTTTATGGCTGGACTTCAGAATGAAGTTGCCTACGTATCCCAAACATGGGAATCAAGCCTTACGTAGTTCGGGGTTAAGGTACACTCGGGTATTTAACCTCCCCTTTTTATGCTCTAACTTTTGCCAAGGCGCTGTGGGTTTTCGACCTTGCGAGCTTTGTTTTTCTTTTCTTTTCTCTTTCTTTTCTTTTCTTTTCTTTTTCTTTGCATTTTCTTTTCTTTTCTTTTCTTTTCTTTTTTTCTTTTTTTTTTCTTTTTTTTGCATTTTCTCTTTTTATCTTGCTCTAACTTTTGCCTGGGTCGCCCTTCCGGGTTTTCGGCCCAGCGAGCCTCTAAAAGGGTAAAAATGTAACCAGTCCATGCCAAATGGTTCTGAGATTGAAGCCCTCTATTCCTAAGAGAGTGGCTGTTGTATTGATTAGTAGAAAGATCTACCTTTAGCTCTTCGAGCACATCGGATATTTTTTGCTCCTAGTTCGACGGGTGCTTCTGCTCTAGCCTTGCAAGCTTCTTCTGATGAGGTCTGACCTTCTTGATCTGACTTTGGTGCCTCTTGTTCGAGGGCTACTTCAAATCTAGCCACACAGGCCTTACATTGTGGTCAACCGTTGAACCTTCTGAATTCAAGCTCAAGGTTCGGAAGCAAAGGGGTTGAGTCTCGAGGCTGAGAGTGATCCTAAGCTGCACAATCTCAAGAGCGATTCCACACATGTCTTCGCAGGACCGCGCAAAACATTTTTTTGAAAGTTTTTAAGAAAGCGACAAATCGCTCGCGCTGAAGACAGTGTAGGACCAATCTGGATCAAAGCCAGGGTCCTTCTCAGTACTCACACTAACAAGCATGATTTCATTCATTAAAGGCTTAGCACGCCTCTCTTTCTCTCAATTTGATCAAAGTTTTGCAAATCCCGAGGAATTCCTCCCTCTTTGTTTTCACTGCAGTGTTCAAAAAGTTTTGAAAAACTTAGGTCAATACAATGGCTTTAGGGCACAAGAGAGCAGGTGGAATGCACTGCCATTTCATTCAAATCCCGGCATAACTAGCACACGGCAGAAGCAAATACGAGAGCGTGAAAAACACTGCTGTTTCATTCAAAGTCTGGCGGCATAACTGGCTCCCTAGCAGAAACAGACTCAAAACAAAACGAAAAGACAAACACAAAACAAAATGGTGACATCCGAGGTAACACCCCCGGAATCACCCGACTCCTATACAACAGGACTGACTCGACACAACAAGACAGACCCAAAATAAAAGAGACTGACTCAAAACAAAAGGACAGACTCAAAACAAAGTAGCAAAAACTGACCCAATACCCAAGTCAGAAAGCACAAAAACTGGTATTTGCACATTGCTCAGAACAGTGCGTGCCATTCCCACGTCTGGAGTAATCTGAGTGCCATCTGCAGGTGGTTCATCTCTTGATCACATAATCACATTATCCCCCAAGTTCACTGACCCAGTGCCGATAGACTTTGCAGAGCTTGGCGGGAGGGCAACTCCGTTGTCAAATAGATCCTGTACTTCATGGCGAAGACGGAAGCAGTCGTCGGTAGTATGGCCGGTTTGCTGATGGTACGCGCAGTACTGGGTAGCATCATGTGTAGCCGGAAGAGGGTTCGGGAGAGACCGAGGCTCAAGGGGTTTGAGGTGGCCTTGTCCAACAAGGATTTGGAAAGCTTTGGACAAAGGCATGTGGAGGGCATGGAAGACCCTCCGACCTCGGGGTTGGTATTTCAAGGCTTGTGGATTTTTGCTGGGCGCACCCGCAAAGGGATTGGTAGGTGCTGGCCTGACTTGCTGATCTCTTCCAAGCACGGGATTAGACCTGAAAGGAACATTCTTGGTACAACGGCCCTTCTCCCGGCTTGCCCCTTGAGTCAAATTGCCCCCAACTTGAGTAGCGAAAGTGTCATTCACAGCTTTTGCGACAACCGCGAGCACTTGCTCTTTGTTCAGTCCCTCGACTTGCAAAGCGTCAACAAAGAAACATAAGATGTTCATGGGGTCCATGCTCGCCCCTGCCTTGTTCTTTCCACTCGCTTCCATTTTGCTAAGGGATTGGCATTTCTCAAATGCAGCCCGCTCCAAGACTGGGGAGCCTTTTGTCACGAACTCCCTGGTATGAGATACGGTTAATGATGGCGCCAAAACTCCAAAGGTTAGATCTGCCACGCTCGAAGATCTTTGATCATCCTCATCACCGTAGTAGTAGGCTCACCGATTTGAGATGATTGGGGTTCACGGCATCCATCGTGCTTAAGCCCGTGCTATGGGTATATCATTTGGGGTTGTAGGTGGGTGGCAGTGTATGGCTGAGGTTGGGATGTGGATGAGGTACTTGGTCCTTGGGGCTTTGAAATGGAGCTATTGTCCGGTTGTCAATGAGATTCTGGATCTCATGACGAAGGCGAAGCAATCATTGGTGCCATGGCCACGCTGCTGATGATATACACAGTATTTGCTGGGGTTATGTCTGGCTGGGAGTGGGTTGGGAAGAGGTTGAGGATTGAGGGGTTTGAGATGCCCTCTTTCCATCAGGACTTTGAATGCGCTGGTTAGGCTCATATGGAGGGGGGTGAAAAATCTACCCTGAGCTCGGGCTGGGCTGGCTATTTGTAGGCTGGCCTTGGCAAAAGGGTCGGCTATGGCGACTGTGTTGACTTTAGCAGGTTTGGAAAGGTCCTGCGAATCTTCAAGCGCAAAAGTGGGTCAAAGTTCAATTTGGGGTCCCGGGAGCGAGGCAGATGCCCCAGATGGGCGTATGCGTTTCAAAGATCGGGTCTCATCTGCATTGCAGTTCCTCGATTTAACATCGCTATCATAGCCACAAATTCTTCCAACCTTGTGCCATCACGGGTCTCTCGATGATGTGGATCAGGATCGACGGATCGATGAACCGGAGAGCCTGACCGCCTTTCTTTGCCTTGCCTCAGCGAAAGAACACTGGTTGCCCTTGAATTGAATCTCTGACCCGACAAAGTCTATCAACACAAGTCCAATGTACTCGGGGGATAGTGGAGCCTTCTGAAGCTGTGGTTCCAAAGACTACCCCTAGCAAAAGAGAAAACAGACAAAGACCTCCTGATTTTTACGAGCAGATGTAAGCATAGTTGAATAAGTGTGCTCTACCAATTTCGCCCCAAAATTGCCTCAACTGATACCCTCAGGTAAACCTGATACCACCAAATACTGATGCCCGCAGGCCTGATACCCAAAATACTGAATTGGTGCCCGCAGGCCTAATGCTCAAACTTGTAAACTGATACATGCATTCCCTGTAGAGACGCACTCTAACAAGCACATAACAGATAAGTGAGAGCCAAAACACCCCTATGTTGGGGGAGGGTTTCCCTGTCCTATTTTGTCAGGGGCTAGGGTTTCACTACGACGCAATGTTTCAAACAACCTATATCGGTAAGCAACTGTCCTAGTTTGGAATGGTCACTATGGATCCGAATATGCACTAGGTCGAATGGTCAAAAGGGTGCCGGCAAACCGGGGTTTGTGTTCTACATCGGCAGAGCTCAGAATCGATCAAATTATGGACATGCCTTGACAAGACAAGCCTCCGAAACCGCCAGAATAGCAGATGGCAAACACGGTGTCCTAGGCGCACCAATGCAAATGCAATGCAAAGAAACACACAAGCGTAGTCAAAAACAGATATCACGAGTTCGAGTTAAGTTCTCTAAATCCCCAGCAGAGTCGCCAGAAACTGTAACAACGCCCGCGGGGGGGGCCTCGCTACAGCTCGGACTCGATTTTGTTGTGGTTCTAAGTCTCGAACCAAAGAGTCCAAATCTGGCAAATCGTTTTGAAGGAAAACAGATTTTTTTGAAAGAAGTGCCAAACATGGACTGCTTTGCGGATAATGAGTCGCCACCTAAATATTTTAAAATGGGAAATTTAGGAAACCCCGACTCGGTGCCAAAAGGCCACGTGTCCGTCATCACCAAAGTTGGCTCGAACTTGGGTACGATTAGGAAGGTCACATCGTGAGCACCCTCTCGCCGGCCAAAGACCGCCTCTACTAACCATGATATCGATTTTGAAAACATTGTATGCTCTTATTCCGATTATTAGCCTAGGATTACTATGTGATGCTCGCAGCAAACAAGTATAGACTGGGCCGTCTGAATTGGAACAAAACATTTCATGTTTGTTTGTGAAAGATGGTTTGCTACCCGCAGGTAGGCTTAAAATGCAGATTTTCCCACAATCTAGTGGGCTTAACAAACAATCAATGATTTGCTCCACTTCAAATAACCCAACCTCCACCCACAGGCATTCAAGGCAGTTATATCACATAAGCATTTAGCCTCATGGCAAGCATGCTATCATGGCAACACTCACACGCATGCAAGGATGCTAAAGCATAACCACTTACCGAGTACTCCAAGCCAAAACAGAAAGCTTATTAGAAATCATGCATGATCCTAAAATATACAGAATGCCTAATGCAACACATGCAAAAATGCAACTATAGCAAGCTCGGCTATTCTAGAGATGGCATATGAAATGCAACGGCTAACATGTATTCAACTTAGAATTGAAATACAAATGCAGTTTGTATGATGCGCCGAGCCCGATGCATGCAATACAGATGAATGATGCAAACATGCAAATACATCAGATGCCAATTGAAGTATGCCCTATATCTAACCATTCAAAGCGGGTAAATAAAAGGGAGAAAGAAATGGGGGTTGGAAGACATACATCACACTCACCCACACTTATTACAATTATGCCCTCGCACAGAGGGTCCGAATAAATAATAATCCCAGCCCGAATAAAAGAATATACTGATCAAAATATCTGATTCTAATTAATTAACAAATTAATTACAAAAGAAATGAGATGGCGTGCAAGCCGGGACTCGCTTCGCTCGTGGATAGTATATCTTTGCTTTCGGCGAAATCCACCGGGATGCCCCGATTAGCCTCTGTTGCGCTTTTCCTCGAATTGCGTGCCGATTAGGAAGTCGATAATTCTTCATTTTTTTTAACGGAGAGCGAAAAGGGCATAGATGTATTTCACAAATATATGCATGTCTCGATCCTCGCGCCACCAATCACGCATATCGATGCATGATAGCCGAGGAGCAGATTTGCACAACTCAATATTGGGATGAATACACATGAATGCTACGAAAAATGGGATGCCTCGAAATCGTGCTCACGGGCACGCAAACCGAGGCGATCCGAAGATGAAAATCGGATAAACCGAAGTGCCTCGAAGTGCGTGCTCACAGCGCCGAAACGAAAACCAAAATGGAGATCGATAATCGAGTGCCTCGAAATGCGTGCACGGGCACGCAAACCGAGGCGATGATGTACGATGCAAAATCGGATAAAACCGAAGTGCCTTGAAATGCGTGCCCAGGGACACGCAAACCGAGGCGATGATGTACTGCAATGAAATGGCATACGGAATGCCGGGATGGACTTACACCAACATGGGAGAGCCTCAGCTCACTCACATAGGAGGTCGGGTAAAAATAAAACGCGCGCCATGACACGCAAATCGAGGCAATGGCATACAAGCATGAAAATGCGAATTGGGCTTACGCCAACATGAGAGGGCCTCAACCACACTCACATAGGCTGGAATGATAAGAATGAGGTGCCTCGAAGTGCGTGCCCATTGGCACGCAAAACCGAGGCAATGCAAAATGATACTGAATGGCACGGAAATGATATGCAAGCATGGTAATGGAATTTCAGCACCTAAATAAAGGGAAAACAGCCCGAAACAAATCGAACGACACAAGCATGCATTCATCCCGAAAGTACTAAATTAAGCCCGAATGGCCTATAGCCATGCTATACATGCAAAATATGATCATGGCAGCAAGAACAGTAGCAAGGCAGTCCCAAATATGGCATTTTTTCAGTAATAAACATGGCCAAAATGCAGGCATAGATATGGCAACAAAAGCTCGCAAGAATACGGTAAAAGAGAGGATTTTCAAAGCAAGTAGTATATAGAAACTTCAAATAGAAAAATTTTCTTCTACAACATTAAAGAGGACCCAAAAATAAGCATATATGCAGAAGATGGCAGCCTCTAAATCATAAGACAAACATGCTAGAAATGGAGGGCAAAATGGAGCCACAAAAGGGTATAACATAAGACATGCAATCTATACATCGAATGACCAAACCTTCTTCATGAAAAATGTAAAGGGGGTCAAAATAAGACTAAAACCAGTAGGGGTCGAGGTCCCAAAAACAAACACAAATAGGTCAAAAATTGCATACAAAATATGGCCTACTTGATGAAATTGAAGGAAGTGATAGATACAAAGGCCAATGAAGTTGAGCCTATCTACAATGTTGTAGAGAGGCTCATTTTAAGCCTAAAATCAGTAGGGTCGGACCCCAAAACCCAACACAAATAGGTCAATTTTAGCATGCAAAAATGTTACCAACTTGAAGAATATTGAAGGAACTAGTGTATACAAACACCAAATGAGGTTGAGCCCTTCTACAAAGTTGTAGAGGGGCTCATTTTAAGCACAAAAGTAGTAGGGGTCGGAGCCCCAATTCTCAACCAATTAAAGTATAGGAAAGGATCAAGAAAATGCCCTAAAAGTTGGTTTTGAGGACTTACCCTTGAAGACTTGTCTTTCTTTGGTTCTTGGCTCGATTTGTAGCTTCTCAACCTTTGAAATTCACCTCCTTGCTGCTGAAGTGATGGTAGGGATGGTGAGGCTAGGTGTTGATGAAGGAATGGCCTTGACACTTGAAGCTTTTTTGGAGTTTAAAGCTATGAAAATGAGGGAATTTGGTTAAGTGTTCTTGAGACCAAAATTTCTAACCTTGAAGAAGGAGGGGGAGAGGCCTTCAAATAGGCAAGAAGATGGGGGGGAAAGGGGGGGGGAAAGCATCCAATCTTTCCTCTGAAATGTCCCCTGATGAGGGAGACACTTTGAAAAGCAAATGGGACAGCCGAAAGCGTAAGTCTGCCGGCCAGAGTTTTGCTCAAGGTGGCCACCACCCACCATGGCCGGCCACCACCTCCTATGGCCGGCCACCTCAAAAAATCAACTCCAATTCGGCCGACCACCATACAAAGCCAGTTGTCCTCCCATGTGTGTGGAATAAGGCCCCAGGGTCGGAATTTGCCAACACAGAACCAGGAGTCACAACATAGAGCTTGAAGGAGAGACCCAAAAATGAAAGGCACAATTTCTGGCCGACCACCATACCAAAGTGTCCTCCTAGATGTGTGCAACAAGGTTCCAAGGCCGGAAATTGGCAACACTGAAGCAGAGTCACAACATAGAGCTTGAAGGAGAGGCCAAAAATGAAACTCACAGGCTTCGGCCGACCAAGATGGTTGGTAGGGTCCTCCTGTGTCCCTCATCACAGATATGTAACTTTGGTTGGAAGAAAATACCCCAAGGTGTTCAACATTGGCGGAAGTGAGCAAACGGGCTCCGGAGGAGCGAAACCGTTATCTGGGATAATTGCTGGCCCCCCACCCCCCACTGATCTTCCTGACGTGGTAACAGAGGGACCTGCCAAGATTGAACAAAAACTAATGAGAAATGAACGCGCGGGGCCAAGACCGAGCAAATCGGGATCCGAAAATGGGTCATGGTCTTAAGTGGTGTTCGGCAATAAGGGCATCGGGGCCCCAGGGTTCCTCGAAATATTAAAACAGAGGTCTCCGCCAAAAACCGGAGAAGGCTGATGCAAAATGAATGCTCGGGACCAAAACCGCTCGGTTTGGGGTCCCGAAAATGGGTCGCCGGGCACCGGAAGTGGTGTTCGGCTGCGAAGTGGGCATCAGGGGCCCCAGTGTCCCTCGGAACACTAAAACAGAGGTCTCCGCCAAAAACCGGAGAAGTCGGAGATGGTTGGGCGGTCCCGAGCCGAGGCACGCGGCCTGACGGCTCCGAAAACCGGGAACCGGGCTCCGAAATGGGCGAAATGGCCTACGAACACGAAACGTAGCTCACGGCCACCGGGAGATAGTCTACGGGACCACTCCCTTCCCTCAGGAGAGAAAACAGAGAAAACCGAACCTGGTTCGCAAACCGAGACAAGGTAGAGAAGATGGTTCGGAAGTCCGGAGGCAGGGCACGCGGCCGTGACTCTGGGACTTCTGAACAAGCACAGTATGTAACATCACCGAACGCTCAATCGGTGACGTCTGAGTCTTAAGGTCGGTCAAAAATGGGGTGTCTACACTATCTTAGCACAGAATTGCATGTGATTCTTTGTGCCATTGTTGAATAGTCTACTTTTTTGGTTAATGACATGATGTGATGGTGAATCTACAAGCGACAGCCATGGATGCGGGGATCCCATTGACACATGAGGAACTCTCACGGCAAGTACTTGGACAGAGAAAGAATTACTTGCGTGGATTTGGAATAGGCCCACAACCCTATTCGCCATCTGATAGTGCGGCATGATCTCGTGACAAACAAATAGAGGCAATGCGATCTGAGATTGACATTCTTCAAGAAAATTTGATGAAGGAGCAAAAAGAGCACCAGAGAGATCGTGAAGAGATGACGAGGGAGAGAGAGGAGTTGATGAAAGAAGTAGAAGAAGGGAAAAAAGCAAGGAAGGCGCAACAAGACAACTGAATCATTTGAACTCTATGGTTTTACGACTATCAACACTGTTGGAGGGTTCAGACGGGCATCATCGTATTTGGTAAGAAGAATTTCATTCGTCTCATACTAACACTTATACACACTTAGATTTACTTATTCACTAAACAATACTACGCATTGGGTATACAATAACAAGAGACATCAGGTTTGTTAGGTATAATACATTGGTATTTATTTTCAATACATTTAATATAGCCTAACCAAAAACGTTTTGTGCATTGGGTCCGTAATTTTGGTGATGGGTAGTTAAAACAAATATGGCAAGGTTGGTTAGAATTACCTTTTTCAGGTATCCAACGATGTTCACAATCAATATTTACCTTAAACTCTTTTGAGGAAGAAAAAGGGGTAAACTTAGTCATTTTTTGCTTGTAAGGATTAAATGTGGTTGATTGGGGAAGATAATAATTTAAGTTATTGGACAGAATTAAATGTGGTTGATTTGTTCGTAAGCAAATTTGTTTGTAAAATTGTTGATATTTGGTCCTAATTCCATTGGACCTAAATAACAATGCCTCTCATGACAGCATAATACTTTATTTAGATAATCTTTGATAAAATTTTCCCAAATAGGACTTGTTGCAAGTGACGGAATGTAATTCGGACTCATAGGTTGGGATTTAGGGCCAAATACGCCCAAAACTTAGTTGAAAAAGGGCGTTTCGAGGGCGAAAATTGAAAACAGCCCCCGAACCACCTTGTGGCCAACACGAATAGCTTCCCCATGTGAAATATGACTTGTTGCAAGTGACAGAATGTTATTCGGACCCGTAAGTTGGGATTTAGAGACGAATACGTCGAAACTTAGTTGAAAAACGACTTTCAGGGGCGAAAATTCAGAACAGCCCTTGAACGACCGTGGGGCCGAAACGAACACCTTCCCCATGCCAAATAGGACTTGTGACAACTGACGGAATATAATTCGAACTCGTAGGTTGGGATTTAGAGACGAATACGCCCAAAACTTAGTCGAAAATGGGCGTTTTGAGGGCAAAAATTGAAAACAGCCCCCGAACCTCCATGTGGCCAACACGAATAGCTTCCCCATGCTAAATATGACTTGTTGCAAGTGGCGGAATGCTATTCGGACACATATGTTGGGATTTAGAGCCGAATATGCCCAAAACATAGTCGAAAAAGGGCGTTTCGGGGGTGAAATTTGAAAACAACCCCCGAACCGCTGTGTGGCCGACACGAACACCTTCTCCATGCCAAATAGGACTTGTGATAACTAACAAAATGTAATTCGGACTCGTAGGTTGGGATTTAGAGATGAATACGGCCAAAACTTAGTTGAAAAAGGGCGTTTCGGGGATGAAAATTGAAAACAGCCCCTGAACCGCCGTGTGGCTGACACGAACAGCTTCCCCATGCTAAATATGACTTGTTGCAAGTGACAGAATGTTATTCAGACCCGTAGGTTGGGATTTAGAGTCAAATACGCCCAAAACTTAGTTGAAAAAGGGCGTTTTGGGGGCAAAAATTGAAAACAGCCCGCGAACCACCGTGTGGCCTACACGAACAGCTTCCCCATGCTAAATATGACTTGTTGCAAGTGATGGAATGTTATTCGGACCCGTACGTTGGGATTTAGAGATGAATACGCCGAAACTTAGTCGAAAAACGGCCTTTCGGGGGCGAAAATTCAAAAATGCCCTTGAACCACCGTGGGGCCATAACGATCACCTTCCCCATGCCAAATAGGACTTGTGACAACTAACGGAATGTAATTCGGACCCGTAGGTTGGGATTTAGAGCCGAATACGCCCAAAACTTAGTCGAAAAAGGGCGTTTCGGGGGCGAAAATTGAAAACAGCCCCCAAACTGCCATGTGGCCGACACGAACACCTTCCCCATGCCAAATAAGACTTGTGATAACTAACGGAATGTAATTCGGACTTGTAGGTTGGGATTTAGAGACGAATACGCCCAAAACTTAGTCGAAAAAGGGTGTTTCGGGGGTAAAAATTGAAAACAACCCTCGAACAGCTGTGTGGCCTACACGAACAGCTTCCCCATGCTAAATATGACTTGTTGCAAGTGACGGAATGTTATTCGGACCCATATGTTGGGATTTAGAGACAAATACGCCCAAAACTTAGTCGAAAAAGGGCGTTTCGGGGGTGAAAATTGAAAACAGCCCCTGAACCACTGTGAGGCCGACAGGAACACCTTCCCCATGCCAAACAAGACTTGTGACAACTGACGGAATGTTAATTGGACCCATAGGTTGGGATTTAGAGCCGAATACACCGAAAACTTAGTCGAAAAGGGACATTTCGGGGGTGAAACTTTAAAACAACCCCTGAACCTCCGTCTAACTCTCACAGGTAGCTTCCCCATTACAAGTAGGACTTGTGACAACTGACAGAATGTAATGGAGATGTATAGTAATGGAAAATTACGGGAAAAATATTCAGAAACCAATATGAACTCAGTTTACACCTTGTTTGAAACTTGCTAATTTTTGAACGTACACACGTGTGTTATATTATATTTAAGCTTTCATACAAGTATGAAACATGCTCATGGTGTTTCTGAGGCCATGTGCGTCATGAGAAATCAAGTATTCTTTCTTTGATGAACTATTTATAGGTATGTCAACATATATTTCTACATATTTCCGTTTATCACTGAAATTTATTTTTGTTATTATTTTTATCACATGTTCTAATATCCTTTCTGAAATGGAACTGACATACATTAATAAGCACCGATGGTTTTATATCCAATCTAATGATTCAAGTGCCTTTTGCAAACAAATAATGCGGGAGTTCGTGAAAAGAAAAATGTATATTCACATTGGGCTTTGATATTGGGTTAGCCATAGAATTTGGATACATGTTGCATACAAATAGAAGATTGTTACATTAGCTTTATGTTACAAATGAAAGATTTAGTAATGATTATTCTGCATTTAACAATGTTCCTTATAACACATCGACTTTAGAAAGACTGTACAATGACTGATAATTGATTCATCATGGAAGGTTGCTTCTCACTTATTTTTATTTGTCACTTGTTCCCAAAATCATTCATGAAGTTGGGCATTTTTGGATCCAATTCTAATGTTTTTTTGTTTTTTGTAGATGCTTTTGTTGCGTGGACTTGCAGAGATATTTTGGTGTATGGAGAATAAATTGTACTTTTGTATAGAAGTAATATAATACTTTTGTTGTCTCCGGTTTTTGTGCAGTTAACTATTATTGATACAGAAAACTTTTGGCAGCGAACAAATAATTACTGGCATGGTAGATAGATCACCTTTTGACGCCGTACAGATATATGATTTCTTGTCGTGATACATAGATGTATTTTTGGCTTGGTACATACATCACCTTTTGTTGTGGTACAGATTGCGATGGTAATTTGTACCATGCCAAATGGTCATTTCACATGGTATAGTAAATGTAATTGTTTTATATGGAGGGCTTTAATTTTTGTATGATTCTATATGTCGTATGGAATTATTATTTTAGTTTGAACAATAGTTGGTTTGTATATACTTAGACAGTTAAAGTAATTTATTTTTTGTATACGGATGCAAATTGTGGAATGATTGATAGTTTATGTATCATTTTATTTATATACGTATTATACGTTGCATGGAATACATATAGGTTATGGAGAAAACATAATATCATGTTTTTGCCGACTAAACGTTTTGTAGCCAATAAAAATGGGGAAAAAAAAAACCAAAATTTGGCTACTAAAAGTTTTGTAGCCAAAAGAAAATTAAACATTTGGCTACTAAATTTTTTGTAGGCAAAAGAAAAACAATCATTTGGCTACTAAATATTTTGTAGCCAAAAGAAAATGAAACCTTTGGCTACTAAAAGTTTTGTAGCCAAAAAGAAAATTAGACATTTGGCAACTAAAATATTTTGTAGCTAAAAACAGAAGTTGAAGAATAAAAATACTTTTGGCGACTAAAAATTTAATAGCCAAAAATGTAGAAGTTTAGGCGACTAAATTTTTAGTAACCAAAAGAAATAGTATTTGGCGACTAAAATTGTAGTAGCCAAAAAAGATTAATTTTAGGCGACTAAAATTTTAGTAGCCAAAAGAAATAGTATTTGGCGACTAAAATTTTAGTAGCCAAAAAAGATTGACTTTAGGGGACTAAAATTTTAGTAGCTAAAACACTAGTATTTGCAACTAAAAAATTTAGTAGCTAAAAGTTTTCCGCGACTAAATAATGGCTTTTAGCGACAAAAAAATTTGTTGGCAAAAATTAATTATTTAATTAATTTTTCAACCTATTGGCGACTAAATATTTAGTCGGGAAATGAATGCATTTGGCGACTACATTAATTTTAGTCGCCAATTAGCTTTCCCGACTCAGCTACTAATTTACCGACCAAAAAATTTAGTCGCTAAAGACTATAGGCAACTAAAAAATGACTTTTGGCGACTAAATTTCTAAAAATTTAGTCGCCAAAAGTGAAAATTCTTGTAGTGTGCATTATCTAAACTAATAGTAAATATTTTATTTTGTAAAGCCCACTCATATAATACATTTCTTATTTCTACACCAAGCGAATGAACAGTGTATGGAAATTCAACTTATTTAAATGAAATAATTCTTTTATTTAGTTACTAATCATTATCAATAAAATGTGCAGTGATACATTGATATTCTAAACCATTATGTGACCACAGATCAGATGTTAAACAAACTCTTCCATTCAATTTTTTAAAGATTTCAAATGATTCACTTTTAACATCCTTAAATTTCTTTAAAATCCTGTTTCTAGTAGTATTTCTTGAAAAACATTGATATTGCGGTGCAAAACTTTCATAAATCATTTCTGTAAAGTCGGGACATTCACGAATAGTAAAAAGTTGTTCTTTTTTAATAATATAATCAACTATAGAATTTTGAGTACGTATAGGATCATATAAAAATGTTTGCAAATTACCAGCTGATGAAGCCCCTAATTGTATTTAACTTCTAATATCAGGTTGTTGACTTTGTAAATGTTTGTTAGCATGTCTTTTTAGATGACTAGTACCCCCTGCAGATGCAACACCAAGTAAATGTGCACAATAGTTACATTTTGCTTTAAATATAATTGTACCATCAGGATTATTTGTAGATATTTTTTCAAAATATTCCCAAATACTACTAGTTGTGCCCCCTAGATGATGATCAAATTGTTGGAAGGAGGATATTAGAAGGAAAATCAATAGATTCATATTGTGTAGTACATGTATCAACATCGACATAAACATTATGAATATTAGGATCCATCGTAATGTAAGTAAAATAATATATAAGAACTAACAATTAATTTAAATAATGTGTAAATACAATGAATAAAAAATAATAATTAATGAAAAAAATAAGTAGCTACTAAATTTAATTAAACTAATTAATGTTACCGAATGGCGAATGCAATACATAAATTAGCTTCTTCTGATAAAATTTTCTTGTTGTACAATTGCAATTACTACTTAGGGATGACACTTCAAAATTAATTGATAGTTGAGAGAGATTGAGAGTTTAATAGAGATTGAGAGAGTTTAAGAGAGAGAATTATTTGTGAGATTTATTTTGAAAAATGTGGGGATATTTATAGTAGTTTGAAATGTTGAAGTAAATTTATATATAAAAAAAATATTACCACTGTATTCAACAGTAATATGACTGTTAAAATATTTATTTATTTTTTTAAGTCTGCAGAGGTGCAAATATTATTTTATTTTATTTTTTATTCATTCATTGCAACTTGATGTGAGTGAAGAGTGAGTGATGCATAGTACAGTGGTAGGCTAGTGGCACAAGAAGGGCGGGTAAAGTAGTCTAGCAGACAGAGGTGCAAAATTTTTGTTTTTGTTTTGTTCCCCCCCTCCCCCCAATTTAATTGGAACTTCAAGTTGATATAAGTGAAAGAGGGAGTGATGTAATGATGCAAGCAAGGGAGAGGCAGGGCAGAGGGTAGGGTAAGTAGGCGGGACAGGCAGTAGTCTAGAATAGAATTATTTTGTTTTATTGTTTTTCATTTATTGCAAGGAAATGACCGTTGTATTGTGTTGTTTTTTTTATTAATTAAATTTTTTTTCAAGATTAAGTTTTTATTTTATTTTTAATTATTTATCTATTGCAAGTTTCCTTTTATTATTATTTTTGAAATTTGACCATTGGCAAAGAGAGGGCCAAGTGGGCCGAGTTGGGTTGAGCCAACAGTCGGGCTAACGGGCTGGGCTAGGCTTCAAATGGAAGGCCCAAGCCTATGGTACTGGGCTGGGCTCGGGCCCGAGCCTAACTAGACCGAAACGAGTCAGCCCCACCTTGGGCCTTGGGTAGGCTTCGGGCCGCACACAGGCCTCGAGCCATTTTTACGCCCCTACAATTAATGACCTCTTATTGTATCTAAATTCTCGAACCAAGAATATTTAGTTGTGATGAATTAGTGCTTTTGTTTAAGTTTTCATTGTTAAAGGTTTCTTAGTTTCTCTTAAAAATTAAGTGGCAACTCTGTTGATGTGGGAAAGCGAATTGGTATAATAGTGTGGAAACGCACCTTATACAGCATCCACACCATAAATATCATAAATTAGTAAAAGACCTTACCTAGTTAAGATTTTATTCAAAAAAATCTTAAATATTTATTTTCTCCTTCAAAAGTGTTTCATTTCATTTTGTGTTTAAATTAGTATCAGAGTCTAATTTCTCAATCTTGCTAATAAAATTATATAAGTATTAGATATACTGAACAAGTAGAATTAGATTATTTAAATAATTATCAATAATAATAGAACAAAATCATAAATGAATGAAGTTATTAAAAAAACTTAACGAAAAACTTAAAAGCAATCAATTAAAAATTATAAACGAAATTTGACATATAATATTAGATAAAGACAAGCAAGCAATCATTATAGTAGATAAGAAAATAATATAGATAATTACCCTTACTCTTATAAAGAAAATTTACTAGAATACCTTATGCCCACTTTTCAAATACAAAATAAAAATTAAAGTTTTTTTTTTTTTTTTTTTAAACTAAAATTTTAACTGTTGGAAAAATGGTTTTATGGTGACTTTAATGTGAAATTACAGTGGGTCTCAACCATCGGTTGAGGTGGGATCAAGTGGGTCTAGATTCTTTGTAATAATATCTCTACAGTACAAAAAGAATGACACAAAACCATTAAGAATTGAATGAGAAATTGTCTCATAAAGTTGTTCTCATAAATGAGGTATTGGGAATGGTGTGTAACCACCTATCCCATATTGATTATAGAGGAAATCATTGATTTGTATTTGAATCCCAAGTTTTTGATAAGGGTGTGAGCCCTTTGGGGCATCCAAATTTTTTGAAAGAAAGGTGTTATGGATGCTTCAATGAGGGACTTGGGCCAACACTATGATCTATGTTGGTTATGCAAAAAATGCTACACGTGCGCGGCCATGTAGCTAGCTCGGCCTCCCACCTGGGCTGGATCGGATCGGGACAAGACCAAGTCAGGAATCTTGGGCTTAAGGCTTGCTAGGCTTGGATAAGGTTTAGGTTAGGCCAGATTGTAGTGGCTATTTATACAAATATATATACACACTTGTGTATATAGGTTTTATTCCATTATTTTTGCAGAATACATTTCTGCATTAGCTTATCAGTTTCGTAGAGTTATTCCTACATTTGTTGCTAGCATTCATGGTTGGAAGTCTTTTCCTCTCTTCTCTCTTATGTATAAATAAAGACCACCCTCTTTGGTTTGGAGTACATAATTTTTGCTCTCATACTATACAATCAATTTGCCCACATGATTCTTCCTAGTGTGAGAGCGTGCTGCCATTGTCGAAGTTCGCCGAAGCTTTGCAAAAGGTTTTTCTACTTTAGCTAATTCCGACTGTCGTATCTTGGGAGACAGACTCCGACATATCTCTAGCACCAACGGTGAGGCGGCAAATCTGTTTTAAGGAAACCATAGTTACACATGTTTCGGTTTGCTTGCTCTTTTTATTTCTACTTATTATAATATTCCCAGAATATGTTTGGTCTATATTTTTGTGTCAATTTTTAATTTCTAGTTTAAATTAGTTCCATCATTTCTTATTTTGTAATATGAATTTAATCAAATCTAAATCTGCCTATTTTATTTATATGTACATTTTATATAATAATCTAAAAATAGATTATATATTTCTGAAGAAATTAGACAAACAGATTCATATGCAATTTGTAATAGATTAATTCTCCTATAGAGGAATATACTAAAATATAATCGGCACTACCGTGTTTATTGTCCCAAGAACCGAAGAAACTGTAGTGTGTTACTGACCACCTTTTTCAATTGCCGATCAAAAAAAAAAAAAAAAAAAAAACTGACCACCTTTTCATTTATATGAAGTTATGGTTCTAGTATAGTTTTATAGTAATTTGTGCAAGATAATTTTCTAGTTTTTTGTTTAGTATACTTTGTATGCTCATTATTTCTAATTTTCTAATTTAATTTGGATGCTTATTATTTTGTAGATTTTAGTTTAATTTGCATACTAATTATCTTCTAGTTTTCTAGTATAATTTGCATGCTCATGTTTTCTAATTTTCTAGTAGAATTTGCATGCTTAATTGTTTCTAGTTTCCTAGAATTATTTGCATGTTTTGCTTCCTAGAATTTACATGCATATTGCTTCTACTTTCCTAGAATTATCTGCATGATTTTTCTTTCTAGTTTGCATATTTATTGCTTTCTGGGTTTTCTAGTATTATTGGCATGTTTATTGTTTAGTAATTTTATATAACTCTTGGTTATCAAATTTAATTTAAGAAGTACGAGTTATTGGTTTTGGGTTTTTGTAACTTGTCTAGCATTTAATTCTTTAGTTAATTTTGCTATTAGATAAATTGCTAGAAGAAAAGGGAAAAAAGAATATATAATTATCGCATTGCATGAGAATTTACAGTTTCTTTAAATTATTTGTTTTGTATTTTGTTGTGTTTTTCTGCTAACTTTCTTTATAGGTATACCTATGCGAAAGGGAATGAAAAAATAAGAACAAAACAAAACGAATGTTCATTGGGACTGTGAAACTTAAATTGGACTTAAGAATCCTTGGTTGGATTGGTTATTTTCTTTTAATTGAAGCAAGTTTATTTTCTTGTAATTTTTGGTAAGAAGTTTATTTGCTTGTAAATTTTGGCAGCAATTTTGATTACTTGCAATTTGGGTAGCAATTTTTAAATTGCTTAGAAGTTTTTGGGACCTGATTTTTTAACCTAGTTTATTCTTTGGAAACTTAATTCTAAATTTGTTTCCCATTGATAAGAAGTTAACAGGTTCTTGAAAGTTTTGTCTAAGGTTAATTAGGTTTTAAGTGGGACCGTTGTAACCCTTCTAGTCTTTCTAGAAACTTTCCTGACCTTGTTCGATTTTGAAGTTAGTGGTGAGATTAGTTTGGAATTAAATTTTAGATTTTTGGATTTTCCAATGTTGAATTTTGTTTCTAAAAAAACAGAATAGTAAAATTCTAAATAGCACCAGAGCGGTGCATGTTGGTGGGGATCCAACTTCCGTTTCAACTAGTGTGACAACCCCTACTATGACCCCTGCGGTCAATCCTGTTAGTAATCCTATTGTTTTGGGGGACCGCTCAATCATCATGACTGCCCAAAGAAATTCATCGGCGTGAATTTCAAGAGGTGGCAACAAAAGATGTTGTTTTACTTGGCAACTCTTAGCCTTGCAAGGTTTTTGAGTGAGGATCCACCAGCTGTGGACGAGAATGATCAAGATAAACAAAAGCTCATGGCTTTAGATGCTAGGAAGCAATCGGACTTCTTTTGCTAAAATTATGTGTTGAACGGCTTGGCAGATTCACTATTTAATGTGTTTTGTACCAAGAAGTTGGCAAATGAGTTGTGTGATGCTTTGGACAAGAAATACAAAACCGAGAATGCTAGGGCAAAGAAATTTGTCGATGGCCGGTGTCATTTCAAAATAGTGGACTCTAAAATTGTCATTAGCCAGGTCCAAGATTTCTAAGTAATTCTGCATGAGATTCATCCAGAGGGAATGTTATTGAGTGAATCATTCCAAGTAGTTGCTTTAATTGAGAAGCTGTCTAACGGCTGGAAAGACTTCAAGAACTACTTGAAGCATAAACTAAAGGACATGATAGTTGAAGAGCTCATTATCAAGCTCTAAACTGAGGAGGATAACAGGAAGAAAGAAAAGAGTACCCCCAATGTCAAAGCAAATGTAGTTGAATATTGCCAATCTTCGGGGGTCAAGAAGAAGGAACCAATGAGTAAGGGCTCAAAGTTGAGGCATAGAGGTCATGTCTCCAAGAGGTTGGTCTACAAATCATAGGAACCTACTTATAGGTTTAATGGAAAGTGCTAAAACTGTAGTAGCAATGAGCATAGGGCTGTTGATTGCCACAAGAAGAAGAGGCCATACAAAAAGAATCCTCCACAGAACAAAAGTCGAGCTCACATGGCTAAAATGGAGGATCTTTGACAAGATGTTAATGATATGCACCTTTTAGCTGTTGTCTCAAAGGTGAACATGGTGGGGTCCAATCTGAAGGAATGGTGCGTGGATACTAGGGCCACTCGCCATATCTATGTAGAAAAGAAGATGTTCACAACTTTCGAGCCAGTTTCAAACGGTGAGAAGTTGTTCATGGGGAACTCTGCAACATCAACTGTTAAGCGGAAGGGCGATGTAGTCCTAAAAATGACTTCAAGAAAAAAGCTAACTCTGAACAATGTCCTGTTTGTGTTGGACATTTGCAAAAACCTTGTCTCGAGGTCTCTCGTTAGCAAGCATGGTTTCCGCATGGTTTTTGAATCCGATAAGTTCATGTTGACCAATAGCAGAGTTTTTGTGGGGAAGGGATATATGTCGGGTGATATGTTCAAGCTAAATGTATTGACTATTATCCTGAATGTTAATGAGAAAGTTTCTTCTTCTGTTTATATGCTTGAGTTCCTCGAATTGTGGCATGGTAGACTAGGTCATGTGAATTTTGATTCATTGCATAGGTTAATCAAGTTTGATCACATACCATCTCTTAAGATAAGTCCAAATGACAAGTGTGAAATTTGTGTGCAAGCAAAATAGACAAGGACTTGACTTCATTCTATTAAAAAAAGTACCGAGCCTTTAGATTTAGTGCATAGTGATGTGTTTGACTTAAAGGTCGTACAATCACGTGGTGGCAACAAGTATTTCACCACTTTTGTTGATGATTGCACTAAATTTTGTTATGTATTTGATGAAAAGCAACAATGAGATGATTGATAAATTTAATTTTTATAAGAATGAAGTTGAGAATCAACTAAGTTGGAAGATCAAGGCCTTGAGAAGTGATCATGGTGGAGAATATGAATCACTATTTATTGAGATTTGTGCTCAATCTAGAATTATCCACCAAACTACCGCTCCTTATTCCCCTAAGTCGAATGGTGTTGTTAAGCGGAAAAATAGGACATTGAAGGAAATGATAAAGACAATGGATTGCCATAGAACTTGCCTTTTGCAAATTAAATTCTAAATAGAATACTTTGAAAGAAAGTGGACAATACTCCATATGAATTATGGAAAGGTACCAAGCCTTCTTATAATTTCTTACGAATATTGGGGTGTCTTGCAAAAGTGGCGGTACCTACACCGAAGTGTGTTAGGATAGGCCCAAAAACCGTGTGCATATAGGTTTCTTGTGCATAAGTCTGATATTTTAGATATACACAAGAATACCATCATGGAGTCAAGGACTGTATCATTTTTTGAGGACATATTTCCTTGCCGAACCTGAGGAGAGGATCAAAGTTCTTGAAAAGAACTTGAAGATGATGCTAGTGATAATGATCAAGATGAGAAGGTAAATGAACCAAGAAGGAATAAGAGGGCTAGAACTTCCAAGTCCTTTGGTCCTGACTTCTTGACTTATATGATTAAAGACGAGCCTAAAACTTTCCATGAAACTGTGACTTTACCAGAAAGTCCATTGTGGAAAAAAGCAATTAAAAGTAAAATTGACTCCATCTTACAAAACCACACCTAGGAGTTGGTTGATTTACCCCCAAGCAGTAAGGCTTTGAGAGTAAGTGGATCTTTAGAAGAAATATGAAAGCTGATGGGTCAATTGATAAGTATAAAACTAGGCTAGTTATCAAATGATACAGGCAGCGAGAAGGTCTGGATTATTTTGATACATATTCACTTGTGACAAGGATAACATCCATTTGTATGGTACTTGCGATAACACCCTTGCATGGTTTGGAGATACATCAAATGGATGTAAAGGCAACTTTCTTAAATAGAGACTTAGATAAAGAAATTTATATAGAGCAACCCGAGGGGCTTTCAGCTCTAGGGCAAGCTAAGAAAGTCTGTAAGCTTGTCAAATCATTGTATGGTTTGAAGCAAGCCCTTAAGCAATGGCATGAGAAGTTTGACAATGCTATGTTGTGAAGTGGGTTTAGAATCAATGAGTATGACAAATGTGTATATGTCAAAGATACTGACAGAGGTTATGTCATTTTGTGTCTATACATTGATGACATACTCATTGTTGGTAATAGTGATGAGATGATTAAAACTACCAAGAAGTTGTTAAACTCCAAGTTTGACATGAAAGATATGAGTCTTGCAGATGTGATTCTGGGTATTAAGATTACCAGAATATCTAGTGGTATTGTACTTTCTCCATCTCATTATGTTAATAAGATACTTTGACAAACTTGGTAAATCAGATACAAGTGTGTCAAGGATACTAGTAAACTTGAATCTACATTTGACCAAGAATAATGGTGAGAGTGTCTCTCAGCTAGAATATTCTCGAGTCATTGGGAGTTGATGTATTTGATGAGTTGTTAGTAGATACACAATTAATCCTAATACTACTCATTGGAAGAACATTATGCTGGTGTTGGGCTATTTACGTTACACCCGGGATTATGGGGCTGTATTACACTAGGTATCCAGCGGTACTAGAGGGTATAGTGATGCGAATTGGATATCTAATATAAAAGACTCCAAATCCACTAGTGGTTATTTATTTATCCTTGGAGGGGCAGCCGTGTCTTGGAAATCTTCCAAGCAGACGTGTATATCGAGATCAATGATGGAATTTGAGTTTATTCCTTTGGATAAAGTAACAGAAGAAGCTGAATGGCTATGTCAATTGGCTGAAGATATTCCACGTTAGTCGAAACCTGTGCCCGCTATCTGCATTCATTGTGATAGCCAATTGACGATTGGACAAGCACAAAGTAATATGTATAATGGACAGTCTAGACATATCCGTCATAGACATAATTCTATACAACAACTACTCTTTAATTGTCTCTATAGACTATGTAAAGTCTAAAGACAACATTGCGGATCCGTTAACCAAAGGTTTAAATCGAGAGTTAGTAGAAATGTCGTCCAGAGGAATGGGGTTAAGGCCTTTAGCACATGTTATCTAAACAGAAAACCCGACCTAGTTGACTGGAAATCTGAAGATCTAGGTTTAAAGGGATAAACTAATTGCATGTAATGAGTGAGTCACTGAAGAGGTAAATCATCTTGTTCATTCCTTTATACAGTGATACCCTGTGGAGTGAAAGGTTAAGTTGATACTTTTAATGACCTAACTAATGTGGATAACTAGTCGTGGTATAGCGAGATACCTTATGTAGGTCACTTATGTGAGTGCGAAGTGGGATGCTTCTTTAAGAATTTACATGGCTGAATTCTTTAAAAACACTCACTGAACCATGCTAGTGTTCCAGGATCAAACTGGACACAACGATAAGAACAAGAACAATGGTTGGAGTAACTCCTGTGTGAGGTCTATTGTCTCAGTTTACACAATGGCAGAATAGTTCGAGACATCTTGTTCACTAGTCAGTTAGTAAATCCGATAGGATTTCATTACAAAAGGTTCAAGTGCAACTGCTATCTTTTTTGATGCAAGGTTAGTCTGTGTGCTCTTTCTCCTAATCTTTTTTTGTAAACGTTGTCCATTTTTTTTTATTCGGTCAATTTTTATTAATGTGGGGAATTGTTGGGAAAATGGTTTTACAGTGACTTTAATGTGAAATCAAAGTGGGTCTCAACTATAGGTTGAGGATCAAGTGGGTTTAGATTCTTTATAGTAAGATATTTACACCATAAAAAGAATGACAAAAAATTATTAAGAATTGAATGAGAAATTATCTCATAAAGTTGGCCTCATGAATGAGGTATTGGGAATGGTGTAAAACCACCTATCCCACATTGATTGTAGAGGAAAGCATTGATGGGTATTTAAATCCCAAAATGGTTATGCAAAAAGTGTCACACACGTGCGCGTGTGCGCCTCTTACCCGTATGGACAAGACCAGGCTGGATCTGTGTCCGTGGTCCGTGATCCGTGGGTCGTGGATCTTGGGTTTGAGGCTTGAGGCTTGCTGGAATGGATAGGATTTTAGGTTAGGCCGGATTGGTGACCCATCAACCTAATCTTTTTTAGACTATGTCAGATTGTGGTGCTTGCTGATACAAATATATATACACACATGTATATATAGGTTGTAACCTCTACGCTTATTCCATCAGTTTTACAGAATTCATTTCTACATTAGTTCATCAATTTTGTAGAGTTATTCTTTCATTTGTCGCTAGCCTTCATAGTTGGAAAGCTCCTCTGCTCTTTCCCCCTTGTGTATAAATAGAGACCACCCTATTTGGTTTGGAGTACATAATATAGTCAGGTTGCCCATATAATTCATCCTAGTGTGAAAGAGTGCTGCCATTGTCGAAGTTTGCCGAAACTTTACAGAAGGTACTTCTACTTTAGCTGATTCCGACTATCGTATCCTAGGAGATAGACACCGGCATAATTTTAGTACCAACGATGAGGCGGCGAATATGTTTTAAGGAAACTGTGATTACACAAGCTTAGTTTGCTTCTTCTTTTTATTTCTTGTTATAATATTCCAGAATATGTTTGTTCTATATTTCTGTTCATCAATTTGTAATTTCTAATTTAAATTAGTTCCATCATTTCTTGTTTTGTAATTTGAATTTAATCAAATCTGAATCTGTCTATTTTATTTATATGTACATTTTATCCAACATTAACTAGATAAATTTTTTATTAATTTATAATATTTATTGCTTCATTTTTAATTTTCATAATTTTTCGAGGGACTTAGTAGATTCAATCGATAGTTTAGTGATTAAGTAAACAATTTAGTAGAGATACAAAAAATTATTGTTGTTTATTTCAATATCTATCCACCATCTACGTTGATGTTATCTATATTTTTTGAGAAATGTGAGTATAATTTACCGTTAATTAAACTATTCCCATGATATTAAAGAAGAACACAATCATAAATAAGAGAATGGGATTGAAAGCGTGAAAATAGAATTAGACACCAATAATTATAGTTCAAGTTCGCTGAATACATTGTTTCAAAAAAAAAAATGTTCGTTGATTACAATACAAGGATCTTGTCTCTGCAATGCCAAGAAATTATAATTTGGTCGAGGATAGAATCACGTAGTGCATCTTCGTCCATCTTCGTGAAAAATTATATAATAGTTTCAGAATATTATGTAGTCATACTCGTTTATCAATTACTATTTATCATGCTATTTCATATTTTTCAATCACCCAACATAAATCAATACTCCGCATTATCTACCAATATACTATTAGAGAATATCACGTGATCATTCTCCCGAACTATCAAATAATCACTCCATTAGTTAAGTCTTCGTTGGTTAGTGGATCCGTGTTAGGGTCTTAAGTCTATTCATCATATTTTTATTGGTTAAGTCTCAGTTGGTTAGTAAATCCATGCTAAGGTATTATTGTATATTTTTCATATAAAAAATATTTGAGATCCTTAATTTTTGTGACCCCATGATTCCCAATTAATTGGTGACCACTCATTATGTTTTTTTTTTATTATATTTCTCTCTCTCTCTCTCTCTCTCTCTCTCTCTCTCTCTCTCTCTCCTCCCTCTCTCTATCTCCCAAATGTGTGGAGGTGTGGGGGCCGTGAGAGTCTGTAGCTGGACTATTTTCATATTATACACCAGTCAAATGTTGGTGGAAGAGGGCCACCCTTGATTTTATGAGAGCCTTTTTATACTATTAAAAAATTTGCTTGCATATATAAATACTAAATTTATTAATTTTTTGCCTATGCTATGCACGAAAATTATTTAAAATATTAAGTGATAAATCTAATTTAAAAATATTATATTAATGAATAATTTTGAAAAACCTAAGTGATTTGTGATTCAGACTAGATTAATTGCAATAATACCTAAACAAATAAAACAAACAATCTAAATCATCTAGCACATACGAAAGTGATTTAGATTGTTGCTTCAAAATCAATAAATCAACACAATAGATTTTTACGTGAAAAAACCACAATTGGAGCACCTTCATTTGTGATTAAAAACCTACGGGCTAAACGCTGCTAATCAATCCACTATGAAAGAAAGAAAGAATATAAATTAACCAAATGAATTACCCAAACTCTGTTAATTTATCTTCAACAATCTGTATCTCTTTCACCGCAACCTTCGTCTCAGAATTGATCAGACTGATGTTGAATTCACAGCATCCATGTCGAATCAATGACTGTGCACAGCTACGAACTCCTTTGAATACTTTATGCTTGAATCTCCGGATTCCACCGAAGAAGAACACTCTTGAAGTAGAACACTCAAACAATCAAACTTTTTGATGTATGCTTATCAAACCATGTGAGTTTAATACTCAATCAAGTATCAAAGAAAACTAACAAAATAGCCCCAGAAGAAAACCCTAGAACCCTTAAGCCTCCGTTTGGCAAGTTGGTTTATGGGCTTTTTTGGCTATTTTAGTCACAAAAGACAAAATAGGCTATTTTAGCCACAACAAACAAAACATCACATCCAACCCATAATCATTACACTCTTCTCTCACAAAAAAAAGTCAAAAAAGCCAAAAAGCCAAAAAGTCCTTCCCAAACCAAACTTTTTAGCCCAAGCTAAAATAGCCAAAAAAGCCAAAAAGCCAAAAAGCCAACCCACTTCCCAAACGAAGCCAGAAGATCTAGAAGCATTAAACCTAAAAACGAACTGAAATAAATATTTATAGAAAATAGGGGCTGTGAAGGTCGCTAGAGCGCAGAATCTCTAGCTCGAGCGACAACATTGATTCACGTCTTTTCCAAAAGTTCCTTCGCTCGAGCCAAGCTTCTTTCTCTTGAGCGCACAATAAACCTTCCCAGTATTTTTGCAGACAATGAAACTTCTGGGAGCAACTCTTCTTCGCCCGAGCCAAGACTCCTTCGCTCGAGCGAGCAGCACAAAACACCAAAAATAATTACAACTCGATAAGTTATGTTTGTTCGAGGAATTGACAAGACTAAGGGACCTACCAATCTTCCCCTTTGTCAATTCCCAGACAAAACATTCTAACAAGGTTCCTAGCAAACACACGCACTAGACTAAACAAACAATCAAACAAACAAAAAAACTACGAAGCTAGGCATAACTAATCCTGATGATGCAACACACCCTAAAAAAAACAAAGTACTGGGTAACAATTGATTAAATAAAAAACATGTTAGATCAACATAATAAAATAAAAGAATGAAAGACTCAATTGTGTAGTCTAATACAAACCAATATCCAATATCCCAACATATACTATCAAATATATCCAATATCCCTTATATATGCAAAAAAAAAAAAAATGCAAAAAATGTCCTAATATTTCACTATGCAAAACAATATCCCAATATATCACTAACTAACTACTCCCACTTTTTGACTGGGGAGAGACAAAGGAAACAAAAACAGTGGCAACATAAAACTGTCCAAAAACGGTCTAATAAACTATCCAATAAAGAAGAAGAGTCAAACCACTAGACTTCAAAGGGTATTTGGTGAGTAAAAGTGGAGGCTTTCCCTCAATCAAAGAGCCCTTTTTTTTACTTTTCTTGCTTGTGGGCACTCACTGGTGGAATGCATGCTCAAGAGTATGGAGACCAAACCAGAGAAGCATGGAATCAATAAGGATGGCCTGGTTGGTACCTCTGAGGTAGCCTTTTCCTAATGCTCGGACTTCAATGAACTGAGGAAGGAATCGTGAAAGTGAAAAAGAATAGTAGATAGTTAAGAGACTCAACATCACCTATGAAATGCCAGTATATGTCAATTCCTCTGAAAATGTATAAGAGACATTGTTAGAGGTCCATAGAGAACTTTGATCACTTGTGCGAAAACCCCTGCAACAGTTTATCTCAAGAATGTGTACAGAATGAGACCATGAAGTCAATGAGTATGAGCATTTAGAATGAGCTATGAACAAAGAAGAATGAGATCTTGCAAGCAACATGAGAGGTATTCATATGAGTCTAAATGCATTATAGTATCCAAGAACACATAAAGCCAATCACTCTCACACATTCAAGTAACAAGTTACACCTTAGTGACTGAACACTACACCTAAGGTCTTTCTAAGGAACTCAAACCTAAGAAGATCAAAGGGTTTTGTAAAAATGCCAGCCTGTTGATGCTCAGTGGGTATATGTTCAAGAACAACAAAGCCCTCTTCAATCAACTCTCGAATGAAATGATGACGAATATCAATATGTTTGGTGCGAAAGTGTTAGACAGGATTTTTACAGATATTTATGGCACTAGTATTATCACAAAAAAGGGTGAGAGTATGATGGTCTATACCATAGTCATGAAGCATTTGCTTCATCCATAACATTTGTTCACAACAACTACCTGCAGCAATGTATTCAGCCTCAGCGGTCAAAAGAGAGATATCATTTTTTCTTTTTTCTATGCCAGGAAACTAAATTATTCCCAAGGTAAAAGCACCCTCCAGATGTGCTCTTACGATCATCAGCATACCCTGCCCAGTCAGCATCAGAAAAACCAGTGATTTCGGTAGTAGTGTCAGTCAATAACCAAATCCCATGCCCCAATATCCCATTAACATACTTAATAATGCGTTTGACTACAAGAAGATGAGACTCTTTAGGATAGACTTGGTAACAAGCACAAACACCTACACTAAATGCAATATCAGGTCGACTGGCTATGAGGTGCAAGAGACTCCCTATCATACTCTTATAAAGGGTAGGATCAACATCTGTTCTAGAGGAATATTTGGAAAGGTGAAGACTGGTGCTCATAGAGTACGTGCATGTTTGGCCGACTCTAGACCAAACTTAGACACAAGGTTTTTGGCATACTTTGTCTGAGAAACAAACAAAACCAAAGGAGATTGTTTAGTTTGAAGACCTAAGAAGTAAGACAACTCCCCCATCATGCTCATCTCAAACTCATGTGTCATGCAATCCGAGAAATATTTCACAAGAAAATCAGCAGTGGATCCAAACACAATATCATCAACATAAATCTGAGCAACAAGTATATGAGACTTAGTATGTTTCACAAATAAGGTCTTGTCCACACTACCCCATTGAAAATCATTATCAAGAAGAAAGGTAGTAAGTTTATCATACCAAGCCCGAAGGGCTTGTTTCAGCTCATACAACGCCTTGTCTAATTTGTAGACATGATGTGGACATTTTGGGTACTCAAACCCTTTGGGTTGCTCAACATAAGCCTCTTCTTTCAAGTACCCATTCAGGAAGACACTTTTCACATCCATTTCAAACAATTTGAACCCAAGAAAGCATGCAACACCAAGTAAAATATGAATATATTCGAGACGTGCAACAGGGGTAAACATCTCATCATAATCAACACCCTCTACTTGTGTATAGCCTTGAGCAACCAACCTAGCTTTATTTCTAACCATAGTTCCATTCTCATCAGATTTATTTTTAAATATCTACTTGGTACCTATCACATTCATATCTCTAGGTCTGGGAACAAGAGTCCAAACTTTGTTATGTTCAAATTGACCTAATTCTTTATGCATTACATTTACCTAACTATCATCTAGTAAGGCCTCTTTTATATTTTTAAGTTCAATTAACGAAACATGGCACATGTGAGTTACCTCTTCCCGAACTTGTTTTTGGATTTTCATTCTGTCTGAAACACTTCCAATTACTTGCTGAACCGGATGGTTCAGTTTTACCCTTGCTGATGGTTTTAACTCGGGACTGGTAGTGACTGGAGCATCAGAGGTGGTGTCTCTTTGTGCATTCTTTTGACTCGGACTTACCATAGATATTGGTACTTTCTCACCTTCTTGAGCTTGGGTATGTACTTCTCCTTGACTTTGTGGTTCAGTATCCAGGATTGGAGGCTCACCATTTTCTTCCTCATGCATAGATGGAATAGGAGAACCTGTGTCATCTGTAACCACATTAAGCGATTCCATCAAGGATAAAGTACGCAGGTTATAGACACGAAAAGCTCTATTGGTGGTTGAGTACTTTAGAAAAATACCTTCATCACTTTGGGAGTCAAATTTGCCCAAAGATTCTCTATCTTTGAAAATGTAGCATTTACTCCAAAACATTTTGAAATATTTTACATTAGGTTTCAACCCTTTCCACAGTTCATATGGAGTTTGTAAAGTGCCGGGCCTTAAATACACACAATTCACAACATAAACCACGGTATTTAAGGCTTCAGCCCAGAACTTAGGAGGAACTTTCTTGCTAAGGAGCATGACCCTAGCCATCTCTTGAATTACCCTGTTCTTCCTCTTAACAACTCCATTTTGCTGTGGAGTAATCGGTGCAGAAAACTTATGCTTAATTCCATGCATATCACAAAAATCCAAAATCAAACTATTTTCAAATTCACAACCATGATCAGTTCGGGTTCTTATGATACGCTCAATAGAAACACCCTGTTCATTTTGGATTTTAAGGACTAAGGCCTAGAAAACATCAAATGTATCAAATTTTTTTTGTGAAAAATTAACCTATGAAAAAAGAGTATAATCATCAACAGTTAAAAAAATGTATCTTTTACCTCCAATGCTTTTAGTGTGAGTGGGTCCCATAAGATCCATATAAACTAGTTCAAGAGGACGTTTGGTTGTGAAGTTGTTCACTTTTTTATAAGGGGCACGAGTTTGCTTCTCAAATTGACATGGCCAATACACATGGTTCACATTCTTACCCATTTTGGGAACTCCTCTCAGAAGCTCTTTGTTGGCTATCTTAGTTAGGTTTTTGAAATTCATGTGACTTAATTTTTTATGCCACAGATCCAGATTACTTATGATGACTAAGTGGCAAGTGAGATCATTAGTGGTAACAATCCCATAGCAGTTATCAGATGTGCAAACCCCATGCATGACAGTATTTCCATTCTTATCTAAAATTTCATAATTTTTTTTTTTTTAATATAATACTTCATGGTGGGAATCACACATTTGATTGATGCTCAAAAGATTCGCTTTAAGGCCATCAACAAGTAATGTATTTTCGAGCTTGGGAAGACCAGCCACACTTATAGAGTCCTTACCAATGGCTCTAGAAGTGCCACAATCTCCAAAAGTAACAATTCTTCCTTTATATTTTTCAAGAGTGTAGGATTTGTCACCAGACATGTGAGAGAGCACCCACTATCTAGATACCACATGTGTAAGTCACGTGCTTTGAGTGCAGTGTGAACAACAAAACAAGTTAAGTCACTTTTTCTTACCCATATCTTTTTGGTCTTAACAGAAGTAGGACTGGCAGTCTTAGTAAATGTCTTAGCGTTGTGAACACCATCATGAATCTTGGTGTTCCTTCTAGACATGTAATCCATGAAGTATTAGAATTTCTAATTCTTTGAGAAACATTACCAAACAGCTCATAACAATAAGGACAAATGTGGCCATACCTACCGCAATGATGACAAACAAAAATAGGTTTTACCTCCCTTTTGTCGATCTTACCCCATTTTGGTTGATAAAGAGAGGAATCACCCTGTTAAACCTTCAATTTATCCTTTGCTTGAGTCTTCAGGTCAAGTGATGTAGAGGTCTGTCCCTTTTGAACTATTGTATTACCATAGCCTATCCCATTTTTGTTGCAACTCAGCTGTTGAGACCCAAGGACGTCTTCTAGTGTCTTTGACCCTTTGTTCCACATAGCAATTGTGGCTCTAGCATCCTTGAGTTCTTCATCTTTCTGACCGACCATCTCTTCCAATGCAGCTTGTGACATCTCAAGGATTTCAGTCTTCTCTTCATATGTGGCATAGATTTTCAGAAGTTCAAGTTTTCCACATAGGTCTTGCTTGTCATTAGAGATCTTGATGACATCCTGTTTTGTTGTTGCAACCTCTCCCTTTAGCTTGACATTCTCGCTTTCACATGCTTGGAGCTTGCATGTCAGTTTGTCATGGATCTTGGACAAGTTCAAAGATTCATTGTAAAGCTTTTCATAAGATTGTCATAGGTCATCACCATCAATCTCATCATTGTCTTCCGAGGTTTCATCATCATCTTTTTGCTCCTTTTTCTTTTCGATCTAATCCAATCTAGCAACTAAAGCATGAAATTTGATAGACAGTTGTGAAGATAACTCACTTCTTTTATGGACTTGACTAAGAATGTTCCATGCATTTTTGGCCTTCGTGCAGTGAGCAATCCGTTGTTGTTCTTTTTCAGCAATTGCTTCACGGATTGTGTTCAAAACTCGTTGATTGCTCGGATTGTTAGGACTTTCAGCACCCTCTTCAATTATTTGCCAACCTTTAGGGTCATGAGCTCAAAGATACATCCTCATTCGTATTTTCCAGAATAAATAATCACTCCCATCGAAGGTAGGAGCACGGTATAGACTCTAATCATGAGCAAACTCAACTGGCTTTGGAGATGGTTGAGTGACTATAGACCAGAATGCCATGTAGGTACTATCTCTGTCTTCACCAGATTCGATTTCTTCAGGTTCTTGCTCTGACTCACTTTCATCATCCCAAGTCACAGTATAGACTTTCTTGGGATTATTTTTTGATGGACATTCAAGTGCAATATGTCCAAACCCTTGACATTCATAGCACTTGACACCTTGCCCCTTCATAGCCTTCTTCTTAGTATTTGGAGCAACTTTTGAAGGAAAAGTTTTGAATTTTTCATTACCCTTATCTTTTGAACTAGAGTTCTTAAAATTCGGCTTCTTTTTCTTTAAATTTTTTTAAAACTATTTGGTAAACATCGCTGTCATTTCGGACTCTAGATCAAACTCAACCTCGGGGGTCTTAGTAGTCTCATGAGCACTGGTAAAAGCCACACTATCTTTTTGTTTTTTCTTAGAAATCTAGTGGGCTTCATAAGTCTGCAAGTTTCTAACCAACTGATCAAGCTTGAGGTTCTCAACATCTTGAGCCTCCTCAATAGCTGTCATTTTTTATTGGAACCTCTTGGGTAAAGACCTCAAAATTTTTCCAACAACCTTCGATTCAGGGATTTTTTTCACCGAGCATGAAATAGGAATTCACGATGTCACTAAGTTTTGCATAAAAATATCAAACGTCTCATCATCACGCATAAAAAGAGTTTCAAAAGAGAAGGTAAGACGTTGAAGTTTTGATCTTTTAACAGCAGTAGTGCCCTCGTGAATAGTTTCAAAAATGTCCCAAGCCTCTTTTTCTACCTCACACATGCAAATACGACAAAACTCTTCTGGTGTGATAGAGTAAAAGAGGGAATTGAGAGCTTTACTGTTCCAACTTGAGTTTTGATAATCGATTATGTCCCATTTAATGAGTGGTTTGGGAATATCAGCACCATCAATGGTAACAATAGGTTCACTCCATCCATAGAGCACACAATGCCAAACTTTCTCATCAATAGATTTTAAAAATGCCCTCATACGAGCTTTCCAATAAGAATAGTTTGTACCATCGAGTAACAGAGATCTATGGGTCAAGTTACCTTTGCGAATTGAATCCATATCACAAATCACACAAAATCACACTCCTATAGTTTTGAGAAAAACAAATGGTGGCCCGCTTTGATACCAAATGAAAAACCAAAGTGATTCGTGATTCAGACTAGATTAATTGCAACAATACCCAAACAAATAAAACAAACAATCTAAATCATCTAGCACATACGAAAGTGATTTAGGTTGTTGCTTCAAAATCAATAAATCAACACAATAGATTTTTACATGGAAAAACCACAATTGGAGCACCTCCAATTGTGATTAAAAAATCACGAGCTAAACACCACCGATCAATCCACTATGAAAGAAAGAAAGAATACATATTAACCAAACTCTGTCAATTTTTCTTCAACAATCTGTATCTCTTTCACCGTAACCTTCATCTCAAAATTGATCAGATTGATGTTGAATCCACAACATCCATGTCGAATCAACGACTACTCACAGCTTCGAACTCCTTCAAATACTCCATGCTTCAATCTCCGGATTCCACCGAAGAAGAATACTCTTGAAGTAAAACACTCAAAGTCAAACTCTTTAATGTATGCTTGTCAAACCATGTGAGTTTAATACTCAATCAAGCATCAAAGAAAACTGGCAAAAATAGCTCCAGAAGAAAACCTAGTACCCTTAAAGAAGATCTGGAAGCATTAAACCAAAAAACGGACTGAAACAGATATTTATAGAAAACACGAGCTGCGAAAGTTGCTCAAGCGCAGAATCTCTCACTTGAGCGATAACACTTATACGCATGTTTTCCAAAAGTTCCTTCGCTCGAGCGCACAATAAACCTTCCCAATATTTTTGCAGACAATAAAACTTCTGGGAGCAACTCTTTTTCGCTTGAGCGAAGACTCCTTCGCTCGAGCGAGCAACACAAAACACCAGGAACAATTACAACTCGGTAAGTTATGTTTGTTCGCGGAATTGATAAGACTAAGGGACCTAACAAATTCGATTATAATTTGTTTTTTACAATAATTAAAATTTGAAATAGATTTTGGTCATTTTTCAATTGGCAATGTTATTAATTTATTTAATTTTTTTTATAACGTAATTGATTGAATGTAAAATTTGATCAACTTCAACTAAAAAAAATTGTTTACCAAAAGGCAAATGTAACTGATATAGTCGACAATATTCTATAAATAATTCATATATTTAGTAGATAACCATTCATTATTATTAAATAATTCACAATTTAAATTTACCGAATATATGAACTAAATCATTTGGGGCTCTACTTTTTACACAGAATTACTTTTTGAAAAAAGACTGAGGCCCCCTTTCCCAGGGACCCCCACGACCCCCTCTTGCCTCTCATTGGCTGGAAACTGTTTTTTTTTTTTTTTTTTTTCTTTCTCCCCACTCACCAACCCCCACGTGTGTGTGGGGGTGGAGGGGGTGAGTGGGGGAGGGGGTCCCAATCGGCGCTGTTACTTTTTACATAGAATTCAGGGGGTTGAGGTGGCCGCCTTGGTGGCCTTGTCTCAAGTCTGACCTTGTGGCGGAGCATTGATTGGCATTCAAGGACAAAACTATGTACGGGTCAGGAGGAGCCCGACGCCTCTGATTTTTGATAATGTGTTATTAATTATATATTTATGAGTATTTATAAAATGTATAAAATGATGATTTTTTAATTTTACAAGAATTATTTTACTAACTTTTTATTTCATTAGTATTTTACAATGTCTAATTAAATGATCTCTACTTAGTTCATATTTTAAATAGTAACATCAATTTTATCAAGTCATTTTTATTAAAACAAGAGTTACATGCCACATATTTTTTGAATTTCAAAAATCAATTGGTATGTGTACTTTTTTGAGTAATACTAGAGAATCTAAAATTTTATTTTTAAATTTATTCACAATGACATGATAGGGATTAGGTCTTAATTGATTAATTTCTAAACAAATCAATTACCATATTACTTTTAACGCCATTGAGTGTATATTTAAGCATTTTTCAAGGATCTTAAAACATTTTTCAATTATAGGATTATAATAAAATCGCTTAAAACACTAATTTAACTTATTGTATACTGAGATCTAATAATTCAAAACTAAGGCCTTGTTTGGCAAGTGGCTATTCTAGTCAAAAAATCAAAAAGTTACTAAAAAAATCAAAAAATCAACATATACCAAAAAGTTAAAGATTTCATTTTCTCTCTACTTTTTGCACATCTTTTCATAAAAAGTTAAAAAGTCATCCCAAACATACTAATTTTTTTTATATCATATTTTAGTCAAAAAGTCAAAAAATTACTAAAAAAACGTATTCTCAAACGAGGCCAAGAAAACTACTTATTATATTTCTTTGAATTTTCTCGTAAAATACTTTTTTTCACAACGCTTATATAAAAAATTATATTCACTTAGTAATGTATCAAAACTAATTAAATATTTTTTTATACATATATATTCACTGTTCTTAAATAAAATTTCTGATTCCGTCTCTGCTGGCGTGGCAACTGGACCACTGAATCACTTCTCCTGCAATAGCATTGTCATCCATATGCCAAAACATTGGCTGCAGACATTGGCTTTGTGGTATGGGTTTGGGGGTTTGGCTTTTTAGTTGACGATGGTGAGATGTGATGGGAGGGGGAAGAGAGGAAAATGAATTTGGACCAATGGAGTTTCATTTCCAAAGCAAAGCTTCACCTAATTCAGTTCGAATTAGTACTACTGTATATCTGTCTCTGTGCATGCTTCACATGTCTGCCTAATTCTTTCCCGTCATTCTAGAATACACATTTTTCAAACGTACATGTCTGCCAAATATTCAGGTTGGTTAACCTAACCTAAATATATTTTTAATTTTTTTATAAAAAATAAATTAAAAAATTGTATATTGGGAATAATTTTTTGACCTTTTTTTTAAATAATAGTTAGTAATGTAAATTTACATTTTTACCCCTCCTTTTTGACAAAAAAAAAATCTGCAACAAATACAACTTGATGAGAGGTAAAGAATTTTTTCTAATTTGGTACTTTTTTTTTTGGATGGGTGCTTTTTGGTACTTGCTCCTGCAACAAATGCAGCTTCATGAGACACAGAAATTTATTTATTTATTTATATATATTTTTTGAAAAATTTGATTATAAATCCTCTTTGCCTTTCTTTTATTGTTAAAAAGACTAAAAAAAAAAAAATTATACTTTTTAATGCTCCTCATAATTATAAAGTTTTACATAAATGACAAAATTTATTATTTCAATATTTTATCAGACTATTATACCCTCAATTAAATTTTCTCACATTCTTCCCCTACTCTCTCCCCACCTTCTTCGTCTCTCTCCTCCCCCTCTAAACACAGCTTCTCTTCATAGCCATGTTAAAGGCCACCTCAACTGCTGGAGCGCCGTCCGCCAATGTATTCCGGCCACCAACCGCCATGATTCTCGGCGCCATCCTCTTCTCCGCATCCAATGTTTTTTTTCGGTTCAACCACCCGGTATCCGACCCACTGGCCGACTAATCCGGATTCGGGGAGCAGTTCTGGATTTTATAGGCTCAAGTTCCCTCCCAATTGGCGTTGCGGGGAATCGAACCGTAGTCCGTCCTTCCAAGCCGAGCTCCAATCACCACTCGGCCAACAACCAATTGGTATCCAATGTTAATCAAGCCTTTAATTTCTCTTCTAGAAAACCTAAAATTGAAGAAACCAGAGGCTTCATGCACCTCTACCATACTCCATTCATATCTAAGTTTGCGATCTATGCGTAAGAGGCATGGGTAAGGTTGATTCAACTTATAACATCTCAGATTTGGATTCGACTAATAACATATCAGATCTAATTTGTGGCATTTTGAATTTGATGTGATTTCACCATTACAAACTCGATTTTGAGTTTTGATTTGAAGTTGACCTTGTAGCTCAAAATTTTTCCTAAGATCTGGATTGATGACTTGACCCTTACCTTTGATTTGATGTCGCTATTTGATCTTCTACATATGTTGATTAATTTTTTTTGTTTTTGTTTTTTATTTAGTTTTGTTGATTTGTCGAGTTCAATCAGGTGTGTGCTCTAGTTTTTGTTTGACAAAATGAGAGTAAAATTTTACTCTAGTTTGTGTTCTATTTTTGTTTGACAGAATAAGAGTAAAATCTTACTCTGGTTTGTGCTCTGTTTTTGTTTGACAAAATGAAAATAAAATTTTACCCTGGTGCTCTATTTTTACTTGACAGAATGAAAGTAAAATTTTACTCTGGTTTGTGCTCTGTTTTTGTTTCATAAAATGAGAATAAAATTTTACTCTGGTATGTGCTTTATTTTTGTTTGATAAAATGAGAGTAAACTTTTACTTTGATGTTATATGTTATGTTTTTTATTGTTTTTTTATACAATGATAGTAAACTTTTATTCTGTTATTGTATACTTCTGTTATTTGTTTTTAGACTCCTAGTGACAGTAAAGTTTTACTATCAATTCATTTCATATTTGAAGTATACAATGATAGTAAAATTGTACTTTCAGAGTAAAATTTACTGTGATTAAAAGTAAAATTTTACTCTGGTTAAAAACATGTTGATTTGCTTAACAATGTAAAATTTTACTTTGAATCATAGTAAACTTTACTCTGATTCAGATCTGAATCAGAGTAAAATTTACTATGATTCAAAGTAAAATTTTACTCTGTTTAAAAACATGTTGATTTGCTTAAAAATATAAAATTTTATTTTGAATCATAGTAAATTTTACTCTGATTCAAAAGAAAATTTTATTCTAAATCAGAGTAAAGTTTACTATGATTCAAAATAAAATTTTACTCTGAAATACACTGTGAAAATGACTTAATAGGAGAGCTGATAGATATAAGGATAATATAATAAAAGAAACAAATTTTAAAATATTATGAGGTTTTAAAAGTATCTATATAATTCTTGTTATTTTAAAAGATAAATTAGACAGTGAAGAGCCTATCACCAAATCCCTCTTATTTTTTTGGTCCTTACTCTTGCAACTTGTGTGGCCATTATTGTATACATGGTTCAACACACAAGAAATGAGGCTCAATTATCCACTTCTTTGTCCATTTTCACACAGGAATCTCACCAAAATGGAAAATGACTTGGACCCCCAGTGGGGTACTGGGGTCGCTCCTTATTGGCCAAAAAAAACTGATTTTTTTTTTTTTTTTTTTTCAGCCACTGGCAGAGTGCCAAATGGCACTGGGGGTCACTGGGGGTCCGAATCACAGCCGCACCAAAATTTAGTACATTTTGGTTTAACTTTTTTTGCTTTTGTTGTTCCAATTTTTTTTTTTATCCCGCGTTTGTGATTTTGAGATCAGAATTGTTGATAATAACAAAAATTTTACAAAGGCATGCTTTATTTTTGTAAAAAGAAAAAAGATATTTCTAATGTTTAAAATATGTTTTTGTGAAATAATTTATACAAATTGTAATAATTTTTTTTAATCATAATTTGTATGTTTAAATTATTATTCTTTTTCTTTTTCTTTTTTTGTGTTTTGCATGACAATTTTGATAAGAAATTTCACACATTTTTTCAAAAGTCGTATTTGCAAAATAAAACTATTGCTCCAATCCATTTGACCACATTTGTTAACAATTGCACAAATCTATTTTTGTTATCGTGAATTTGTACCGTTTCGTTTTATTATGTTGGCGCCATGATTTTTCATAATAAAAATTAACATTGCCAAGTTTAATATGAAAATATTTCATGATGATCTAAAAGAAAAAAAAAGATTTTATTTAGTGATCTATAAATTTTTTAAAAAAAATTGTTAAAAAAATTGATTTTTTTTTTTTTACGCTCAACGTTTCATGACATGAATTTTTTTTTTTTTTTTTTTTTTTAACAAAGAAGAATAGAATGTCTTAAATAACATAATTTACATTTCTCATATACACACGAACAATCTTGTAATCTACTTCCCATTGCCCCCACCAACAAAGCTACCATTAAAGCTACTGTGATCGCACTCGTGCTGCCAATGCGCATGCAATAGTCGCCCTCACATTGGTCATTTCAATGTCTTCATCTCCTAGCATCATTATATCTCTAATCGTTGTCATTGTTGGGAAGGTTCGGTGCTTCATAGTCCTTGCCATTTTGGATATTTTGAGTTACTTCATCAATGAGGCTATTTCGTCTTATCAAATTATATAAGGCCATTGATACTGCAACTAAGGGAACTTGTACTGTTCAAAAATCATATTTCATCATGGTCTTGAAGATGGCCCACCTTGATTTCCATGTCCCAAACGTCCTCTCAATATAACTACGCAACGACGAATGTGCCCTACTAAAGCATTCATAGTCGTCCCGTGTTCGTCGGTTGCGATAAGTCGGTTGGTAATATCGATAGCCCTTGAATGGTGCCAAGAACCCTTTCTTATTACTATTCCCACTATCAACCAAGTAGTATTTACTTACACATAAACAATTATCAGATATCACACAACATTTATATAAAGTAAAGAAATTTACAAAAACTAGTGCATATATGTCAAATAATTATTGCATACAATTTTATTAAAAATCAACTTTTACTTGGTTCAGGATGCGGAAATCAATGCACGTCATTACTTGTAACGTAATGCAAAACTCTACTGTCGTGTATGCTCCCATCCAAGCCACAGGAAACAAAAGTGAAGCATAAATGAAAGGCCCACACCATAATAATATTTTGTGTGGGAATTCCTTTGCAGCCATAGTACAACCCTGCGTCCGACTGTTTTATTTAGGCCATTGTGTGCGTGCCGTCCAAAGCACCTATTTCACTTGCGTATGGTAGTACGGAGTTACGTTACACATTGTTGCAGAAATGTAAATTTGTGAAACACGCATTAAACAAAAAATACAAGTATTGATCCTGGAATGACAAGTATGGTGCTTGCGACTGTAGATATGGATGCCGACGTCGTTGCATAGTTGTTGGGTCTAAAATGTCTTGACAATGTCTCCCTAGAGTGTTGAAACCGTTCTATTAATGTCTTCTAGGCAAACCCCTGCAAAATATTTATGAAAATCGCCAACTTCTGTTCGACCTCTAGATTGTGCTTCCATTTATGTACCAGTAGGCCAAAGTCGACAAGAGCTTAGAATAGCAATTAAAAAACATTCTTTAGGATACCTATCGCATCTTTGCGACGTCCATGATGGCCCTGAAAAAACTCGTAAATCCATAACCGTCCCGTTAGTATAGAGGTATTTTGCGACTATTGGGAATAAAGTGCTGCAATGGATGAAGAAATGGAGTCTATAAAGAAAAATCATGTATGGGACTTGGTTGATTTGCCGCCAGGGCGCAAGACTATTGAGAACAAATGGGTTCTCAAAATTAAGCGCAATGCGGATGGTTCCATAGAAAGGTATAAGGCTCGCCTAGTGGCGAAAGGCTACACCCAATTAAAGGGTTGGACTATAAGGAAACCTTTTCACCAGTTGTGAGGTTTGCCTCTATTCGCCTAATTTTGCCATAGTAGCTCAATTGGACTTAAAGCTATATTAGATGGACATTAAGACTACATTTCTCAATGGAGGATTGGATGAAGAGATCTATATGGATCAACTAGAGAGCTTTATGGCAGTAGGTTAGTAGCACAAAGTCTGCAAGCTTCAACGATCTATTTATGGCTTAAAGCAATCAGTCAGACAGTGAAATCTGAGATTTCATGGAGCCATTGTTTCAAATGGGTTTACGATGATCGATGAAGATCACTGTGTGTATGTTAAGCGGTCCAAGGACATTTTTTTGATATTGTCATTATATGTGAATGACATATTATTGGCTGGAAATGACAAGGAGGTGATTGTCGCCATTGAAAAGTGGTTGTTCTTTACATTTGAAATGAAAGACATAGGTGAAGCAAGCTATGTGCTCGGTGTTAAGATCCCTAGGGATCGCTCTAGGAGACTTTTGGTTTGTCTCAAGAGACTTACATTAAGACTATCCTAAAGTGATTCCAGATGTAGAATTACAAACCAATTGATACTCCTGTTGCGAGAGGTGAGAGACTAAGCCTTGATATGGGCCCTAAGACTCTAGAAGAGAATGAAAAGATGTCTCGTGTACCTACGTGAATGCTATTGGAAGCTTGATGTATGTTATGATGTGTACACGTCTTGACATTTGTTATGCAGTCAGATTGGTGAGTCGTTACCAATCCACCCCAAGACCAGCTCATTGGAAAGTAGTTAAGAGGATATTACAGTATCTTAGAGGGACTGTAGATTACACACTTCGCTACCAAAGGTTAGATCTACGTCTAGTTGGCCATTGTGATGCTGACTAAGAAGGAGACTTAGATGAGCGTAAGTCCACCTCAGGATATGCTTTCATGCTTAGTGATGGAGCTATTTCTTAGAGTAGTAAGAAGCAATCCTGTATCACCTTATTAACTATGGAGGCTGAGTTTGTGGCTTGTTCATCTGCTGTGCAGGAAGCTGTTTGGTTGAGAAGATTCCTTCAGCATTTGGATATTGTCACACACACTTCAGACCCTGTGATTATCCATTGTGACTGCATGGCTATACTAACTTATGCTAAGGATCCTAAGTACCACAGGAGAACCAAAGACATTGATGTGAGGTTCAACTTTATCTGAGACATTGTGGCATAGAAAGAAGTGATCTTGGAGCACATCCCTATAAGTCGCATGGTTGCGGACCCTTTAACTAAGCCCATTGCTAAAGATGTTTTGTCTTACTCATGTTAGGGCTTTAGGACTACGTAGATAGTGATATATGTGTATTCAGTTGAACTCTTTTTTTTTTTTTTTGGGGGGGGGGGGGGAGGGGATATTTATGCCATTAGTATTTATATTTGTTTCTATTACACATTTATGTTTACTACTTTTTGCCATGGTTTGTGAATTAGCACATACATAATAAATAAATTTGATATTAGTACACGAGCAATTGCCCTTAGCGCTACGTAGCGAGCAAGGATGAGACTAGTGGCTTATTTTATTTGGAGCCAAAAGAGAGGCTAAAATTATCCACTAGCTATATTACCTTGGTTGGAACCAAGATGAGGTCTTATTAGAGACCGACCATGGATATGAGAGTACCCACTTTTCCATGTGCTTATCGACCCATTAGCGAGGTGAGAGAATGGATCCTTGCTTCATCACCGTGTGAGTCCTTTGTGCCTTTTATAACCTTTGACTATGTCACAAGATGAGGAGTTGATGTTCGGCTACTTTGGAATGTTGCCTGCGGTCATGTATGATTCGACTTTAAGGGACATTACTGAGAAAGTGGTCAATTCCAAGTTAAATGATATGAGGGTGAAGAGAAGATCATCTAGTTTTATATCTTTGCTATATATTCACTGTTGACAACTCACATCGCTCTGTATGGGATACTGATTGAGTGTGAATATAATGCGGGACTTAAGAGGGTCAAACATGCTCTTTGAGGGATTAGAGATGTTTTGGACCGATGTAACTAGACGGGTCTGGGTACATGAGACACTATTTCTATTCTTTTTGGGGTTGATGTCCCTATGCTGGCTCATTTTGAGTTTCTAGTATAGAGCTCCCACATGCAGGTGTTTCTTAGCGATCGCACGGTTTATTGGCTAGTATGGGATTGTTCAATATTTTGAGAGATTGAGATAGAGATGTGTTAGTGTCATATCAACTCATGTGCAAGTAGGAGATGTTGGAAATTGGGCCGAGTATTGGACCTAGATTTGGACGCTCATGTGGCATGACCCATGACCCATGACCCATTACCTATGTAAATTTGAATTTGATTTCCTAATTATCCTAGTTATTAGGATAAGCCAATATCTATCTACATCTATCCTATCCATAGGAGATATAGATAGATGGTTATATATCTGATCTATATATAATATCAAATACGTTATGTGTATACCAACCCCATAAAGTTGTTCAATACTGTCTCTCTAACTCTCTCCCATCAAAGAACGATCAAGCCTTTGCATTATGACAAGAGTAGGTGAAACTCATACTGTAGTATCACTCCATTGCTGGGTGTTTTTAGTTCATGATTGTGAAGCATGCGATTTATCCACAAGGTTCTTCGTTTCGAATTCTATCTTATAAGGTATACTCGAATCCGTTTATCTGCTGCATTTATACATATCTTACAGTAACAAAATAAACAGAAAAAATGCTTATATTATTTAAACAAAAAATGTTAAACTATGAGATTGGTTTCTCTCAAATTGTCATGTCAATTTGAGAGAGTGTTTGGGTTTGGATAAACCCATTTTGGAATCAATTCCGATAATCCGAACCGTCACTTTTTAGGACTCGTTGAGTAGAATATTCATGTAAAAAATCAAAATGATTGGATATCGGTAGTTATATATTTGAATCATATTTGTTTTAAAAAAAAATGGACGACAAATATAATTTTAAGAATAATTATCTATTTTTTGTAATATAGATTTGATTCAAACTAGGGATGAGTAGCGGATATTTTGATTTGCCCCAAACCAACCAAATCGAACCAATCCACTACATTTTGGATGGATACGTGATGACGAGCGAACGGTTGCGGATTGATTTTTTCCAATCCTCCTAGTTTTGGACGAATAGCAGATTTGAGATTCCTTTAGCCTCAACCGAACCGCTAAACCACGAGCATCCCTATTAATTTGTAAGACTTTGTGTTTTCAATTTGTTTAGATATTCTGTTTGTATTTTCAATTGAAAAATAGTTTAGAGCACAATTTGGAAATCATTTTATCAAATGGCAAGTGTTGATATTTGGTATTTTTGTGTGAAAAATATAAGTCTTAATTTTGTCTTTTTTTTTAAAAAAAGTCAAATTAAATAGTTTTTGAATAAAAAAAGTAATGAAATAGTTTTGATAATGCATGGTTTTTCTATACGTATTTATTATTGGTATTTGATAATTTACTTGATAATATTTTGGTTATGCTGAATTGGATTGTTATAAAAATATATATGTATATGTTGACAAGTTGTTGTATTATGTTCAAAATTTGTAAAAGTTTACACCACCAAACCGATTTCCATCCACCTGCTAATCTGCTCAATCCGCATCTGTCAATCCAGCAAATGGATGAGGATTGATATTTTCCAATCCGCTAATTTGGAGGATGGATGGCAGATTGGAGGTCTTCTGACCACTACTGTACCAGGATTGGAGATTTTCTAGCCGCAATCGAACCATGAACACCCTTAATTCAAACATATAGCTGTCAATATCCGATCATCTTAGTTTTTTATGAATATTCTATTAAATGGAACCTATGGTGGACTCCATGGATGTAACAACTCAGATTTTTAATTATTCTGTAGAATTTATACTAATATTATTTAATCACGGTTAAAAAAATATATAATTTATTATATATTATTATGTGTAATTTTGTAAAATAATATAATTATTAGAAGTTTAGGGGTCAAAATAATAATAATAATAATAATGGGTGTGGTAATAAAATAAATAAATAATTTTCTGTTGGTATACGATAAAGTATAATTTAATTATGGATTAATTAGCTTATATAATTATTTATAAAGAATTAGGGTCAAAATGTAATTATAAAAAATTAATTAGATAAGTATAAATCTAAGAGATTTTGAATAATCTAAGAGATTTGATTCCAAATCTGAGAAGGATTTGCCGTGGACACGTGGAGGGAAATGGTTCGGCCTGCCTCCCTATAAATGAAGAGGCGAGCAAGATCAAAGAAGAAAGAAAGAAAAGAGATGAAGAAACAAAGAAAAAAATAATGGAAGCTGAAAAGGTCTTTGATAGTGGAAAGAAAAAGTGAAATATTAATGTTAAGGTGAGTTATATTATACCTTGAGTTACCATAAAATATTTTACGTATGTTTTGACTTACCAAAATCTATTTTATACAAGTTATGTTTTATTAGTATATTTATAAAAGTTATGTTTTATAAAGATTTCAGTTAAGTGGATTATTTTCTGAATCCTATTTGCTAAAGTGAAACCCATAGATATGTTTGTTTATATTTTAAAGAATATTTGACTATAACTTTATAAACAATTATGTTTTGTAAGTACCACTACGAGAGTCCTACGCCTTGGGAGACTTAAATAACCATTGGCCTCTGTTTGACCACTTTGTGATCCTCTATTTGTCATGGATCCATTGAATTCTGTTTTGTGCGGAGCTAAGTGCTACACTATTGTGGGAGCCACCTCTAGAATCCGTACGAGCCACCTCTTGAATTCGTACCTCTATTCTGACTGTTACTTCTGTGACCTCTGTTCTGTTCTGTTCAGTACCGTAGTTATGGTCATTTACTTACATAATTTTTGTATTTCAGTTTCTGTCACTTAAATGATTTGTTTACCAAATTACCGTGGTTATGGTTATTTATTTACAAAATCTCAATTTTGCTACTTAAAGGATTATTTATTCCGACTAAGTTATCTTAAATGTTTTGGCTTAATTAACTATCCATAGTTATTTCGTGTCCCTTATACTCTTGGTATAATATTTCTCACCCTGCCATGTGCTTATAGTTGTTTACCAATTTTCAGGAAATAATGCAATTCAGAAATAGCTTTTGAAAAGTCTTAGATGGGGGGCTGCGGAATAGGCACACACAACACTTTGATATTTTTATATGTAAATATCGGCCTTTTTGGTCAATATATTTTGTAATAAAAATAGAAGCTCCGATGATTATTTTGGTACCCTCATTTAAATATTACTTCCGCTCGTATTTATTGATTTGTTTAAGAATTGGCCGGAGATAACCTTAGTTGCTGGCCATCACGATGCATAACCCTTGGGTACGGGAAGTGGGTCGTGACAATGGATCTCTCAAGTTCTCTTATGTTGAGATCCCAACATGAGAGAAACTTAACGTTAAACTATAAGGTGTCATTTGGTAACGTTTATAATTTATTATTTTTAGTTTACCAAAAAAAAAAAATTTTGAACATGTGAAATGTTGGAAAATTCGTTTTTATAAGGCTTATTTTCGGCCAACTTTGAGTCTAAAATTGAGTAGGCCCCAAACGTCTTTTGGGATGGGTTCGAAGAGGTGACGTGTTCCTTGCCGCATGGCAAGTCACATGGTGAAGACAGTTCGTCAAAACCATTTATGAGTGACTGGGAAGTTGACGTCGTTTTCGGATTCGTGGAATGGACAATTAAAGAAGTAAATGTGGGTTTCCTTGAAATGGGTTGTCTCACATTGAAACTTTAAGAGAGCTTTTGTGGGTATATAAGCTCTTGGTGTACTAACTTGGGTTGGGCCCCAATGGGCACCCAAAGTTTGTAGAAGGGAAAAGTTATGGACAAATGGAACCTTGGCTCAAACCACCGCACATACGCGCGCACCGTCGCCGCCATGCCGGGCGCGGATGTGGGTCAAGTCGGTTCTTATATTAATTTTTTGGACAAAATTCATTTGAATTTTTTCTAGAAAAATCTAAATGAAATTAAATTCAAATTTGGAGCCAAAATTGAATTTAAATTTTTCTATCCAAGTTTTTTGCCTCTTCCAATTCGAATTCTGCAATTTAAAACTGTTTTGAACAGTGTTAATAACTGCCTAGCAGTTACAGATCTGTAATTGCCAAACAGATTCAAAATATTGGCTGCAGATCTGTTTAAATTCAAACTACATCTATTCAAATCTGTTTCATACCTGTTCGTTTCTGTATTGCACCTGTTCAGACAGATTTATTTGTCTATAAATACCAGCCAATTTCCAGCAGTCTTGATGTTCAAAAAAACAATCAAGAAAAAATCCATTTTGCTGTCCAGATTTTGCTCTGCTTGCATTATTCTTCATATTAGTTATTTAGAGAAAAATTCATAGAGTATAGAACACAAGGTTCTAGTTCGCTAGGCAAATTTGTTTGGAGTGCTACTACAAATTTATGAAGATCATTGTATCTTGGGAAATAGACGTTACATAACTGTAAGCACCATAGCGGGGCGAATCCGTCTTAAGGACAGAGTGTCACACACTCGACTTGATCTTTTATTTTTCATTCGATAAAATAAATTCTATAAGTTATTTATTTGATTTTGTTTCAATTTATTTTTTATACATAGAAGATTGTTCCAACAATCTTAAGACAAATTCGAATTATTATGTTTACAAAATTTTTTGTTTATTTCCTTTCTTCTTTCTTCTTCTTACAGAAATTATTTTCTGTGATTTTACAAAATAATATTCTAGTTGGAAAACAAATAGTAGTAATATACTGTTTGGCAGATAGAAGTAATAAACTGTCTATTTTCTTTGACAACTAGTAGTAATATACTAGTGTCATTAACAATTTAGAATATTTATTTGTGAAGTTTGTCAGAAATTAATTTTGGTTTTCTTAAATAATTTCTGAGTGTTCATTAATTAAAAATAAATTCATTTTTTTTTTATTATTGAAGTGTTACAGAAATTTAATTTTTTGTGTGGAATTAATTTGGTTAAATAAAATTTTATTTTATTTTCAAATTAATTGAAAAATAAAAGTTACATTCTTGTTTCTTTTATTTTTACAGAATTTAATTCTGTGAATTTGGATTAATTTTTTGTGTAGTATAAATTCTAATTATAATTTTGTTTTATAATTTAGAATTCATGGCTACTGAAACAAATGCCCAAACAAGTACTAGTGTGGTGGCTGCAATTACGCCATCTCCCTCTCCTGTTGTGACAGTACCGGTAAATCAAGGTGAGAAGCCAGAGAAGTTCTCAAGAACTAATTTTAAAATATGACAACAGAAAATGTTGTTTTATCTTACAACTCTAAACTTGGCTCGTTTTCTCCGTGAGGATGCTCCTATTTTGAAAAAGGATGAAACCGACCGGCAAGTGGTTGTTGTGGTCGATGTCTGGAAACATGCTAATTTCCTTTACCGAAACTATATCTTGAATGGACTTGACAACACATTATATAACGTCTACAATCCTATCAAGACAGCAAAGGAACTTTGGGAGTCTTTGGAGAAAAAATACGAAACGAAAGATGCCGGCTCAAAGAAATTTGTGATTGGCAAATTCCTAGACTTCGTGATGGTTGATTCTAAGACTGTGATTAGCCAAGTTCAAGATCTCCAACTCATTCTGCATGACATTTACGCAGAAGGCATATCCCTCAGTAAATCCTTCCAAGTTGCAGCCTTAATTGAGAAATTACCACAAGGTTGGAAGGAATTCAAGAACTACCTCAAACATAAGCGAAAAGAAATGTCTTTAGAAGAATTAATTGTGCGTTTGAGAATTGAGGAGGACAACCGCAATTCTGAAAAGTGGGCTAGTAAGCATCCTATGGAGTCTAAGGCAAATGTGGTGGAACATGCTCCAAAAGCAAAGAAACAGAAGTTTTCTGGAGAAAATTCGTCACAAGGCTCTAAAAGAGGGGAAATTAAAAAGTATAAGTTTAATGGCAAGTGTTATATCTGTGACAAAGAGGGACATCGGGCCAAAGATTGCCGTAGCAAAGGCAAAAGAAAAAAAAGAACAAGCAAGAAGCCTGCTCAAGCCCATATGACCGAAGTGAACAATATTTCCAATGGTGTAGATGACATCAATCTTTCTGCAGTTGTTTCCGGGGCAAATCTTGTCAGAAATCCTAAAGAATGGTAGATGGACACTAGTGCTACTCGCCACATTTGTGCCGACAAAAAGATATTTACATCTTATTCTACGGTGGACAATGGTGAACAACTCCTCAACTTCCAAAGTTGAAGGACAATGGATGATTGTTCTGAAGATGACATCTAGAAAGGAACTTACTCTCAACCATGTACTGCATGTACCGGACATTCGCAAGAATCTTGTTTCCGGGTCGTTATTGAGTAAGAATGGGTTTAGGCTAGTGTTTGAGAGTGATAAATTTGTACTTACTAAGAATGAGATGTATGTAGGTAAAGGTTATATGTCTAATGGCCTATTCAAGATAAATGTAATGATCGTTGTACCCTCAGTTATTAATAAAAATACATCTTTTTCTTACTTGCTTGAGTTTTCAAATTTATGGTATGGTAGACTAGGACATATTAATTGTGGATCTTTACGTAGATTAACTAATATGGAATGTTTACCTAAATTTGACATTGATTCAAATTATAAATGTGAAATTTGCGTTGAGGCAAAATTATCCAAAACTTCTTTTCATTAAATTGAAAGAAGTACAGAACCACTTGAATTAATTCATAGTGACATTTGTGATTTTAAATCAATTCAAACTAGAGGTGAGAAAAAATATTTTATCACTTTTGTAGATGATTATACTAGATATAGTTATGTTTATTTAATTCGAACCAAGGATGAAGTTTTAGAAACTTTCATTCAATATAAGAATGAAGTTGAAAATCAACTTGGTAAGAAAATCAAAAAAACTAAGAAATGATAGAGGTGGTGAATATGAATCACCTTTTAGTGAGTTTTGTAAAGAACATGGAATAATTCATCAAACCACCGCTCCTTACTCACCTCAGCAAAATGGAATTGCTTAAAGGAAAAATAGGATTTTAAAAGAAATGATGAATGCCATGTTAATAAGTTTTAGATTACCTGGGAACTTGTAGGGGGAAACAATACTTTCTCCAAATTATATTTTAAATAAAGTACCTCGAAAGAAAGTGAATCAAACACTTTATGAAATGTGGTATGGGAGAGTATCATCCTATAAATACTTAAAAGTGTGGGGGTGTTTTGCTAAAGTGGCTATTCCTAGTCCTATAAAGACTAAGATAGGCCCTAAAACCATTGATTGTATTTTCATTGATTATGCCAATAATAGTAGTGCATATCGGGTTTTGATTCATAAATCAGAACATTCCGAAATGCATGTAAATATTATTATTGAATCTTGGAATGCATCTTTCTTTGAACATGTATTTCCAAATAGGACTGGACAAGAGACTGGTAACAATAAAAGATCTCATGATACTATTACTAGTCAGGATCAAGAACATGATCAAGAACAAGAACAAGAGTTAGATCAAAATGAGGAAGAGGAACCTAGGCGTAGTAAACGTGCTAGAATCTCAAAATCTTTTGGTCTAGATTTTCTAACATTTTTGTTAGAAAATGAGCCTTTAACTTTTAAAGAGGCTATGTCCAGTCCTGAGGCTTCTTTATGGAAAGAAGCTGTCAATAGTGAAGTTGAATCTATCTTTCAAAATCACACTTGGGAATTAGTGGACTTACCACCAGTTTGTAAACCTCTTGCGTACAAGTGGATTTTCAAAAGAAAAATAAAAGCGAATGGATCAATTGACAAATGCAAGGCAAGACTTGTGATCAAAGGTTTTAGACAAAAGAAGGTGTTGATTACTTTGACACATACTTACCAGTTACTAAAGTAACATCCATTAGAATGCTAATTGCTATTGCATCTTTGTACAATCTAGAAATTCATCAAATGGATGTGAAAATCACTTTCTTAAATGATGAGTTAGATGAAGAAATTTACATGAAACAACCTGAAGGATTTTCTGTTCCAGGAAAAAAAAAGAAAGTGTGTAAATTAGTTAAATCATTATATGGTTTAAAACAAACGCCAAAGCAATTGCATGAAAAATTTAACAAGGCAATGATGTCAAATGGATTTAAAATTAATGAGTGTGACAAATGTGTTTATATTAAAAACATAGATAAAGGTTATGTTATAGTATGTCTTTATGTGGATGATATGTTCATCATAGGTAGTAATAATGACATGATTAAAAACACCAAGAAAATGTTGAATAAACATTTTGACATGAAGGACATGGGCATTGCTGATGTAATTCTTACTATGAAAATTACCAAAACATCAAAAGGATATGCTTTGCCACAATCTCATTACATTGAGAAAATACTTGACAAATTCAGCAAATATGATAATCATCTTGTTAGAACACATGTGGATGTTAATTTGTTTCTTTCTAAGAATGTACAGGAAAGTACTTCTCAATTAAAGTATGTCCAAATTATTGAAAGCTTAATGTACTTGATAAACTGCACTTGCCCGGATATAGCTTATGCAGTGAGTAAATTAAGTAGATATAAGAGTAATCCAAGAGTAGAACACTAGAAAGCTATTATAAGGGTTCTTAGATATCTCCGATTTCCTCATAACATTGGGCTTAATTATACCAGATATCTAGCAGTACTTGAAAGATACTGTGATGTAAATTGGATATCAGATACTAGAGACTCAAAGTCCACCAGTGGGCATCTCTTTACTCTTGGTGGGGTGACTGTACCTTGGAAATCTTCTAAACAGACTTGCATTGTTAGGTCTACTATGGAATCAAAATTTGTAGCTTTAGACAAAGCTGGGAAAGAGGCAGAATGACTTTGCCACTTCCTTGAAGATATTCCATTGTGGCCAAAACTGGTGTCTGCTATATGCATACATTGCGATAGTCAATCAGCAATAAGTAGAGCACAGATTCATATGTATAACGATAAGTCACGACACATTCGTCGTCGACATAATACCATAAGACAACTACTCTCTAATGGAATTATTTCCATTGAATATGTGAAGTCTAAAGACAACATAGCGGATCCACTAACCAAAGGGTTAGCAAGAGAGTTAGTTGAGAATTCATTGAGCGGAATGGGACTTAAGTCTATTAAATAAGAGTTATCACAATAGCAACCCAACCTAGTTGACTGGAGATCCCAAGATCTAGGTTCAAAGGGACAACCGAGTTGTAAATGACTCAGAAGGATCACTGGGGAGTCCAACTCCTACCCATTTCTAGGATGAAATAGTGATGTTTGCAGCGTTTTAGGTTTAGTAATATTTTTAATGATTCTTATATCTAGGTAAACCTAGTGGAGTATGGCAGGATACTCTTCATGAGAATCACTTATGTGAGTGTGAACTGGACCGATTTTATGAGATTTGTGAAGGGCTACAATTCTCTAGAGCACTCATGAAAGAGTAGGTTGTTCAGGGCCAAAATGAACACAATAGTGAGAACTAAACTGTGTTTGGGGATATACTGTGTGAGTTCTATTGTCTTGGTTTACACAAACGGCTGAACAGTTCAAGACATCATGTTTACTGGTTAGCTAGTAAATCTGATAGTGTCTCACAAGAGAAGGTTCAAAGCCAAAAGCTACCTATCATTTGCAGAATATTTCCAATTTCTGTACTCTCTGTAATTAGATCATGTTGTTGCATTTTATCTCCGTCAAATTCCATGCATGTGGGGGATTGTTGGAAAATTGGTTTTTATAAGGCTTATTTTGGGCCAACTTTGAGTTCAAAATTGAGTGGGCCCTAAATGTCTTTTTGGGGTGGGTCCAAAGAGGTGACGTGTTCCTTGTCGCATGGCAAGTCACACAATGAAGACAATTCGTCAAAACCATTTATGAGTGAATGAGAAGTTGACGTTGTTTTCGGATTCGTAGAATGGACAATTAAAGAAGTAAATATGGGTTTCCTTGAAATGGGTTGTCCCACGTTGAAACTTTAAGAGAGCTTTTGTGGGTATATAAGCTCTTGGTGTACTAACTTGGGTTAGGCCCCAAGGGGCACCCCAAGTTTGTAAAAGGAAGGAGTTATGGACAAATAGAACCTTGGCTCAAACCACCACACACGCGCGTGCACCGCCACCGCCATGCCAAGCGCGGATGTGGGTCGGGTCGGTTCTTATATTAATTTTTTGGACAAAATTCATTTGAATTTTTTCTAGAAAAATCTAAATGAAATTAAATTCAAATTTGGAGCCAAAATTGAATTTAAATTTTTTTGTCCAAGTTTTTTGCCTCTTCCAGTCCGAATTCTGCAATTTAAAACTATTTTGAACAGTGTTAATAACTTCCTAACAGTTACAGATCTGTAACTGCCGAACAGATTCAAAATACTGGTTGCAGATCTGTTTAAATTCAAACTACATATGTTCAAATCTATTTCATACCTGTTCAGTTCTGTATTGCACTTGTCCGGATAGATTTATTTTTCTATAAATACCAGCCTCTTTCCAGCAGTCTTGATGTTCAAAAAAATAGTCAAGAAAAAATCCATTTTGCTATCCAAATTTTGCTCAGTTTGCATTATTCTTTATATTAGTTATTTAGAGAAAAATTCAGAGAGTATAGAACACGAGGTTCTAGTTCGCTGGACAAATTTGTTTGGAGTGCTACTACAAATTTGTAAAGATTATTGTATCCTGAGAGATAGATGCCACATAACCGTAAGCACTATAGCAGGGCGAATCTGTCTTAAGGACAGAGTGTCACACACTCGACTTGATCTTTTATTTTTCATTCGACAAAATTATTTCTGTAAGTTATTTATTTTATTTATTTGATTTTGTTTCAATTTATTTTTTGTACACAGAAAATTGTTCCAACATGAAATTAACTTTTTGTGGTTATAAAAATTCAGTAAATTTTGTAAAATGTTTACAACTTTTTGAGAATAGAAATAGATACCAAATGAGATTTTGTTTATAATTTTAAAAATTTTATAAATATTTTAAAAACTGTAAATAATTTTTTTATGATGAAAATTATAAATACAAATGTTCCTAAATGATTTATTTGTTTGTGTTGGAGGCTGAAAGAAATAAATTCAGGAGATTGAAAAAATGACTTTAATAGTAGTTTTATTTACAATTTATTTTTGAGAAAGTTAACATAAAACCTTGCTTGTTTTCATTTTTTTAAAAATACTTTTCAGAAAATTCTATTTTCTTATTTTTTGTTTTGTTTTTTTTTTTGTATTTACTGAATTTTTTTAATATTTTAAGTAATTTTTTTTACTTTTTAGACACACCTAACATAAATACACTTAAAATGTAAAAAAATTGTAAAAAAAATCTTTTAAAAATTCACTAAATACCAAAAATACAAAAAAAAAAATACAAGAATTCAGTATATTTTTTATATTTTTATGTATTTATTAATTTTTTAAAATATTTTTTTTATAAATTTTTACTTTTTAGATACATCTAAAAAAAAATTTAAAATTTAAAAAATATTCACTAAAAACAAAAGAATACGAAAACTAAAAAATTCAATTTTTAAAAAATTTAATCCAAAAAACTTAAACTAAATACACTTATTGGTGTTGAATTCAAGTTCTATTTGAACTTTTGGAGGACAACATCTTCCCTTATCTAGAAATTGCAGATAAAAACATGTTTTACATATTGTTGCCAAACGAGGCCTAGTTTCCATGATTGAGCTAGAGAGGTCCCCAACTCTAAGGGACAATAATTTGTATGGGCAATTGTTGCCAAATGAGGCCTAGTTTCCATGATTGAGCTATAGAGGTCCCCAACTCTAAGGGACAATAATTTGTATGGGCGGTGGATAGGTAGAGAGGCATTAAAGGGTTGTGATGGCTTTGGACGTCAAATTCTTATTGCCATTGACTTAACAATTTTATTATGTTATATTATTGAATGCAATAATTATTTTTTAAGTTTTTATATAAAATAATTATTTTTTTTTAAATAATTAATTCATTCTGTTTCAATCCGGTAAATCAAACTACCTTAGTGTTTACAAATATATATCATGGTTTTGAATTGGGTTGTATTCATTTGATAAATATCCTTACTAAAGTCACTTTCAGCCCCATGTTTCAAATCTTAGTTGGCAAAATTAAAATACTTCAACAAGTTCAAACGCAAGAATCAAATGCTTTTGTGACGTTTGACATGACATCTGCTATTTCGTTATTCTGTGGAACTCACAATAAAATGAATGTTCACAAAATGTTTGTCTAATAAGCTTAAAATAAAAATAAGTTAATTACTTAAAAAATTTATTTACAAATATTATGGTAGTTTAAATTTTATTTAAGATTTTTTTTAAATAATAAGTCCTATGTAGTAAAACTTGAGAATATTATCAATTTTTTTTTCTAATTTTTAAAACTATGAACAATATCAATTTTGAGTAATAATGTTTTAGATAATTGTGTCATTAACTGATAAAAAAACAAAATATGAGATTAAGCGTTTTTGTCATTCTACTTTATAAGTTTGATTCAATTATCTAATAAAACTGAAAACATTAACAGTTTTTTTTAGTTTTAAAACTAAGAATAGTTTTTTTTTTTATAGTTTATTTTATTTTTATTTTTATTTTCAATTTTGCACATCAATATTCCATCATCATCCTCATATTTAGACACAAATTTTTTTTGTACAAAAAAATAATTCAGTTTTTTCAATTTTTTACACATAATTTTTGATAATTTTTTCAATTTGAAAGTTGATATTTTAAAATTTTCAAAATCAAAATAAATGTCAAATTAGCATATTCTTTTATAGATAATTATAAATGATGAATAATCATTATTTGAAGAACAATTCCAACTATTAAAATTTTAATGGGACTTGAAGCTCTAAAAAATCTTAGTTAGGACTTAATAGAGTATAAGGCATCGTTTGACATGCAACACTTTCAGCCTAAAAGTCAAAAAAATATTAAAAAAATCAAAAAGCCTATGATCTATACCAAAAAGTCAAAAAAAAAAAATTCTCTCTACTTTTCACACATTTTTTCGGAAAAAATTAAAATATTGAGGGTTCGTTTGGGAAGGGCTCATTTGGGCTCTTTTGGCTCTTTGAGCCACAAAAGACAGAATAGGCTATTTGAGCCACAACAGACAAAACATCACATCCAACCCATAATCATTACACTCTTCTTTCACAAAAAAAGTCAAAAAAACCAAAAAGTCCTTCCCAAACCAAGCTTTTGAGCCCACGCTCAAATAGTTAAAAAAGCCAAAAAACTAAAAAGTCAACTCACTTTCCAAACGGAGGCTAAATATACTAATTTTTTTATCTCATATTTTAGCCAAAAAAATCAACAAAGTTACTAAAATAGTCTGTTCTCAAACGAGCCCTAAGTTCATAAATTAGAAGTGGTGTGTAAATATTTAATAAAAATATATAAAATAATAAATTTGATATATCAAATGAAGTGTTTCTGTTTAGAAATATCAAATTATAATGACAATTTACTACTTAATCTTTCGAACAAGTTCACGTACCAAATTTTAAAAATTCAAGCGTAGATACTTTGATATTTCATATATTTAAGACCTTGCTTTATTAACTTCCCCAATATCTTTCATGATTTTTATCTTAACAGCAATTTTTAAATAACCAATGGGGTTAGTCTGATTGGCCAAAACTTTTATATCTCACTAGGAGGTCAGTAATTCGAATCTCTTCACATGTGTGTTGAACTTATTCTCAGTGTATTAATTGTGATTTTCTCTCTCACTTTGAAAATTTTATTATATTGTATTTTATCTTCATTACAATGATTGTAATTCATTGGGTTTCATTATAATATCTTATATGAATCAAATCTAAAATAAATAAATAAATAACAAATTTTAAATGAATAATGTTTTAGATTGAGCATATATTAAATTCGTGATTTATTTTTATTTGTTGGACGTTTAAAATTTTTTAAAATTAATCAAAAAAATAATTTCTTGTTATTATTATTATTTTGAGAAAGTGAGCATATATAGTATTGGTGTTCAAATTCTATTTGAATTTTTATTTATTTATTTCGCAAAGAAAAAGCATCATTTGAATTTGGGGGCCTAATGTGGTTCAGTAGAAAGTGAGAAGTTATTTGGTAATCTTAGAGTAATTACTCACATCATTTATGTTGTTATTTTATTCAGCTATATTTGAAAAATTAACATAAAAGTGGTGGATCATACCGTTTAAACAATAGAAATTAAGTTGGGAATTTGTTCTAATAGTACTAAATAATTTTTTTGCAAAAAACTATGCTATTTTTGTTGCATAGCTATCTTTTGCCAATGGTGAAATCCTAAAAGTGTGTTTTCATTTTTTTGTATCGAGAAAACGTGAAATTTAATGCATTGTACATCTGGCGATAACTCTTCTAATAAAGTATATTGGAGTACAAGATGAATCTCAAAAGGGATAAAGAGAGCCTCCACACAAGGAGGATAATAGTCTCCAAGCATGGAGAAAAAACAAACCTTCACGTAAAGACGAGAAAGCTTCCACAAATGATGAAAACCTCTATTTAGAAATGCAAAATATAAAAATAAATAAATAATAAACCAAAACAATCACCACCAAACAACACCGTGTGTTTAAAATATGACTTACACAACCAAATCGAATGTCACTCTGGGTTTCAGGGGACAAAACCGAAGAGCACGTGCACTAGATGATGTCAACACTTGCAACATAGAACAAAACACCTAAACCGGTTGCTATCAATTGGGAGGGCACTCCGACAATCTTGTCAGTAACAATATCTGTCAATGATAATCACAAAATAACACATAAGCAAATAACTCTCTAGTTAAAACATACCTCTAACCCACAGAGATGACTCTCTTTATATAATAACCCCGTGCCCTCATCTTCCTAAGAGTCTTTCTTCAATAGGACACTTATCCCTAACAGGAATAACACTTATCCAGGATTCATCTTTTCTAGTTGGATTGGGATAAACCTCTCACAAAAGTCCCACCAACCTAGGAATTTGTACCCCACTAAGACTCAAGTCCTCTTCTAAATATCTCAGATTTGGTTGCAACTGTATCATACCTTGGCTAACAATAATTCTCCACGTGTAACCTGTGGGATGCTTTTGGAGTTACCGAGCATGCCCAACAATTTGGGCTCCCGATCTCCTTATCTAACTCCACAAGTGCAATGTGAAACGTAAATGAGAGTCCAAATCCGACAACTTGTACAGAAAATCCATTTTATTGCAAAAGCTTTTTCCGAAAATGGACTACATCACCAGATCTCAGAGTCGCCACCTAATCTTTTGGGGGAATTAGGAAACCCATGACACGTGCCAAAGGCCACTATCCGTCATAACCAAAGTGCCTCGGCTCGAAAACTTAGGTATGAAGATGGAAGGTCATTAATTGAGCACCTCCACTCACCCAATCAAAAGAACGACCTCTACTAAGTCATGATGTAGTTTTTATAATCAATATATGCTCGTGTTCTAATTATTATTAATACTAATATCACTATCTGAGGCACACAAATAAAGATTGCGTCACCAATTTTGGTTATACTTTGATCTCATGCATTTTTCAAAAGCCTTCTTTGTACAAATTCATAATCACAAGAATCAAACACATTCCAATACAAGCAACACAACCTTTATCCACTGGCATTCATACGTATATCTCATCTAAGCATTTACCCTCATGGTATAGCAACGGATATGATTAACAACATACACACACAACAAGCTAAAGTAAAGAAATGCTTACTTAGTACTCCGTGCTAATGCCAAAAGAATGTATTAGAATATACGCATGATCTTATATACAAATAACTAATGCAATACATACAACAAATACATCTAAAGGGTCCGGCTACTAACACATGACGTGTATCATCTCAAGATATGAGATAGTGCACATAATCAATTTTAGAAAGGATAAAACTCATGAATGCACATGAGCTGAACTCGGTTGCATGAAAGATGAATGCAATACATGAGTATAATAAATAAAATATGATGTTATGTATATATGGAAAGCATGTAAATAAAAGGGATATAAAGACGTGGGGTTGGAAGATTATTACAACAATTCAAATGAGAAGACAGGAGAGAACTTATTACAACAATTGAATGAATAATAACAAAAATAAAAGACATGGGATCGAATAAATTATTACAACAATGAATAGATTTAGCCAAATTACTGTTGAATCTAACAAATCATATTTAAATAAACAAAGGAATTTGATCAGCAGCTCTAGAACCACCTGGGAGAGCAGTCCCCATAAACTGTCTGTTCTGTTCTTGAGAAAATCATCTGGCCATACAAAAAGTGGGCCTGCTGACTACAAACATGACCGGTCAAACATAACATCTGGGTAGAATTCAAATTGGTATAGAAAGTCCAGAACAGAGACAAAGGCATCTTCTAAGAGGTGATCATCCCCTATTTCTTTCCCTCTCAAGTAAATATTTAAGGAGGAGGTAGATGGGCCTCAATCCTCAACAATAGTATACAACATATATGTACAATGGATATTTTGCAACAATTTGTCAAATTAAATGGATTAAAGCAAGATCAAATTCACGCCTACGAAATAGATGAGAACCTACGTCATCTCTTTGTGAATAAGGGTAAATTAATACCCAAATGCATGCTATTAATTAGAGAGAGTAGATTAATGCATATCATTTCTTAGTGAAAGCTTTGCTTTTAAAGCAAGGGATTCATCAAAAGCTATTGAGAACTCTTCTTCTATTCATGGAATAAGAATGTTTCCACCATTTTCCATGTTCATGAATGATAGGAAGAGAGATTTCGACACTTTTGACTTAAAATATCTTGTTTTGCTTCGGGGAAAAAAAAAAGATTAATGAAATGGAAATCACAATCCTCTCAACATCAAATCCCAATTAATAGCATGGGTTGAAACACATGGACCAACATACTTAGATGATGAGATATGTTGTAACAACCTGTTAGTTTTTCTTCTTCATCGCTCGAGCGATGGATTGTTCGCTCGAGCAGTCTTGCGGATCATCAAGTACTTTTGTAGGTCTGAATTTCTGGGAGTTCGCGTTCTATACTCGATGACAGTTTCATCGCTCGAGCGGTCTTATGCCTCTGACGTTCGAGCACAAATTTTATTGCTCGAGCGGTCTGTTTGGGATCAGCACTTTAAAAAGTCACATTTTGGTCAAATCTAGACCATTTTTCTCTCTTTCTCTCTCCCTTCTCTTTTCCTCCATGTCCAAAAATCCTAAGCTTTTAAGCTTGGATTTCATCTCCTTCCACTCAAAATCTCACCTAGTTCCATATATCAAAACGTAAAGCACAAAGAGAGCTTACTAGTAATTTAAGCAGACCATATTTATTTTCTTCTTGCTAGAGGTAAAGATTTCTTCGTTCCTCTTCAATACTTCGTCTATAGATAGACATGTGGTAGATTTTATTACATAAAAATCATATTTATTATGGATTTTTCGAAAATCATGAAAAGGGATCTAAGGTTTGATACTTGGGGGTTGTAATTATTAAATTGGTTGTTGTTTGGTTAATTAATGAGTAATTTATCATGTTGCTGTTGAGAGGAGGAAGGGAAAATCCCTAATTTAATGTTATTGGCTTAATAAATTGAAAAGGGGTAAAGTTGAAAATTTGTTATGTTTTGTTTAATATGGGTTGTGTAAATGTATTAATTGCTAAAAATGAGAGTTAACCATGATATTGGGATTGTTTTGGACTAATTATGTTGAGTTGAGTTGAGTTAGATTATGATTTTGATATCCATGGATTTGGTTTTGTGAAATGAAGGGAATGGATTTTTAGATAAAGATTGGAGTATTGTAAGTTGGAAAATACAGAAATTGATCTTGGAAAGAAAATGAAATCCTAACTCTTTGTAAATTAAGAACAAACATGAGAATTAGATTATTGTATTACGTGTACCAAATACATATATTTAGAGGTTTTGTCCTTGGTTATCAGTGGAGGATGACGTTGTTGTGTTGAATAGATTATGTGTATGTATTACAATTGGTTTATATATGTCTTTTAACATGTTGTGATGGTTGGTAATGTATATTGCACTAAGAATAAGAGGTACCATTACCTTCCAACTAGCACTTGGAGAATGAGCTGTGCTTAGAATGTGAGGTACCAATACCTTCCAGCTAGCACCTGGAGACCTTAGCAGAGGTACTATTATCTTCCAACTTGTGTCTGGTAAATTGGTGTTTCGTTGTGAAAAGGTGTATCCTTGGCTTACCGTGTTTGAGGCAGGTAGAGTATGGGTTGGGGTTTCAGTGATGAGCTGGTTTATCTGTGTATATCATATGTGGTAGCAGTTTGGTTGATGAGGTCGGATTGTCGTTATAATTGTGTAGTAGTCATCTTGGCATGTACGTTATTTTCTTTTTGTGTTAAAGATATTGCATCTAAATTTGTGTGTTGAACGGATTGTGGAAATATTTCATTACTCTTGGTTTAGGGCTTGGAAATGTGATTCATGTATTAGAAATTGGTGTATTTGAGGGTTGGAAGTGTAAGGAATGAAAGATGATTGAGTTTATGAACACGTTCTCAAAAACGTAATGTTAATATGTAAGAGAAGGAAATAGGACATTATGTATTGTTAAGCAAATTGGACAATATTTGGAAAAAGCATATATATAAGTATACTTTGATTATGAATTGCCACATTATTTATATTGCATGATATGAAGAATTCATAATCATAATTATCTATATGTTGTTATTATTTAGGATCATGTTAGAATCCCTACCGGGCTTTATGCTGATCCTTGGTTGTTAATCTTTTTTCAGGTACAAGTCAATTAGTGATACAAGATCGGTGATCTTCCCTATGTGTTGGCTACGGGGCCTTTATGTGTTGGTGGAACGCCGTTGATGCAAAGAAGGTTGAACCCTTTTTTTTTTTATGTAATAGTGTAAGCATGCGAACAATTATTTAATTGTAATTCATATTGCATTTCAATTTGTATACGCAATTGAGGAAACCTTTATGTATTTATGGATGTCAGTGGATTTCCTTTCCATATTGTATTAATGAAATGGACTATATCGATGGATTTGGTAATGTTAACTAGGTATCAGAGCGAGGCGGGTTTGAATACTTTGGGCTCGTGAAAAGTGATTTTTGGTGAGGACATTGCATATAGATGGGACAAGTGCTAGGATTTATGTATTGCATTTATGTGAGCATGGGATTAAGTTTCCTAAATAATACTTGAAGCCGGTGAACTTGCTTTGAGGTCTTGTAAGAAACACGTCTGATTAACGTGCTTTTTGGTAAGAATTCCTTGAGAGTTCTAGGACGAGTAACAATCTTTGTGAATTTGATTCGATTATGTGATTAAGTGGTTAAATTGTTTTGTGTAATAGGACTATGAGCTTTGGGCTAAGTGTGTATTGTATCTTAGCGGTGGTAAGTGTATGCCTCGGCGAAGGCTGTTGTATTGTGCACTAAGTTTGGTTTTGTTTTGGGTTTTATAGGATGTTTACAAGAGGGAGTAGAGGATGGATTGGGAATAGAGGTGTCGTTAGGGGCACAATGGTTCCTTTAGCATCTGTCGTTGCTATGTTGACTGTCAGCAAGAAAGTTACACATGAGATTATAAGAGCGGTGCATGAGGCTCTAACTCGCAATGAGGGGGACAACGAATGTACCCTCTAGCTTACTGAGGAGTTTATTTGCTACAATCCACTAGAGTTTTTGGAGGAGGCTAAACCACTAGAGGCGGATGATCGGTTGGAACAGATTACCAAGACTCTTGATATGCTCAGAGTTAAAGATGAAGGGTTAAGGATTTCTTTGGCGAGTTTCCAATTGAAAGGAGATGCTGGGTATTGGTGGAAGTATGCTACGAACACTGTAGGTAACACGTGGGTTGCTTTTACAGATGCCTTTTTGGCCAAGTACTTCCCGCATTCCGCTCAGGAAAGGTTGAGAGAATAGTTTGTCGAGTTGCATCAGGATACTACTCCTTTGGCATAGTTTGCGATGCAGTTTACTAGTTTGTCAAGGCTTGCTTCAAAGTTGGTAACAATAGAGAAGCGACGTTGTTATGAGTTTGAGAGACAGTTGTGTGATGATATCCGAGAGAAGGTAGTCGGATCTATGTTGAAGAATTACTATGCTCTAGTTGAGGCGGCAACTCATGTAGAGGCCATGGTTTTGTGTATTGGCCGAGTTAGGGAGGAGACCATTTCGACAACTCCTATTATTTATAAGCACTCTAGGCTCAGTAAGAGGTGGAGGTGAGTGCTTGCTCAATACCAAGCTCAGTTCTTATCTTCATCAGGGGTTTCAAACTCGTCCGTTAAGAGGTCTAGTGAGGCTTGGGCCTTAATCCAGTCATAGAGTAGAGAGTCTGCTATTTGTTTTGCTTGTGGTCATCTAGGCCATATTAGACGTTTGTGTCTTATGCGTGTGAATTCTTCGCGTGTCTTCGAATTTTCAACCAGCATAGTAGTATTACCTTGAGAGGGGCTTTTATTTTAGAGATTGGTGATGTAATATCTGAAAATTTTGTTGTTGTTCTATATGCTGTTGGATGTTGAGGCATCATAACTATGTGTTGTATATATACGTTGTTGTTTGTTTATCCTCATGTATTGGGGGCACGTATTAGGTTTTGAACTCTCTTTTATATATGTAATGAGAAGTTGTTAATGGGATCGATGGTGTTGTTGTATATATATTATCAATTTAAGATATGGTTATGTGATGGTCTGTGAGCCTTGTTTTGTTTGGAAAGAAAATGAAATCATAACTCTTTGTAAATTAAGAAGGAACATGAAAATTTGATTATTGTATTACGTGTATCAAATACATATATTTAAAGGTTTTGTTCTTGGTCATCGGTGGAGGATGACACTATTGTGTTGAATAGATTATGTGTATGTATTACACTTGGATTATATATGACTTTTTACATGTTGTGGTGGTTGGTAATGTATAATGCGCTGAGAATGAGAGGTACCATTACCTTCCTACTAGCACTTGGAGGATTGGCTACGCTTAGAATGAGCAATACTAGTACCTTCCAACTAGCGTTTGGAGAACATAGCAGAGATACCATCACCTTCCAGCTTGTTTCTAGTAAATTGGCAGATGTGCCATTACCTTCCATCTTGTGTCTGGTAAATTGGTGTTTTATTATGGAAAAGTGTATCATTGGCTTACTGTGCTTGAGGCAGGTAGAGTATGGGTTGGGGTTTCAATGTTGAATCAGTTTATCTATGTATATCATATGTGGTAGCAGTTTGGTTGATGAGGTCATTGTATAGTAGTCTTGGCATGTATATTATTTTCTTTTTGTGTTAAAGATATTGTATACAAATTTGTGTGTTGAACGGATTGTAGAGATGTTTCATTATCCTTGGTTTAGGGCTTGAAAATGTGATTCATGTATTAGAAATGTGTGTATTTGAGAGGTTGGAAGTGTGAGGAATGAAAGGTGATTGAGTTTATGAACACGTTCTTGAAAACGCGTTGTTCATATATGTTATTTATGAAATGAATTATGTAAGAGAATGAAGAGAGAACATTATGTATTGTTGAGAAAATTGGACAATTTTTTTAAAAAGTATATATATAAGTATACTTTGATTATGAACCGTCACATTAGTTATATTGTATGATATGAAGCATTCATGATCATAACTATCTGTATGTTGTTGTTGTTTAGGATCATGTTGGGATCCCTATTGGGCTTTATACTCATCCCACGTTATTAATCATTTTTCAGGTACAGGTTGTTAAGTAATACAAGATCAGTGATCTTCTTTACGTGTTGGCCATGGGGCCTTGTTAGCGGAAGGCCTTTACTATATTAAGGGTTGAACCCTTTCTTTTTATGTAACAATGTAGCCTACAAGCAATTTATTTTATTGTAATTCATGTTGCATTTTGTTATGTATGGGCGATTGAGAGAATTTTTTTTTGTAATTATGATGTTGGTGGACTTGTTTCCATACTATATCAATGAAAATTGACTATAATAATGGATTTTGGTAATGATAATCGTGTAATAAAAGGTGGAGTGTGACATTGCCTGAAATACAAATTGCTCTATGTGGTTCTAGAAAGTACATTCCGCTCTTTCAAGTTTCTAATAGCATAATGAATGAAAAATTTTATTAAAAAATTATCAAGTCAATTAACAGTTTTTAATGATATTAAAATATATGTCAATTAACAATTTAAGCAATTTATTGTTGTATAGGATAGCAATTAGAAATTATATATATATATATATATATTTGTTAATTCTGTTGAATAAAAAAATTTAACAATGTGATATTTATTAATTCTAAAATTACAAAGGACAATTTATATTTTAGAAAATCTCATGAAGTGTATTTCTAATTTACCCAATATGGGGTAGCGAGATAAACACACCAGCCCAACTTCAAATGTTTATATTAAAATGTAATATTATTTTTTTTGTAAAATAAGATTTTTTATTATATTAATCAATTTTGACAATTTTGATTAACAACATCTAGAATATCATGATCATACATCAATCATAGTGGTGTGTTCGAGAAGTTGCTATTTTAGTAGGTTATTTTGGTGTTTGGTTATTTTAGTAGGTTAAAAATTTTTGTGCTTGGGAGGATAATTGATTTTTTTTTATAGTTGGATGTAATGTTTGTAAGAGAAAAAGTGAAATAATTATGAGTTTGATGTGACATTTTGTTTTATTAACTATTTTAGCATATTTTTTGTTTTTATGGATTTTAGCATAAAAAAACCCCAAAACCCACTTGCCAAACATGGCCATATTGTTAGTGTAATGTTTAAATGTGAATAATAAAACACTTATATAAAATTTGTATAATTAAGTTCATAATTGGGTAAATCACAAATACATATCTGAAAGTTTGCTTAAAATAAGATTTGTCCTTTGTAGTTTTGAAAATTACAAATATCCCTTTATTGAAATTTTTATTTAACAGAATTCATAAAAATAAATAAAATTCATAACACTGCTTCTACACAATAATAAAATTATCTGAATTGTTAATTGAAATATATTTATGACACTATTAAAATTGTGAATTGACTTAACTTAATGATTTATTAATAAAAGGATAATTTATTATATGATTAGAAATTTCAAGGGACGTAATTTTTAAAATCATAAAAGACAATATATATTTTAAATAAATATCAAGAAGTATATTTATAATATACTGAGAGGGTAATTTATATAGACAAATTGGGCCGAGCTTAGGGATGGCAATTTAAACCCGACCCGACGAGGACCCGATCCCCCGACCCCGATTAGAACGGTTTTTTCCCGAAAAATACCCTCGACGGGCCGATGATGGTATTAAAAAATGAATCCCTAACAATTTTTAAGTCAGGAACGGTGATACGTTCCCCAGCCCCAGCCTTGGCCCCGGCCCGTCCCCGTTTCTCCAGAACTAAAATTACTATTATACCCCTATATCCATTCATATATGTACCTCTCTATTATATCCCTTGTCATTCTTTCTCTCTCTCTCATCTTCACAGCGACGCAGTCACCATTGCCTTCTCCTCTACGCCATCGCTACTGCCGTGATGCCAGTCGTTGAACCTCCATACTCCAGCATCGGTTCCCTCTGCTGCCGCCCTCCTCCTATGCCCTACATCTGGTTCATCAACCCTAGATCTAGTTTGTCAACAAAATCTGTCCCTAGATCTGGTTCATTGACAATAGCAAGTGTCACCGTCGGCGCTGCTGCCTTCCTCGTCTCATAGTCCCTTTCTCTCTCTTTCTCTCTCTCTCTCTCTCTCTCTCTCTCACTCTCTCTCACTTCTCAGATCTCACTCTCTTTCTCTCATCAAATCTCTTTCTCTCCTTCCTCCATCGCCATCTCTCTCTCTCTCTCTCTCTCTCTCTCTCTCTCTCTCTCTCCCCCCTAAACACGTTGTTTCTCTTAGAGCTTCTAGATCTATATCAAATATAAGTTAGGGTTAGCGTTGTGGTAATGGCACCGAAGAAAAAAAGACATATGCAGATGAAGGCGGCGAAGCCCATTAAGTCTCATCAAATCCTCCTTGTCACTGAAGTCCTTTCCATCCCCGAAGTCTTTGTAAGATTCTCTTCTTTTGTTTGTGATAACTGTTTAGTTGTATCATTTGGGCGTAATTCGAATTAAGATTGATTCAGTTCTGGGAAAGATTGTCTGGGATTTTTCAATTTGGTGACAAACTATGAATTGGGTCTGTTTTCTATGTTTAATTCAGTCGTGTGAATGAATTAATTTGGGATTTGAATTGGTGGCAGTGTTGATTCTTCATATTCTATTGATTTTGGAGGTGAAATCATCGGTTGTTGAGGTGTTTTGTATTATTTTTTTTTTCTTGGGTTGAGGAATGTTTGGGGTTGAAGAAACCCGATCCCTGTTAGGGGGCGGTGGCGGACACAGTTATAGGTTTCCCGTCGGGGATCGGGGTCAGGGACGGCAGAATTTTCACTATCGGGGATCAGGAACCGGGGGGTGTGATCTCCAGCCCGTTGCCATTCCTAGCCGAGCTAGGTAAAAGTGTCTTTGGAGTTTGGGCTGCACATTGAGCCAAGATAAGAGCATGGATAGCTCAGTTCTAGGCTGAATGGATATTGGGCCAAATAATGGTATTGGACCTAGTTATCCATGTGCAGGCCAGAAACAGACTGAGGTGGCTTCGGTGAAGAAAGTTGAGCTAGATTTAGCTCGGCAAACCATCACTTGGCTGTTTTCATGGTTCAGTCAGAGAAAGAGTTAAGCAAAGTAGCTCGGTTGAGTATCAACAACCGAACAAGGTGTTGCGATCCCACTTGGCTTGCAATGAGGAAGTTGTTCCAAGGATAAACATTATCCTTTAGGAATGGGATTCCTAGGAGGACTCTGTTAGTAGAAGTAGAGTCCTCCTAGGATTATGTCGTGCGTAATCTATAAAAGCTCATTACAGGACCTATTCCTAGGTATTGCAATTCTTACTCACAAACACATAGAGCTTATTCTCTATTGTCTACTTATTAACATAAGCATCAGAGGGGTTTCTGGAACACAGCCGATGCCTAGCTCACGTGTGTTTTAAGGTAGTAAAGCGACGACGTTTGGAGGAGTACAAACTTGATCAACAAGATTATACAAGAATATTATTTCATGCTCGTACATATACCATATTATATTTTCCAATCTAATCTCTGATAGCCCAAAATCCACCATCTTAGTAATCTCATATGGTGATTATGCAAGAACCCCCAATAAGACACAATCTTAATAATTTCATATGTGATTGTAGGTATACCTTATGAGGTGACTAAAGATCATGTCAGTTGATTACATTTATCGGAAAGCAAATAAATGTGTAGATCTTCTAGCAAATCATGGCAGCCATGCCATTGTAGGATTGCATGTTTTTTCCTTAGTTTCTCTCTTTGTTTATCTAATGAATTGTATGATCATGCAAGAGGGGTTTTATACCTCAGAACTTTGCTTTATTAATATATATTAGTTCTCTGTGTACCAAAAATAAAAAATAAAAAAATAAATTTTATGTCGTGTGTTGGGCATATATATATATATATATATTGATATCAAAGAAAATTATATTAGTTCTCTGGTGTACCAACTTTTCCTTCTCTACGCTCAACTCGGCCAGAGTTGCCTTAAGCACTTTCAACTCGGCGTCTTTGGCCTCACTGTCAGTAATGGCCACCCGAGTTATCTTCCTTAGCTCAAGCCCATATTGGTGAGCAACATTGCTCTTCTGCACGGCCTGTAATTCGACCAGTAGACAATTAGATAAGCCGAGCAAAAAGTTTAAGTGAAAGTGAAAGGAAATGTAGAGCTCAAGCTTACCAGCACCAGAGACTTGGTAGCTGACCGAATAACTTTTAGCTCGGTCAGCTGTTCGTGCCACTCCATGTCGGTCTACAAACATAGGCTCTTGGACAAATTGAAGGTCAATGGATGGTCCATCTCGGTGCTCACAAAGTTAGTGGTGGTCATAGCATGGCCTTTGAAGGTCACAGCTGGTGCCCACACTGGTGGGAAAGAAGGGTAAGCTTGGCTAGAACGGGAAGGCTGTGATTCGGGCAGGTCAGCCTCAGGAAGCGCAGTCTCTTCCTTATCCACCAGGTGTTGTTGCTCGGTGGACAAAGTGCGAGCACGCTTGCTGGGCTGAGATGAGGTTGCCTTGGTGGTTGGAAGGGCAACGACGGTCTCATGTGGTTGATCGGTTGGAACTAGCTCGGCAGAGGCAGCGGAGGTTTACTCAGTGATAAAAGCTCACACGGCTCTCCCTTTTTCCATTTCTTGTTCTTTAGTGTGGGGGATGAGATTGATTTGGGGAAGATATGGGTCTCGCTTAGGCGAAGACTCTAGAAAGAAGTCAGTGACCTTGCTTCTTCACCTACTGCTATAACGGTAAGTTAATTCGAAGCCCAAGAGCTTAGTCTAGTCCTTCTGCCTATATCTTAGCGTGGTGCGGAGTGCGCTCTGATCAGCATAAGCATAATCAGCTTTCAACCAGCTTAGATCTGCAAAAAGGAACAAGTGTTAGCATGGTTGAAAAAGTTAAAATGAGCTATACTTGTCAGTTGTTCCTTTATTCCAGGTGATGTTATAGCCCGGTATCTAGGCTTCATGGTCCTCATAGACTCTAGAGACCCAAATAAAGTCGTCATCATTCAAATCTTTGTTTGGCATTCTTTTGACAATTTTCTCTCGGCCACTTTTTACTTCGAGGTAGTAGACCCAACTGTTATCATTCTGACCAAGCGAGTATTGATGGAATATCTCGGCCAGTCCAAAGTTGAGGCCAAGATGACGGTTGAACTCGGCGATGCCATTTATAATTCTATATATGTTGGTAGACACCTAGGTGGGGGCAGAGTTTGGTCTGCCTAAGGAATTCACAAATGAGGGGTTGGACTGGTAACCAGAGTCCACCCTCTGCAATCAACAGTACGGTGAAGAGGCAAAAATCAGATTTGCTCCAAGGTATAGTTTCTTGCTCGGCTAGAGTGAACTACACATTATTAGAAATGTTATAATCCCTCATAAATTCGGCTATGGCCCCTAGCGAGCTAACCGTGAAGGGGTATTTTCCCATTGGCTTTAACTTAAAGGTTGTTGGGGTTTGCTCAGCTAAGTTGATCGGCGTTGTTTGCCTGCTCAGTTGAGTAACACCGTTAAAGGGACACAATGAATAGTGTGCCAAGACAACCTAGTCTAGTCTACAAAGTGAAAAAATTAAATGTGTTATGCCCAAGTGTTGACCAGGCTAACGTAATAGTTTGCCTAGTCAAGAGTGTGCATGTGAAGAGACTTAGCTCGGTCATGATCTGGGCATAGTTCGGCTCATTGCCAGGGTAAGGTTTTCACCCGGTTCTAGCTAAGGATAAGGTTTCAATTCGGTTTGGACCGAGGGGCAAGGTTTTAGTCCGGTTCAAATAGTACTCCTAGTTCGGTTGGGTGCACTTAGTCTTATACAGACAGGTTTTTAGCTCGGTCGCAGCATGATTTTGGATCAAAATCGCAGTTGTGACTAGATTTGATCACAGTCATTCGGTATTAATCTTACGGAATTTCAAGGATTGTCCAAGGGCTTTGATTCAAATCCCAAGCTCTTTTAAGCACATTTTAGTGGATTTCTACACTAAAATATTATTTTTATACCTAGATGGTGGGTTAATAGTACGAAGAATGCTAAACAGCTAGAACATTCATGGAAAAGTAGTGAAAGGCACAGAGAACTTACTAATTTAGGTGTGAAGTTTAATTCCAGTCGATAGAGGTATCTCATTGTGCGAATGCGAATTTATGGGAGCTAAAGTTGGCGTCGATCTGGGGCAAAGGTAGAAGAAACAAAAGATATGAAGCTCTAGGTCGAGGGTTCGAAACTAAGAAGATGAACAATGAGAGTGACTCTTTACTATATTTGAACAATATATGTATTGGAAGTGAAAAGGCAAGACGATTCGTATTTTTGGGATAGTGCGTAACGGTTGTAGCAAGGGTACGGGCATAATGGGGCATGCCACGTGTCCCAGGGATGACGTCGTGTCAGACATGTTAGATATGACAGATGTGCATGATGTGACAGACTGATGGACGGGCGTGCTAGGCAATTAACAAGACTTCTTGGGACCGAGCGAATTTGGGGACCGAGCAACTCTTTGCACTCAGCCGATTTGAGCATTCTTCGCTCAGCTAGATTAAATTAATCCCAGTCATGCTTTGCAGATGGAATTAAAGGGCAATTGAGAGAGTAATTTGTGTAGGCAAATTGGGCCGAGCTAGGTAAAAGTGTCTTCGAAGTTTGGGTCGCACATTAGGCCAAGATAAGAGCATGGGTAGCTCAGTTCTAGGCTGAATGGATATTAGGCTAGATAATGGTATTGGACCTAGTTATCCATATGCATGCCAGGAACAAACTTAGGTGGCTTCGGTGAAGAAGGCCGAACTAGATTTAGCTCGGCAGACCATCATTTGGCTGTTTTCATGGTTCGGCTAGAGAAAGAGTGGAACGAAGTAGCTCGATTGAGTATCAACAGCCAAACAAAGTATTGCCATCCCACTTGGCTTGTAGCGAGGAGGGTGTTCCAAGGATAACCATTATCCTTTAAGAATGAGATTCCTAGAAGGACTATGTTAGTAGAAGTAGAGTCTTATTAGGATTGTGTCATGCGAGATCTATAAAAGCTCATTGCAGGACCTATTCCCAGGTATTGCAATTCTTACTCACAAATACATAGAGCTTATTATCTATTGTCTACTTGTTGACTTAGGCATCAGAGGGGTTTCTGGCACACACCCGCCAGCTAGTTTACGTGTATTTTCAGGTAGCAAAGTGATGACGTTTGAAGGAGTGAAAACTTGATCAACAGGATTATACAAGAATATTATTTCATGCTCTTACATACACCATAATAAATTTTCCACTCTAATCTCTGATAGCTCCAAGTCCACCATCTTAGTAATCTCATATGGTGATTATGCAAGAACCCCCAATAAGACACAATCTTAATAATCTCATATGTGATTGTAGGTATACCTCATGAGGTGACTAAAAATCATGTCAATTGATTACATCTATTAGAAAGCAAATAAGTGTGGATCTTTTAGCAAATCATGACAGCCATGCCATTATAGGATTGCATGATTTTTTCTTAGTTTCTCTCTTTGTTTATCTAATCAATTGTATGATCATGCAAGAGGGGTTTCATACCTCAGAACGTCGCTTTATTAATATATATTAGTTCTTTGTGTACCAAAAATAAAAAAATAAATTTTAAGTCGTGTGTTGGGCATAAATATATATATTGATATAAGGGAAAATTATATTTTACCCTCCTAAATTGTTGTCTCATATCACTTTATCTCCTTGAACTAAAAATTATAATTTATCTCCTTCAACCATTAATTCTGGAAGTTTCTATTTGCACACCACAAATTAACATATTACATACCATTTTCTTAGTTCATACCTCACACTACTTTTGTTTTGTTTTGTTTTTTTATTTTATTGACGGTTTAACTGTGATGCCCCAAAATCTACACTGAGGTTGGTAGTCAAGAGAAAGTCACTAACGAGTCCTATGGCCAATGACCAAGTAAGATCCTAGATCGCCGTAAGAGTTAAATTAGTCTCCCTTTTAAGTCCAGCTTTCTTAGGTAGCGCACTACCCTTTTGACATGTCTTAAAAGGTATTGACGCAAGGTCTCATAAGTAATGTAGGGAACTATATTGGTTTTTAAAAAGGAAAGCATATAATAATAATAATAGAATAGATACAGAATGTACTTAGCTATAAAAATTAGTTCTATCAATATTACATCCAAAAATAAAATTCTAGATGGACTATACAAAATATAAAAAGAAATTTCTAACTTCTCTAGAACAGCCAAAAGTCTTCAGAGGTTTCCGGCTTGTCGTTTTCTGCTGCAAGTTCCTCTTTGGCACCTGGCATGATATGCCATGAGCTTTGAATGCCTACGGCATATGCCTCTGGATGATATGCCGTGAGCTTTGAAATAATCCTCTAAAGAGACAAGTGGCATGTTAGATGGAGGTTTACAATGTTAGTCGTTAGTAGTCTAGAAATCCCCCAAAGAGATTTCATCCTCCAAACCCTAAGAATCAGAAGTGGATTATTCGGTATACCCCTTCTTTTGATGCTTTGCAGACCTTACCTTAGATGCCTACCAATGGTTACATACCACGTAGCGCCAATCGAGAACCTTAAAAGAGATGGTAAAATAGGGTCTTGCTCATTCCCTTCTCACACCAAGCCACCTAAGGTCCGAATATAACTGCTCCATTCATGGGTTACAAACACACACTTGCATAAGACTTTAACCCTCAAAAGGGAACACACCCACTAACCAATTCAATTTGAACATAACTTCATCTCATAACAATACTCATCTGATTGAAACCCCATTAGCTACCACATTAATTTTTCTGTTTAGATTAAGTTAGTTAGTACAAGCAAGTAACAAACGAATAAATTTGCATAAATGTGAGCATTATTGAAAGACTAAAACAAAAGGTATACAACCATGACATATGTAATATCATACCAGGACATGATCATATATTAATAAGCATATTCATGAACACAAGAGCGTAACATACCAATGCCAAAAAGAATTTTCAGATTCAGTACCACTTAGAGATTAAAATAAAAAGGGCTATTTCAGATTTTTCCCAAATTCAACCTTCCTATGGTTCGTAGAGAATTTAAAATAGTTTTCAGAACATGTTTCGGAAATGGAATAGCTTTTCAAGATTTTTATTTATTTAAGAAACACTCCAGTACTGTCCAGATTCGTCAATCGTTACGAAAATAAGATTTTCTTACAAGCCGCTCACGCTTTTTTAATGAAACCAATTTTCCTTGACAGATATCTCTCTAAGGAAGATTTTGACACAAAATTGAGGTCCAGAAGATTTTTCTACATGTTTCTATAACTTTGTGACAGTTGGCTGTAAAACAGATTTTTCATGCATAATACTCAAAATAAGAAGATTGGTAAAAAAAAGAGGCCAACTAAGGGAAATTTTCTACTTCTTTTGCAATGAAAACATACTAAATAATGTATCAATAACTCATATTTTTAGAGTGATGGTATGCCTTTGAAAAAAATGTAAGATATGGGAAGCAAAAGGGAGTTTTGCATTTATTAAGAGAAAATATGAATAGAAGAAGGATTAAAGCCCAATTCATCAACTTTGAACACATGAACACCATTACAACACATCTGAAAATATGATTTCAAGACTCTAATAACATGTATTTGAAAAGGGAAATAGAAGGAGAGATGATGATGTGGCATACTCGAGACTTGGTTAGTTAGCTAACAAGACATTCTCTCTCTTTCCTTCCTTCCACCAAACTCACTCTCTTCCTTTCTCTCCCTCTCAGCCGAATGGGGTGTTTGTATAAGAGTTCTTGTGTGCAAAATGCTAAGGGATAGGTAGTTTTTATAATAAAATTGGTGCAAAAGGTCTAAAGTACCTATTGGTTGGAAATGGATTGAATATTTTGGATTTACTTGGAACCTAATGGAATAGTGAATGATTAGGGGCCTTAATTGTACAATTAATTATGATCTAGTTAGGCTTTGGTTAGGATTGGACTTAGGGTGGAGGAATGGTTCCATGTTTTGGGGGTACTAGCAAACTTTTTTTCCTTAATTTCATGGATATGGTTTGAAAAAGTTGTATATATTCATCTTTCCTAGGATGGTCGGCCATGTGGGGTGACTTGAGGGAATTATTTTATTTTTTTCTTGTGTACAATTGTTGAAATTTTCAAAATATGGTGTATAAAATAGGTTTAAAAGTACAAGTGTGTGTGTGTGTATATATATAATAGTACTTGTTTGGGGGTCAATTAGTGATTTAATAAAAATGTGAGGGCTTTGGGTTTAATTTATGAATTGGAACATTTATTTTAGTGTATAATTAAACTAAATTAGGGTTAGAGAATCTAATTTGGTTTAGATTTCTTGTTTCGAATAAAAAGGCTATCAATCAACGAACGTGATGAAAATCAAAAAAACCTAGAGTGTTAAGTGGTAATTCCATATTTAAGGAGTCAATTAATCAGTATTAGAATATTAGAAATTATTCCTAAGTTACTGAAATCGATTAGGGTTTGCAAGTTTTCAGTTGGCGTATATGTTTTGATCATAAGGTTAAAATTGCAATTAATTAAGAAATTGAGAGACTTTAAAGAAACAATTTAAAGTAAGGGACTTTTAATAAAATTTTCAGGAGTCTCACATTAATAGGCTGGTCCGATCCAGTTTTCAAAACATTACTTTAATGTATAAGAGTAAATTATATTTTACCTTCTTGAATTGTTACTATTACTATCACTATCACTCTACCCCTCAATTAAAAAAATGTTTGATTTTAAATTTAAAATACAAATTTTAAGTTCTTTTTTAATTTTTTTTTGTATTTTGTATTTTTAGTATTTTTTTTTTCATATTTTAGTCAAAAAATTTAAATTTTTAGATGCACCTAAGATTTAAATATTTGGGAAGAATTTTTTTTTAAAAAAAATCATCAAAGAGGAAAAATACAAAAACATAAACAAAATACTAATATATTTCTATATTTCCTGTGTTTAGTGACATTTTTTTAAAAAAATTCACAAATATTTTTGTTGTTTGATTTTTAATTTTTAATTTTTTTTCGTCTAACAAACTAAAAATCAATTTAGTGATGAAATGAAAAAAATATAAAAATTTAAATTGAAAATGATATTAGATCATAGTTTAAGGGACTAAAATGTAATTTATCCAATTAAAGAAAAGATATTTTAGTTATAAAGGTCATAATTTTTTTAAAAAAATTTAATAAATGAAAAGAGTTAGTAGTTGCTATAATTTTTAATTGAGAGGTTTAGACTCATACGAGACAATAATTAAAGAAGGATTGGTGTAATTTAACTTGACATGATTTGAGGAAACACCAGCCCAACAAGCAAGCAAATGACATCAGTGATCAGACTCGTCCTCTACAAAACTTTACACTTGAGTGGTGTGTGTTTGTGAAATTGTTATTTTAATTTTTAATTATTTTAATAAATTAAAATTTTTATATTTAAAAAGATGATTAGATTTTTTTTATAATTAGATGTAATGTTTGTTTGTAAAAGAAAAAATAAAATAATTATGAGTTTAATATGACATTTTATTTTATTAATTATTTTAACATTTTTTTAAATATTTTAATCCCAAAAAAGAAAAAAAAAACTGAAAATCCACTTGCCAAACAGGGCTGAGAGTCATTGCCGTGCAGTGCACGAGAAACGTTCAAAAATTATTAGACCGAGTGACAGAAAAGAGTCCCCGAAATTCACACCCCTTTATACATACCTAAATATAAATTATAATTAGCCCTGGTTTGACAAAACTTTCTACGCTCAATAATTATAAAAGGACAAAAATAAATAAATAAATAAATAAATAAAAAGTTTATCATTTTAAAGTTAAAAAGTCAAATAAGAAAATCAAATAAATAAAAAAAAAATTCAAGTTAAAAAAGTAAAAAAAAAAGAGTAAAAAATCAATTAAAAAAGTCATTATCAAATAATCCCTTAAATCTAAACCACTTATGATTGAGTCCCACCTTCATAAGATTCCTATAAATCTGAATCACTTAACATGTAGACCATACACATACATGAATGGACCTTCACACATACATGAAGGGTCATGATCACTTCACAAGATTCTTATAAATCTGAACCACTTAACATGTAGACCTTACACATATATGAGTGAACCCCCACACATACATGAAGGGTCATGATCACTTTGAAGGTGTGTGGGTCATCCCAAAAGAGATCTCAAACATTTTTCTTATAATTAACTATTATTTATGAATAATAATAAAAATTATGTGTAGGTCTTATTAAATCGATTTATTGATCAACAAATCTTATAATAAGTAATGATATTTTTTATCATATATTATTAAAAAGATATTATTAATTGTTAATTTTTAGCAATAATTTAAAAATTTTACCATAAAAAATGTCACTGATTATAAATTTTAGTAACAGTTTAAAAAAATCGTTACAAAAAAAATCGTTAATTTTTAATTTTTTGCGACAGTTTAAAAAATTCGCCACAAAAAAATATTAATTATAAATTTTACCAACAATTTATAAAAATCATGACAAAAAATCACCATTGTTAATTTTTAATAACAATTGTATTAAGGTTTATTTTCAATAGAATTTAATAGGAATTAAATCTAACTATTTAGGCTCCTTAATAATTTACCACCCCCCCCCCCCCCCAAAAAAAAAAAAAAAAAAAAAAAATCTCTCCTTTCTTTTTCCAATTCATCCCAACATACTCCTTTCACCTCAAAATAATAATTTGTTATTTCATTTTTTATTATTCCAAAATATTAATATATTTTCAAAAATTAATGATTAGAATATAAATTTTTTATTTTGTCGTTCTTTTAAATTTATTAATAATACAAAAAATATAATTATGATAATTGATATTCCAAAAATAAAATACTATCAAATGATAACTTTAAAAAATTAATATTTTTAAAATGTAATAATTAAATTATCCAAAAAAAATTAAATTTTTTAAAAAAAAGACTATGACTTCGAGACAGCGGGAGTAATAATAACAATAATGATACAGACCACTAAAACATCACCACTAATATCATCACTAATAATGTGACAAGTCAAAAAACAAAAAAAACTTAGACACAAAACACATGTGACAGTAGACACATTCCTAATACAACCACTAATTAGTGGTCTGCATCATTTTTCTAATAATAATACAATAAAATATATTAGGGTAATGCTATAATGTGCAACTTACACCTTACACCTTTTTGTATTCACTTACACCTTACACTTACACCTTTTTTACCTTACACTTACACATTTTGTGTAAGTGGCACATGGTGTGCAACTTATACATTTCATTTATACCTTCCACTTACACTTACACCTACACCTTACACTTACACCTTTTGTGTGAGTGGCACATAGTGTGCAACCCACTTACACCTTTTATGAGTTGCACACCTCAGAAAACTCCAATATATTAACCCTTCCATTTGATCACTTGTACATTTTCCACTCCAACAGAAATTCTCCATTTCAAGTTTCTCAACTCTCTCTCTCTCTCTCTCTCTCCATGTCTTCAAATTTGACTTCACAAGGGGTGGTCTTCGCCACCGCCATGGTGGTCTCCGGCACCGTAATCCTCCTGGCCCTCCGCCTCCAGAAGTCTTTTCCGGCAACACAATTCCCTATCACCACCCACTCCCCACCACCACTCCCTCGCCCCTGCATCTCTTCAGGTTGTCTTTAACTCTCTAGTATTTCATTCATACCATATACGATTTTGGGTAATGTTCAACAAATCCAACTTTGATTGAAAACTTAAATCATTTCCACATATTATTTTTATAAAGAGTGATAAAATTAAGGCTTTGGTTGTATAAGATTGATTTTGTATGTGCATATATACATGTGAATAAGTCTGCGAACACAAACATTAGTCACAGAGTATATATAGATATAAACTGTGTGTTAATTTTGGGTGTGTATGTAGTCGGAAAGAAGAGAGAGAAGAAACAGAAGAAGAAGAAGAGGGTGCACTTTGCAGAGGACGTGGTGGACCCAGTCGGAAACAGTAAAGAGTTTAGGAGGCAACAACACAACAGCGATGATGCTGGTTTCTCTCCAAATTCAAATTCAAATTCACCAACAAAGAACAGAGGAGGAGAGAGAGGGAGAGAAGTCCGAGGAGGAATGCCAGAGAACAGAGTGGCACTGTACAATGGAATTCTGAGGGACCGTTCGGTTCATCACCGGTTGGCCTATTCTTCCTCCTATTGACTTGACTTTGTTGGGACTTTAAAAAAATTTTCTGTACAATCTCCTATTTACCCTCTAATTTTGTCCCCCTCCCCCCCTTTTTTGTGGTGTAGAAATTGATGGGTTGTTAATTAATTGACAACACTTGGTTATTGCACGTGGGATTGTTGTAGGGCTTTAATATTTTCATTTTCATTTTATTTTTGTTTATTTTGGATTTTAGTTTTCTAGATGGTATTTTGGGTTTTAGTTTTTGGATTCAATTTGAAGATAAATTGGATTTTGTTGAAATTTCAGGGACATTTTTGTATTATTATCTCCCAATTCTCTCTTTCGCGGGTAATTCTATTTAAACATCACACAACTTCTTACATTACACATTTTTAATTCTTTCATTTCTGCTCACTTCGCACCATTAATTTTTTAAAATCCTAAATTACCCTCATCTTTTTCAACTCTTCAACCCTCTATCCCAAACCCTATCCATAACCTTAACTCTAACCATCACCGTTAGCCGCCACTCCTTCTCCAGCCGTTGCCTACTCTACCTCATATCTTCTCGACGCCGTCTTCCCAATGCCCCTAGGGTTCTCTCTCTCTCCCTCTCACGTGCGCGCGAGCCCACCAGAACAGTACAGTAGAGAACATCGAGTCTAGATTGTGATAGAGGGTTGGATCACGATGGTGGAGGTGGAGAGTAGGTTGTTCACGATGGAAGTGACGGAAGATGAGGCTATTTGCAGTGGTGGTGGGGAAATGAAAGGGATTTGTGGTGGGAAAAGGGGTCGCTAGCGAGTGAGTGGTTGTAAAGGTGGTGAGAGCGAGGATGAGAGGCGGTGGCATAGTGAGGTAGGAAGGTTGTGTGGTTGCGATAGTGGCTAAAAAAGATAGTTGTGGTGGTGGATGCCGGTGATGGTGGCCAAAGTTGAAAAGCAGGCGGTGAAGGCTGGTGGTAGGTAGTGTTGTCGAAAGATGTGTATTGAGAGTTAGGGTTTAGACATATGTCCAAAATGGTAATTTGATAAAGGATATAAGTATAATAAAAAAATTATGAAAATAATGTGTATTGAAAGATTTGATGATGTGTAAATAAAATTTCTCCTATCACAAGATCACTGAATTAATTGTGTAGACTTGCCAAGTCCAAGGAGCTTGAGATTGATTAAATTCAAATCTAGGGAAAGATGGTGGAGAGAAAATGTAACACCTTATTTTGTTTTTATTTTTTATTTTAAAATATTAAATATTTTGTCTTCATAAATTTTAGGTACTAACTAATACTAATAGTATTATAAAATTTTAAAAAATAAAATAAAATTGATGCAAGGAAAATAGAGCTAAGCATGTAAGCCAATAAAACAACCCTAAAACTAAAGAACATAAAGGGATAAGACCCATAATGTAATTGCGACAAAAGATAATAAGTGAAATATAATAAATAAATATAGTCATCTTAATATTATTGACAAACATATATTTGTTCTATGCACATATGCATGCATGTATGGAAGTTTGGCCTTCATATTTTCACAACTCTGGTTCCATAACTCTTTTTCTTTATTGTTATTTCCTTTTGATTAATGTCCTATTAGGAGGAGGTCTTTAAACCATGTAAGAATAAATGATTAGCATGTTTAAACAAATGCATTGTACTTGGTACATGTTAGGTCTCTCCATGATTTATGTAAATATGAGCTAAAAAAAAACTAGTATGTTTGGGATGACTTTTCGACTTTTTACGAAAAGATGTGCAAAAAGTAGAGAGAAAATAAAATCTTTGACTTTTTAACTTTTTGACTTTTTGTCTAAAAAGTTCGGTTGCCAAACAAGGCCTTAATACTCTTTTAAGAGCGCTTGTTTGATTTGGTTATAAAGGATAGTAGCCAATTTAAATATAGCGGGTAATGTAAGGATTTTATTTTTAAAATCCTTTTTGGATTGAACAATTCAATTAACTAGGGAGAAGTCCAATTCAACTGATTTTAACTGGTTGACTAGGATTAACTCCATGTTAAAAACTTTTTAACAGAAATGATGTTTGGATTAATACTATGTTAAATTGAGGTCTGGCCTCCCAATTTATGGTCCAATTGTTTAGAAGCATGTATGAACAAAACTGTGCCAAATTGCACAAATTTTTATTTTATTTTATTAAAGTTTCCCATTTCTGCAAGTAAAGGAAGCATGATCACAATGAAAGTTCAATAGAACAATTATTTGGATTTAATTATTTAAAGCTAGCTTAAGTTTAGAAGCATGATAACAATGAAAGTTCAACTAACTTTTTTTTTTCTTCTTCTTTATTTTCAATGATAGACCAGTTCAAGTGGACCAAAACTCCAACTCCAACTACTACCTTTTGTTATTATTATTTTAGCCATAATTTATAAATAGAAATTTGATACAGAATATTCCATGCAGAATATTCCATAATATATGAACTTTTTACTTTCAAATAAAATACTCATAAAAAATATATTTACTTAAGAAAATGATATTTTCATATCATTCTTAAATTATTGTACTTTTTTTTTTATTAGTAGTGTTTCCTTAGTATTTATTTATTTTTTTATAAAATAAATCTTGGCCTTTAAAACCAAAACATTTGATTGGGGGAATACGTGTCAAACATTGGTTGGAGAGGGCAATGAAGCAAGAAACTGAAAGGCTGTAGAGATGGCGTTGGGGTGCGTTACTACATTTTTAACATTCTTGTCTGAACAGAATCTCATATGTCACCTTTCGTTGTGTAGCCTAACTTTGCCTAAATGATATGGATTTGATGATGTAGCGATGATGTAGAAATTATTTAAATATATATTTTTGAGGATATTATATGCAGTTTTTTTTTAGATAGGATAAGCAATTACACAGAAGAAGATGCCTCAGGCATCACCAACGCCATTAAAGAGGAAGGAACCTCTTCCATCCATCCAAACACGTGGCGAATCAAAATCAAAGGCTAGCCTACTTAAACAATGAGCCACCGAATTGCCATCTCGACAAACATGCGAAACCGATGAAGAAAGAAACCGCAAGAGAAGCGCTTGAGCCACACTCACTAAATAACCATAGCAAGATAAATTATCCGCCTTACCTTGAATTGCAGCCACCACATTTTGAGAATCACCTTCCAGATGAATATGCCCTAACCCCAAATCACATCCCAATTGAAGAGCTTTTATCGCACCCATAGCTTCCACACAATCAACATCCTCCATATACGGGATTCGCTCAACCATAGACGCAATGACTTCCCCATGACAGTCCCGAATAATAATGCCAACACCAGCACTGGTTTGGGCCTTCCTAACAGAGCCATCAAAATTCAATTTGAAGACACCCTCATGTGGCACAACCCACCTTCGCATCCGCACCTGGGCCGCAGGAAGATGGCCGCGCTCTTGTGCTTGATCATATTCGGATACATAATTCACCGCGAAAGAAACAACTTCCTCCACAGTCCTTGATTTATTGTCAAACAGAATGGAGTTTCTATTATTCCAAAGGCACCAACAAATAGCAATAAATAATTGCATGGGTTCTGGACCAATTGTGGCCATGAGTTGACAGACCCACTCAAAACAATTGTGAACAGGAGTAGATTTGATAACCAAATTAAGTGAAACAGCACGTTCATGGCAAAACCGCAGTTGTGAAAACAATGGCCTACCGTTTCAGTCTCCACTCCACACCCAGGACATAAATCCATATTGACGATATGACGTTGCCGCAAATTGGCCCTTACAGCTAACAACCCAAGACACATTTTCCAACCAAAAATCTTGAGTTTGGTCGGTAAATGAAGCTGCCAGAAACCTCGCTAGAACTGCCTATACGACTGCCCATTAGTGGAGGTAGCACCGCAGCCATCCAAAGAGGCCATATCCATACACAAATGATATGCCGATTGCACCGAAAACTCACCATTTCGGGAAAAATGCCAGACCAATTTATCCGAAGGTAACATGGGACAAAGAGGAATGCATCGGATAGCCTCCACATCCATGCCCAAAAAATTTTGCGTAAGCATCTCATCATACCATGCACCCGTCTCAGAATCAATCAAATCACTAACCCGCGCATCATCCGAAAGAGTCCAAGGTGGAAAAATTACCTTAAAAGAGTGAGGCCGTGGAACCCATTTATCATACTTAACCGAGATGCTCGCACCATTCCCAACACGCCATCGAAGCCCAGCATTTAATAGACTTCAAGATCCGACTATACTCCTCCAGGTGAAAAATGGATTGCTCCCGACCAAAGCATTGAGAAAAGAAGTTTGAGGAAAGTACCTAGCCTTAAAGACCCGCGCAACCAAAGATTGAGGCCGCTGCACTAATCGCCAACACTGTTTGGCCAACAAAGCTGAATTGAAATGTTGAAGGCACCGAAATCCCATACCACCCTGTAATTTAGACTTACACAATTGTTTCCAGCTAGTCCAATGAATTTTACGGGTTTCCTCTTTTTGTCCCCACCAAAAATTGCACACCATAGACTCAATTTCATGGCACACTCCATCAGGAAGGCGAAAACAGGACATAATATAAGTGGGTATGGCTTGAGCAACAAACTTAATGAGTACCTCTCTACCTACCACCGATAAAAAAATTTCCTTCCAACCATTTAATCGAGTCCATACGCGCTCCTTAATAAACCCCAAAACGGCGCGCTTAGAACGCCCCACACAATATGGTAACCCCAAATACTTCCCGTACGGCGCCAATGAACCCACCCCAAGAATAGATGTCACCACTCGCTGAGTAACCAAGTCTGTATTTTTACTAAAACAAACAGCCGATTTTTGAAAATTAATTTTCTGCCCCGATGCTTGCTCATACTTTTGGAGAATATCTCGCAAAACACTCGCCTCATCTTCCTTAGCAGCCGCAAATAGAAGACTGTCATCGACAAAAAATAAATGCGACAAGCGTGGACTACCCCGGCAAATTGAAATTCCGGACAACCGGTTAGCTGCCATAGCATGGGCGAGGAGCGCCGACATTTCTTCCACACAAATAGTAAACAAATATGGCGAAAGCGGATCCCCTTGGCGGAGGCCTCTTGTTGGGTAAAACATTCTGGAAGGCTTCCCATTAACAAGCACAGAAAAAGAAACAGTGGACACACAATTCATAAGTAGTTGCACAAACCTTTGCGGAAATCCTAACAGGAGCATCATTTGATTAATAAATGGCCATTCCACTCGGTCATAGGCTTTACTCATGTCAAGTTTCAATGCAAAGCGACCATCCTTTCCGGCCCTCTTATTCATAAGAAAATGGAACACTTCAAATGCCACCAACGCATTATCAGTAATGAGACGGCCCGGAATAAACGCACTTTGAGTATCGGAAATTACAGAAGGCAGCACCTCTTTAAGACGATTGGCCAACATTTTTGCAATTATCTTATAGACAACATTACACAAACTAATTGGCCGAAATTCTGACATGAGGTTGGGATTCTTAATTTTAGGAATTAGCACAATGAAGGTATGATTAATATGTGAAATCTCATCAACCCCATTCAACACCCTAAGCACCACAGAGCTCACACTAGAACCCACCACTGGCCAAAATTTTTGAAAAAATAAAGCAGGCTTACCATCGGGCCTGGGAGCTTTCGTTGGATGCATTTGGAAAAGTGCATGGTGGACCTCAACTTCAGAAAATGGTCTACTCAATTGAGACGCACTGCGATCAGAAACTCTCGCTTGAATCAACTGCAATACTGGGCCCATGTTCAGTCCCTTACCCGTCAAAAATGATTCCTGAAAATAATTCACAAAATTGTCCTCCACCACTCTTTGATCCTCCTGCCAAATTCCATTAGGATCAACAATACCAGCAATTTTCTTCTTCTTATGACGTTGGGTGGCCTTGGAATGAAAAAACGAAGTATTACAGTCCCCATCCTTTAGCCAATTAGCCCGAGCACGTTGACCCCAAAAAATAGATTCCCGTTCTAAAAGCTCATTAATATCACAACGTAGCTTACACATTTCTGCAACATCATCCGGAAAATTGGAACTTAGCGTAAGCAACTGTTGTAATTGATCGGTTTTCTCCTTCAACTGTCGCTTGACACACCCAAAAACATTACGATCCCACCGTCGCAACGAAGAACTTACATGTGCAATAGTAGAGACCAAACTTCGAACATCCGCATTAGAAGAAGGCAGCCAATTATCGGCAACTACTTGCTCACAACTTGCATGCCATAGCCACATAGCTTTGAACCGATACATGCAATGACCACTAGCAGGAGATTGACGTTGTTCTTTAGCCCCACAAATGTCAACACAAATAGGTAGGTGATCGGAGGATGTACACGCCATAGGATAAACCTTTGCATGTGGAAACAAGAGTTGCCAAGCATTATTAGCAAACCCATGGTCCAATTGCTCCCGAACCAAAGCGTTGCCACCGCGGTTATTGGACCAAGTGAAAATTGGCCCAACAAAACCCAGATCAGCCAGGTGTGTATCTGCGATAACATTCCAAAAATGTTCCATTTGGGATGGACTACACCCCACGACGCCACACTTCTCGTGACAAAACAAAATTTCATTAAAATCACCTGTACAAAGCCAAGGCATTTGGAAGCATGTTGCTAGTCTACGCAATAATGCCCAAGAATTTTTCCGTTGTGCCATTTCCCGATGTTCGTAAAATCCCGTAAATCTCCAAGGTTGTTCCCCCAATCCAGCGTCCACAAATACATCAATATGACCAACCGAATAACTTTTCACACTAACCTGGATACCCGCTGGCCATAACAAAGCAAGTCCGCCCGCAAGTCCAACTCGGTTGACATAAAAACCACCACAAAATCCCAGTTTTTGCTGAATCCCATCCATATGCTTCGAATCGAGCTTGGTCTCCATGAGAAAAACCAGCCCAGGAACTTCCGTTTTCAGTAGAAACTGAAGAGATCGAACTGACCGTAGGTTCCCAAGCTCGCGGCAGTTCCAGCATAACACATTCATTGGGATCAGCGGGACTGAACATCAGCCTCCACCGTTGGAATATTGTTATGTGGGTTGATAGCATCACCCCCATGCACACACAAACGTTTCCTAGCCTTCACATCCCAAGTTTCATCACTTAGATTCCCATCATTAACTACCACCTCCTCAAGCACTCTCTTAGTCCCCGTAATAAAGAAGTGAGCAGTATTAAGATCCATATATTGACGGGCCACCCTCTTCCACTTCTTTTTGGGCAACACTGATTCACTCAGTGGGCTAGCCTCAACCTCCATCAAAAGATTAGGAGCCAGGGAAGAAAATTGGGCCACCAAACCTAACTAAATTGCCGTGGGCTTGGCCCCACCTAGGCCCAAACTGGAATGTTGAGATTGATGCCCCGGCTCTCCTTCTACAGTAACCTCTCGCCCATTCAAAAATTCAAAAGTAGTAGACGTGGGTGAAGATATGGTATCGCCCAAAATTGTAGCCACATGTACCGCATTTCCTTTACCAACGCCATCAATCACGGGAATCAGAGTTTCTCCACCGTGTGTGTTCTTATCCCGACGCCAGTCAGCTACCACAACCACCGGAGCACAGGGTGGCGAAACACTTTGCGGTGCCCCCTCCTCCTGATTCACATGTTCAGAAATCATCTGCATCGGTGTCCCCTGACCAACAGGAGGCCTCATCCCTACTTCTCGATCAATCGAACCATTGCGACAAGGCCTTTTGCTTTTGAAAGTATCCATCCTCAACCATGCCCCATATTGCAACACATCAACCCGAGAGCCATCGGCAGAAGAGAGTTTAGCATCACACTCCCGGTCACTGTGGCCGAGCCTTCCGCAAAAATAACAAAAAATCGGGAGGCGCTCATATTTGAAATCCACCCAGATAAGGTCGGCAGAGGACAAAGCAAATTTCATCCCCCGTCGTAGGGGCTTCCGAACATCAATGGCCACTCGAATTCGCATTGTTCGGCCCCATGCAATGCCACCATCTTCAAAATCCATATCAAAAAACTGTCCAACAGAGTTGCCAACTATTTGCCCAACCTCTTTATTCATAAGAATTAGAGGAAGATTGCAAACATGCACCTAGAAAGAATTGCACCGATGTCAATTGAATGTCAGATGGTTGAACATTTGGATCCATCTCGCCCAACATTAGAAGGTGCTTATCAAACGTCCAAGGGCCGTTCAATAATACTCTTCGTTTATCACAACATGACCAAACACGAAAACAAACAGGTTGTCACCAATGACTCGTACTTGCATTCCTTTAGTGGGTTGCCACACCGATAGCAGAGTACTCTTCATGGCTTCAACATTAAACGGCCTACAAGTGAGCAACTTGCTGACAAGGCACATATCCGATGTGCCCATCATCAAGCTTGTAGAGTCCCTCCCCAAGCCTCACAACTGTGTCCTCCCCCGAAGTGAGAGATAGCGTACGAGTAAGGTTGAGAAGGGAGTCAGCCATCGCTTCAATACCACCTCCGCCAACCTTCTATCACAAGGAAAAAACCTTGCACAAGGCAAGAAAAAAACCTCCACTCTAAAGAGAGAGGTTGCGGCTATAATGTTTTAAAGTTGTTAGCACAAAAAATTACAATCACTTTCCTTGAGGAAACCATCTTGTTAATAGGATATTATATGTAGTTGTTGTTGATAATATACTATTTCTTGAGATATTTTATCAATTCTTTTTTGGAAAAATTGGTCTAGGATCCCTCTCCCACTTTTCGTAATGGAAGAGATCCACGATATTATTTTATGATGTCTAAGGTCCCTCCCATCTATCACAGAGAAATTCAGCCCCCTTCCTTTTCTCTACTCTCACTCATTACCACGATCAAACACGCACAAACACAGAGTTCACTGTTCGTGATCGGAAACGCAATCATCATCACTCTGTTTCTGAAATACAGATCGATCATAGAGGTCTACAGATGAGGATTGCTCTTCTATTTTTCTTTCTCTCTCTCGTCGATCTCATGCCTGCTATCGCTTCCATGGCAGATGTGCGAAGCCATGACCTGAGCGAGCCTGATGGATTCAACTAAAAGTTGTGAGGTTGCACTTTGATGCTGTTGATGGGACAGTGGACTCTCTTGTTGATTCATTTCAGGTTTTAGATCCATCTAATGGTAGCCAAGCCATCTCATGGTTCAGGGAAGTGGAAGGAGAAATGTAACAAGTCCGCGGGGGGCCTCGCTACAGCTCGGACTCAATTTCCATCACGGTTCTTAATCTGAACCAAAGAGTCCAAATCTGGCAAATCGTTTTAAGAAAACAGATTTTTTTGAAAGAAGTGCCAAACATGGACTGCTTTGCTAGATACAGAGTCGCCACCTAAATATTTTATTTTGGGAAATTTAGGAAACCCTGACTCGTTGCCTAAGGCCACGTGTTCGTCATCACCAAAGTTGCCTCGGCTCGAGAACTTGGGTACGATTGGGGAAGGTCACTTCGTGAGCACCCGATCAAAGATCAAAGATCGCCTCTACTAACCATGATATCTAGTTTTGAAAACATTGTGCGTTCTTATTAGGTTATTAGCCTAGATTTACTATGTGATGCGACAAGATACAAGTATAGACAAGTCGCTTTGAATTTGAACAAAACATTTCATGTTTGTTTTTGAAAGATGGTTTGCTACCCGCAGGTAGGCTTAAAATGCAGATTTTGCCACCCTCAGGTGGGTTTAGAAAAGATGGTTTTGCCACTATCTAGTGGGCTTAAAACTCACAATTGATGATTTGTCTCAATCCAAATAACCCAACCTTCACCTACAGGCATACAGGCAGTTATATCACATAAGCACATAGCCTCATGGTAAGCATGCTATCATGGCAGTCACTCACACACATGCAAGGATGCTAAAGCATAAAAACTCACCGAGTACTCCAAGCCAAAACAGAAGCTAATTAGAAATCCATGCATGATCCTAAATATGCAGAAATGCCTAATGCAACACATGCAACAATGCAACTATAGCAGGCTCGGCTATTCTAAACATGGCGTATGGAATGCTACAGCTAACATGTATTCAACTTAGAATTGAAATACAAATGCAGTTAGTATGATACGCCGAGCCCGGTGCATGTAAGACAGATGAATGAATGCAAACATGCTATCATACTGTATGCTAATTGAAACATGCCCTAATCTAACCATCATAAGCTGGTAAATAAAAGGGAAGAAAGACGTGGAGTTGGAAGACATACATCACACTCACGCACACTCATTACAATTATGCCCTCGCGCGGAGGGTCCGAATAAATAGTATACAGTCCCAAATAAATAGTACAGTCCGAATAAATAATACAATCCAAATATGTACAAAACCCTAATTAATTAACAAATTTAACTAGGAAAGCATTAAATTGGCATGCAAGCCAGGGACTGTCTCGACTCTTCTCCGGATGATGAATGATGCATGCTCGAGTTGCTTTTGCGCGGAAATCCATGGCGATGCCCCAATTAGCTTCTGTTTGCAATTATTCTTGGAATGCGTGCCAAGCTTCGAAAGGCTGCTGATTCTTGATTTGCTACAACAGAGAGCAATAGAGGGGCATGGCAAAGTATTTTCACACATGTATGCATGCCTCGATCCTCGTGCCACCAATCACACATCTCGATGCATGATGGTCGAGGAGTCGAATTGCACAACTCAATATGGAATGAATGCACATGAAAATACAACTAAGACCTAACTCCATCATGGACAATCCGGCGTGTCGGTGATTGGGGAATTGAGACACGTTCCGTCACTCGGAGTACGAAACGTACCTCGTTTCCCGTGCTCGAGCTAACTCCTATCCCAAACACAATGCAATATGCATGACATGCATGGATGCAACTAAGATACAACCTAACATGCACAATGCTATGAAATGGCATACACGATGCACGAGGTAACATGGCATACACAATGCGCTAACATACAACCTAGCATACACAATGCTGTGAAATGAAATAGCATACACAATGCATAATCGGCTTACACCAACACAAGTGGACCTCGGCCACACTTGCATAAGAGGCCATTGGATGAAAATGAGACACTCGAGATGCATGCACACGTGCACGCAAACCGAGGACCGACCCTAAGGCACCAAGTGCCACTCTAACAAAGCATGGCAAGGCATGGAATATGGCATACTAACATGCAAATTTCAGCGCTAAAATATGATGCAAAACAGCCCCGAAACATGGAAACCGATGCATGAAATGAGACTCGAAACTCGAAACTAGGCGCATGGAATGACTTATAGCTATACAAAGCATGCATTATTTGAACATGAAGTATGAAGACAGAATCATGACAGTCCCAAAACAAGCATATTTCCAGTTTTAAGTAAGGCCAAAAGGTGAATACAAGTAGGGCTAAGCTAACATGCGAAAATGGCCTCGAAAGAGAGATAAAGAAGCAAGTAACAGTTGCTGGCCCTAAATGGCAAAGAGCCCTTCAACAAAGTTGAAGAGGGGCTCAAAATTAATCACTTTAAAGTTTACATCAAGCCACGAAAATAAACACAAGCAGGCCTAAAACATTATGCAAGAAAAAGGCCAAAAGAGGGACAAAGAAGCAAGTGATGGCTGCTGGCCTCAAACAGAGGAGGGACCTTTAACAATGTTGAAGAGGGGCCCAAAAAATGATATTTTACAGTTTATGACCAAGCCCAAAACAGTGCATAAGCAAGCTTAAAATACTATACAAAATAAGGCATAAAAGAGAGCTTTAACACAAAGAGCAAAAAGGAAGCCTCAAACAGTGAAAAATCCTTGATCAAACATGAATATTAGGTCAAAATATGACTATTTACAGTTCGGATCAGAGCCCAAAAATACAAGCACAAGGGGCTAACAAAACGTGCAAAAAAAAGGGCCAAAAGAGAGATAAAGAGGCAAGTGACAGATGGAAGCCTCAAATAGTGAAGAGCCCTTCAAAAATGTTGAAGAATGGCTCAAAAAAAGACTCTTTTCAATTTATGACCAAGCTCAAAACAGTTTAAAAATAGGTCTAAAGTACTATAGAAGAAAGAGACATAAATGAGAGCTAAAGAGGCAAGTGGTAGTATGAAGCCTCAAACAGGGAAGAACCCTTAATCAAACATAAAAAAGATCTCAAAACATGACTATTTTCAGTTAGGGTCGGAGCCCGAAAATGTAAGCACAAAGAGCTAAGAAAGCATGCAAAAATAGGCTCAAAAGAGGGAAAATGGGACTCACCCTTGTAGAACCAAGCTTCAACAACTTTTGGACCAGGTTTGGGAGCTCTTGACCTCTGGAAGACAGCCTCAAGTTTCTGGAATGGATGTTGGAGGTGTGATGCTATGAGTTGTAGTGTAAAATGGTGTAGGACTTGAGAGGTTTTGATGCTTGGAAGAGAGAGAGAGAGAGGGAGCTTTAATGCAAGACTCCCAAACAAAACTTTTTTAACCCCCTAAAATGCAGCTGGAGCTGCTGGTTTTATAGGCAAAAGAGTGGAGGAAAATGGGGGAAATTGAAATTCAAATTTCCCTCTAAAATAGGCCTAAAAGAGAGATAAAGAGGCAAGTGGTAGCTGCCGGCCTCAAACCGAAGAGAACCCTTCAACAAAGTTGAAAAGGGGCTCAAAAAAAGACATTTTACAGTTTATGACCAAGTCTGAAACAGCTCACAAGTAAGCCTAAAATACCATGCAAAAATAGGCCTAAAAGAGAGTTAAAGAGGCAAGTGATAGTAGGAGACCTCAAACAGCAAAAGGTCCTTAATCAAACATGAAAAGGAGTTCAAAATATGACTATTTACAGTTTGGGTCGGAGCCCAACAATGCTTGCAAGCAAGGCTTAGATATAGAGCAAGATAGGAACAAAAAGGAGGGGAAAGAAGCTTACCCTTGAAGACCAATGAACTAGCAGCTTTTGGACCAACAAGAGGAGCTCCTAGCCTCTGGAAAATAGCCTCAAAGTGTTGTAATGGAGGATGGAGGTGTATACCAAAAACCGGAGCAAACGGAGGTGGTTAAGCGGTCCCGAACCGAGGCACACGGCCGTCGGCTCCGAAAAATCAGAAATCGGGCTCCAAACGGAAAAAATGGCCTACGACCACGGAATGTAGCCTACGGCCACTGAGAGATGATCTACAAGACCTCTCCCTCCCTTCGGGAAGAGAAAACAGAGAAAACGGAGCCTGGTTCGTAAACCGAGGCAAGACACGAAAGAGCCCGGAAGTCCGCAGGCAAGGCTTGCAGCCGAGACTCTGAAACTTCCGCATGAGCACAATATGCAATATCACCGAGCGCTCAATCGGTGACGTCTGAGTCTTAAGGTCGGTCAAAAATGGGGTGTCTACAGGAAGTTACCCAGATACTCCCAAAGGAGGAGGCTGAGAAGAATCGTCAATCAAGGGGAAAGAAAAGTCATTACCGAGAGGATGGTGATGATTTGGAAGCTGGTCGGAGTAACAAGCAGTTAGCAAGTTATGCTGAAGACTTTGACGAGCAATCTGAGATGTATGACAAGTTGTTGCTTGGTCTTGCTTTGAATTCTCATATGTAGAAAATTTCTTTGGTTTAAATCCAGAGAAATTCTCTGGTGATGAGATTTTCTCTGTGAATATGTATCCAAGTCACCGCAAAATCGATTGGTTCTATAGTGGATAGAATTTTGAAATTTTTTCTGAAATTTTTTGTGTGATTTGTTCAGAGAAATTTGAAATTTTCTCTATGATGTCCAGAGAAATTTTCTGGATAGAATTTTCTCTGAAAATTTGATTTGGAATCTGATAAAAAGCTTCATAGTTTTAATATAGGGAAGCATTCATACTTAAAGACTTGTGCTACAGTTGGGGCATTTGGGTCTCCGGAGTTGAGTGGCAGTGGAGATGGTATCAACAGTAGCAACAATGGTGAAGGATCAAACCTACGGCAGAGAAATTTGAAAATTCTCTAGAGTCCATGAAAGGCTAAGGAAAATTTCACTAGACCAATTTTCTCTGACTTGAATTTTCTCTGGACCAATTTTCTCTGGATTAATGTTGAGGGACCTTAGACATCATGAAAATATTTGATGTCCTTTATACTGTAAAATCATAATATCAGGAACCTTAAAAAAAATACCCCATCTTTTTTTAGTAAATTTTATATCTTTAGTAGTATTAGTAGTTAGTATATTTTGTAAAAAAATTATGATATTGTTGACAGTTTGCTTTTAGTATTAGTAATTGATTACAATCTAGTAATATATTTTGAACATAAAAGTGGTAGTAAAAACTCATAAAAAGGAAAAACTTATTACTTCTTATAATTGTAAAATGTTTTGATTTTAGATCCACTATACTTCCAAAATAAGAACAGTATCTAAAGACTTTAATCGTTCACACTTTAATCGTTACCTTAACGTAGTTGGCGTAGGGCTTTGGCATTGGTAAACTTCCAGTTTACAGAGGTGGCTACTCTCAACATTTTCTTCCTTAGATCAAGCTCAGTACAGATCTGATTTGTTTTCTAAATGTAGAGTAAATTAAAGGTGTGTGTGTGGTTTTGAAAATGTGTTGTATGTGTTGAGGTGCCCAATTGTCCTCCCTTCCTTGGAGGTTGAAAAATGTAAGGATGTTATTGGTAATTTTGGTAAAAGTGTATTAACTTTTAACATAGTTCAATGAGGAAGAGATTTATCTTTGGGTAAAGACAATATTTTTCGTTATGTTATTTCACGAGAATCTACTGAATTGATGATATCTATAGAATATTTACAGATTTTAATTATGAAAAGGATATTAAATTTTAGGGACGTTACAAGAGTTTGTCATTGGCCATCGGTGGAGAACGGTATTGCTTGTTGTTGAATAGAGTACACATGTTATGTGTTATGTTTAAAATGACCTAGAATGATGTGTACATGATGAGATGGATGACGAATGTGCTACATAGAGGTAACGTGATCCTTCCGGCTAGCAATCGATAAAGCAGGCTGATGGGCTATATTGAGGTAATGCATTCCTTTTGGTCAGCACCCTGTAAAACAAGCAGATGTTTTATATAGAGGTAATGCATTCATTCAAGTTAGCACTTGGTAAAACAGGCTGATGGTTGTTATGTAGGACTTGGCGAGACCATGAGATATTTAAATGTTCGCAACTTATTAGTTGGTATTGATATATGTGTTGTGATATGTGAAATGGATAGAAATATATGAGATGTTCAATTGACTCATCATGTTCAGTAATCGATAAATGTAATATTACATAATGATATTGAATGTGAGATTGTGTTCGGTATTCGGTAAATGTAATATCACATAATGATATTGAAATGTGAAATTGTGTTTGGTAGTAGGATGATGTAGACGTTTGGTATAATGGTAGTGCGGATTTTCTTTCAAAAATAAATGAAGTTGATAAACTCTTTGAATCAAATAGAGAAATTGTAAAAATAAACATTGTTTTCTTGAAATTGTTAAAGAAGGATTCTTTTAAGGAAAGATATAATTATGTATATATATTTTGGTTATGAAAAGGCACATTACTTATATATTAGCATTCATGATACTATCTATTCATGTGATGTTATTTTTTAGAGTCATTGGGATTCCTATTGGGTTATATGTTCATCTCATGTTGTTGATTACTTTTTAGGTGCAGGTATGAAAGGTTTCTTTGGAGTTGAGATCTACTTATTTGTTGGTCACGAGGCTTATTTTTTGTAGACAGGATGCCAATGATATGTATATAGAGGGTAAACCCCTTTTGTTTTTGTTTTTTTTGTTTTGTTTTGTTTTTAATTTATTATTATTTTTTTTATGTAAGCCTAAGGGTATTGTAACTAATTATCATTGTATATACAATAGAGAATATCACTGTTTATTCATTATCCCTATTGCTTCCGCATTTATGTTATGGAAAATGGACTTTAATTAAGTATTTGGTAATGTTATTCAAGTAATAAAAGTCAGGGCGTTTTCTTTTTTGTTATTCTGCCACCTTCAACCCAAACTGCCATTGCCATTACCACTTTCAGTCGCCATCTTCAATCATCGGTGACCACCTTTGACTGCCAGCAATTACCTCTAACCATCAAGGACATATTTTCTGATGACCACTGTTAGTCCATTTTTGACAACTCTTCGGCAAAGTGAAATTCCATTGATTTAGCACATTAAATTCTCTGATAAGTCTCTAACAAAGTAAAATTTTACAGAGTAAAATTTTTTCGAGTAAAATTTTATTGTCATGATGAAATTTCCATTGTGCGACAGTGAAAATTGAATTGTTTTGAACAAAAAAATAAATAGAAAAAGAGAGAAGAAGAATAGAAATCAAAGTTATAGAATGTGGTTACAAACGATGTGATGTGTTTAAGATCTGAACGACGATAGTAATGGATTTGGAAACGGCGATAACAGATCTAGAAGTGGCAGTAGCATATCTGGAAGAGGCAAACAATGGATTTGTAGTCATGAATGACACTATGTTCATATATGGACTATCGTTGTGAATGGTGGTTGTGAATAGAAGCAATGATAGCGATAGATTTAGAAGGGCAACGATGGGTCTGAAAGTGACAGTAATGAGAAGATGGTTGAAGTGATACACAGAGATAAAGAGAGACAGACAGACAGACAAAAATACGTAGAGAGAGAGAGAGAGAGAGAGAGAGATGTATACAAAAAAAATCTGAAATTGTTGTAGTATTTTTAGGGTTTAAGGGTATTTTTGACCATTTATCTCAAAATTTTTTCTTATCCTACTAAAATTTGAAATTTAGGGACATTAACCAATATATAATATTTCAATGTCCCTTAATTCTTATAAAAATATGTAGAGAGATTTATCCCTAATTAGTCCAAATTAAAATAGTTCACTTGCTCGTTTGATTGAATTGAACTTGGGTGATTTACTCACTTTTTCAAACTCAAAATTAGAGGGTTAATTGATGAAAAATGTATTTTTATGAGTCTATATATCTTGAGGTCCAATGATTAATTTGTTTTGATTATAAAGGCATGGTTAATGAAATAGATTGGTGGGAAGTATAAATTATTGCATTAATATATGGGTACTCGGTCCATAAATTCAATTAAAAAAAATTTTTTTTTGCCCAAAGATCCACACTCTAAAATATATTGTTCGTAAGGACAAGTTCCTATAAAATGACCAAACTACCCTTATATATAATATATATTATTTCACAAATCAAACCCTAAACAACTCTCTCTCTCTCTCTCTCTCTCTCTCTCCCGATCTAGGGTTTCTTCCTTTTATTTTACCGTCGTCGACGGCAACCTTCGTCGCTCCTCCTCCATCCGCAAGATCCAGATCCGTATATATATAGGGGTTTTACTTAGTCCTTTGGCCATTGTAGGGCTTATGTTGACCATCAACAAAGAAATAGACAATAGGAAACCCTTAATGCTATGTTTGGTTAGGAGATTTGAGGAAGAATTTAGAAAGAGAAATAGAAAAGGTAGGTGAAATATGAATAAAACATACCTATATTTCACTTAATTTCACACACCTTTTCTCTTTCTCTTTCCAAATCCCTCTCCAAATCTCTCAACCAAACACAGCGTAAATCTCATATTCCTCCGTTAATCCAATTTAATTTAATTTTTTTACCCAGAGATCCACACTCTAAAATACATTATGCATAAGGACAAGTTCTTATAAAATGACCAAACTACCCATATATATAAGATATATTATTTCACCAATCAAACCCTAAACAACTCTCTTTCTCTCTCTCTTCATCTTCGTGATCGAAGTCCAAGAAGGAGGAGGAGATTTCGAAGTCGTCGTAATGGTTGAAGTCATCGTTTTCTTTGTCGAAGAGTGGATCTAAGTAGTGAAGTGGTGATGAGAGGTGGTGGCAGAGAAGTCATCGTCAAATGTCAAATTCAAGAAAGCTGAGGTCTTCGTTGAGATCGTCGGTAGTGGTGGTGGTGGTCGTCATCGTGGAAGAGATAGTGGTGAAAAGAATGAAAGATGAAATAGATAAATTTTTATTTGTTTGAACAGATAGGGTCTGGTTGAAGATTGTTTGTTAGAAAAATCTAATTGAATTTTGAACAGAAGTAGTAACAGCCAAAGATGAAGATTGTTTCTTCTTCTTCTTTTTTCTTAGCTCAAATCTGTTGTTTCTATTGTTGTTGATGATGATGATGATAAAATAGATTGCACCAAATTTTAAAAAAATGAATAGATAATAGGATAAAATTGGTTAAAATTTGAACAGATAATAAAATATGACAGATAATTGAAAAGATAAAGGAAAAAAATTGAACAGATAATTCTTTTGAATAGATAAAAATTTTAAACAGATAAAAAAAAGTCCCACGGATAAAAAATTTAAACAGATTAAACAATTTGAACAGATAGGAATTTAACAGAAAAAAATTAATTTCAACATATAGTCAACGAAAAGTCGAACAGATAAAAAAAAGTCAATGGTTAAAATTGAAAATAAAATATTTTCTAGGACTTATTACCAAACTATTTTATAAAGTATGGACTTCTCATCAACAAAAAATATCTAACCTCATGCCTTATACCTTTCTTATACTGGGTTTACTAGTGGTCACCTGTGCGATGCACATGTTTTTAGAAAGTCAATAATTACTAAAAAAATTTTTGCTATTTGTTTATATTTCTGAACATTTTTATTTGGTTTGTCTATATAAATCTTACTTCACATCATTAAAAATATTTAATATTTCACATTATTGAAAATTTTAAAAAACTATCATACATTAGTAAATCATCACATATATAATAGCTAATTTATCTAAGAATTACTTCAGACACCCAAAAATAGAGTAATAAAGGCATATTATAATTAATCAAAATGACTAATATATTAAATTTAAGTAACACTAATTTTGCTTAATCAATAGTAGATATTACATTAATCTTCTCATATAATATAATAAATTAAAATAAAATTAATTTTAATTCCCACTATATTTAGTTAGTAGTTAAAATTTTTTACATGCTATTTGTTTTTTCGTTATATTGATTCATTAAACACAAATAGGTTTGGGATGATTATAAAAAAAATTTTAAAAAATGTTTGAAAATGCATTATACTTGAATTGACAAACATAAAGAATATGAATATTTAAATTATTCAAAAAAAAAAATAACATTTTAAATATGAGATATCTTTCATTTGCTCAAACTCTGAATCTAAATAAATAAATAAAAAATTTAAACAAAGAATAAATTTGTGGTTTAGTTCTCAAAAGAAATAAGTTACTAAAAATAAATTTAATCATGAATTATTTCAATAGGATAATCAATAATAAAAAATCAACTGATGAATACATTTAAAGTATAACTCATATCCAATAAATTTTGATGTGTTCTTCATTTTCAATCTAACATTTACACCAAAAAAAAATTAAACACAAATAATCAATAAGTGGGACAGTTATAAATTAATAATTGCAGTGCTTTTATAAATATAAAAAAGAATAAAATCTCAATTAAATGACACATTATTAACCAAAAGAAAGAAATAAGGAAAAACACAAATTGTAACAAATTTAAAAAAAAAATAAAATAATATCCATTTATATGAACTCACTTTCTTATAAATGTAAAAACTCATGCAAGTACACATTTCAAATGTAAAACAAATATTTAAGGTTTTTAGACACCGAAAAGGGATCAAAAATGGCTCAATGTTGATTGTTTTTCCCCCAATTTGCTATTCATGGTTTCTTTTGCAGGAACTTGTTTTTATATTAAAAATATTATGTTTAAATAAAAGATATATATGGAATTCTATCATGTTTAAAATTTGTATGGATAATTAATTGATGATTTTAAAAGATAAAATATTAAATTCCACTTAAAGATAAACTTTAAAAAGATTAAAGTTGAAATATATAGAAATTCTGTAACAAACTAACAAAAGATAAATATAGATCGTTAAAAAAATTATCATCTTTTTGGGATATTTATATCCCAATCTTATTCTTTTTTTTTTTATTTAAATATTTTGTTATCTTTTATTTGAATTTTCATTAAATAGTTATATTTTTATTTTTGTATATTTTTCCATCTATATTTATTTGTTATTCATATATACATAATTACCTTTTTATTTTAAAAATCATTTGACTCGTAATATTTTTTTATTTAAATTTTTTTTAATTGTTCATATATAAATAATTAACTTTTTATTTTTATAATTAATTGACTCGTAATATTTTTTATTTAGTTATTTTTTTTAATCTTTTATTTGACTCTTTATATTATTTTGTAGTTGAAATTTGAATAGTTATCTTTTTATTTTATATTTTTATCTCTACCTCTTTGTTGTTCATATTTAAATATTTATCATTTTATTTAAATATATATAATCCTTTTGGCTTTTGAGATTTAGATAATCGACAAATGATTAAAAATTAGAAAAAGTAGGAGGGGAGACTTGAGAAGTGACACGTAGGAGAGAGAATCCATAAGAATTTAGTATTAAGAGTTTGAAAAATTCTCATATTCTACTATATTTGTTTATATATATTTAGAAATGAGATTGAAGAAATACTATAACGAATGACAGTCTTATAAAAAAAATAAAACATAACAATGATCTAATGCAAATTATTTTTAATAATTAATAGAAAGAATCTCAAATTATTACCTTTTATAAATATAGTGAAGAAAATTAATTTTGTGAGATTTTTGTACTACCTTCTCCTATGTAGCATTTATTATTTCATTATTAATACTATTCTCATTCAGAGCGATATAATTAATTGATGATTTTAAAAGATAAAATATTAAGTTCCACTTAAAGATAAACTTTAAAAAGATTAAAGTTGAAATATATAGAAATTCTATAACAAACTAACAAAAGATAAATATAGATCGTTAAAAAAATTATCTTCTTTTTGGGATATTTATATCCCAATCTTATTCTTTTTTTTTTATTTAAATATTTTGTTATCTTTTATTTGAATTTTCATTAAATAGTTATATTTTTATTTTTGTATATTTTTTCATCTATATTTATTTGTTATTCATATATACATAATTACCTTTTTATTTTAAAAATCATTTGACTCGTAATATTTTTTTATTTAATTTTTTTTAATTGTTCATATATAAATAGTTAAATTTTTATTTTTATAATTAATTGACTCGTAATATTTTTTATTTAGTTATTTTTTTTATCTTTTATTTGACTCTTTATATTATTTTGTAGTTGAAATTTGAATAGTTATCTTTTTATTTTATATTTTTATCTCTACCTCTTTGTTGTTCATATTTAAATATTTATCATTTTATTTAAATATATATAATCCTTTTGGCTTTTGAGATTTAGATAATTGACAAATGATTAAAAATTAGAAAAAGTGGGAGGGGAGACTTGAGAAGTACCTTTTTATTTTAAAAATCATTTGACTCGTAATATTTTTTTATTTAAATTTTTTTTAATTGTTCATATATAAATAGTTAAATTTTTATTTTTATAATTAATTGACTTGTAATATTTTTTATTTAGTTATTTTTTTTTATCTTTTATTTGACTCTTTATATTATTTTGTAGTTAAAATTTGAATAGTTATCTTTTTATTTTATATTTTTATCTCTACCTCTTTGTTGTTCATATTTAAATATTTATCATTTTATTTAAATATATATAATCCTTTTGGCTTTTGAGATTTAGATAATTGACAAATGATTAAAAATTAGAAAAAGTGGGAGGGGAGACTTGAGAAGTGACACGTAGGAGAGAGAATCCATAAGAATTTAATATTAAGAGTTTGAAAAATTCTCATACTTCACTACATTTGTTTATATATATAGATAGATAGATTACCAATTAGTCCTTAATATATATATATGTATTTTTTTTTTTCATTTTTTACCCTTAATATTTTTCTATATATACTTTTTCCCACACTATTATCAATTGCTACCCATCGACGCCTCTGACTAGTCGGAAAGTCATTGAAAAAATTGTCAGCAATCTGTTGTGGCAAACAAGTGGGCACAAAGATTGATAGATAGGACATGTGAACAAATAAGTGGACTGATAAGTAAAACATGTGAACAGATAGGAATATTATGATATTTCAAATTGTTTTTGTCCTTCTGGACCAAAAAGAACAGAACTTGAAGCAATTGGTCCAAAAGTTTGAAAATTTAACTTTCAGCCCAAAAGCCTATAATTAAAAATATATTTTGTTTAGTTTGATTTTTTAAAATTATTTTTAGACAAATTTTCATTTATCTTTAATGATTTTTTATTTTATTTATTTATTACTTCATAGATTTATCATAATTTTTGTTATTTTTTTGTAAATATTTTAAAGTAAAATTTTTTTTAAAAAAACAATTATCTAAAACAAATAAAAACCATCGGAAAAACAAATTGTGAAAAATCCAACAAAACAAATAAAATATGTAAAAATAATTATGAGCAACTAATTTGGTGATCTAATAAAGTAACCACTTTTGGAAGGAAAATAGAGAGACAAAAGAAGGCACTTGTAGCAGCATCGTTTTCTTTCACCATACAACTTTAGAGCATCACATATCTTTTTTTTTCATTATTGAGTGAAAATTTTCATTTGATATTAAGGTCAAGTTTGACAATCTAAAAATAATTTATTTTTTTATCTTTTTATTTTTTTTATTACATCACCTCTCTATTTTTTTACACATTTTTTTCGTAAAAAGATAAAAAGTGTACTTATTTAGGTCATTCCAAACAATCTTCGAATAGAAGATTTTGAGATTACATCAAAATGACAGTCGACTAGGTAGATGTCCTGTCGATTGATCGATTAGTGTATTTGTTTTATAAATTTTTTACAAAAAGGTGATTATTATGGAAAATGGTAAAAATTTAGGTTGGGTTTAATATAGCTCTGGAATTAATGTTTCAAAACTTAATTTGAATACGGCATTTATTTACGCATTTCAAAACTTAATTTCACGCTCACTTTTGAAAACGCAGTCAAAAGCGGGAAATTTGGACTAATCGGTCGTCCGGCCGGTTGACCGGAACAGTGCAATTTTTTTTTTTTTTTTGCAATTGACATATATTAATTTTTATATATTCGAAAAAAATATTTTCTGAATTTTTAAAATTTTTTTATGTGTTTTAATAGAATTTTGAATTATATATTTAGTTATGAGTTGTAAGTTTTTATATCAAATATCATATGTCACATCAAAAATTCTCCACTCAATTCAAAACTCTTTTCAAAACTTTTTCACCAAATAAATTTTTCACATTCAAATCATAATTCTAAAACTCACAAACTCAAAATACAATTCCTACTCTCAAATCACAGTGAGAGTTTTACCAAACGCAACCTTAATGCCTATAAATAATGATTTGATAAAAAATTTCAAGGGTCCTCAATTTGGTAAAAAAAATTTGAAAAAATAATTGTTGTTTTTTTTCAAACTTAAATTTGACAAAGAATTGATGAACGATGTATATATATATATGGGAAAAGATTTTCCCTCCGAATGAGTCCCGCCCCTAATGCCCCGATTTTCAGAAAAGAGAGAGAAGAGAGAGAGGAGAGATCGCCGCTGCCGCCGTCGTCGCCTCGCTGTCTCTGCCGCGCTCGGCCGTCGTCTGCCGCCTCGTCATTGCCGCCTCCGCCCCTCGTCGGCCTCCACTGTCTCCACCCTTACTTCATTTTTTAGGCCCCCTCCAGTCCTCCCCCTCTCCCTCCCCCTCACCTCCTTCGTTTGCAGAAAAAAAAAAAAATAAATACAAAAACGACGCCGTTTTATATATTACGGACAGTCGGGGCTCCCTGATTCGAGGTCCCAATCACTTCTCATATATATATATATATATATCCATATATATAGTAGTATTTTGAAAAATTGATAAAAAATTGATTTTTGATTTCTTCAATTAAAAAAATTAACTTTTTAAATAGTGATTTGAATAAAAAAAATTAACTTTTTTTTTTTTACTTTAAAAAAAAAAAAACTAAAAATTAACCTTTTACTAGCTTGCGAAAGCAAGCCACAGTGGTCTTTGCGTTCATAATATGGGTAACCCTAGAGATCAGTATCATTTCCTTTTCAGATCCTTCTATTATTGAAGCCCTTCGATTTGATTCGATGAGTCCGCGGTACCATCTTCGTTTCCTCATCTATATTTAGCCCTGCAAAAAAAAAAAAAAAGGAAAAGAGAGAGAGAGAGATGATTTTGTACACTTCATTCGCTGCTTGGACCAATCACTTTTTCGCTTGTATGGGGTAAGTGCTTGCTTAGTACTTTTTTTTTTTTTTTTGAACGGCTTGCTTAGTACTTGATTTCACCTCCTCAAGCTGGTATTTTACTAGGTATTTCTATGTTTGGATTCTGTTTGGATGCTGAGAAAATAGGGGAAGTAGACTCCTAATTATTATTTTTTACTAATTTGGGGATGTGGGAACTGTTGGCAGCTGTTGAGTTGTTCAGAAATTTAAACAGCATTAATATTTTTTTGATAAATTATATGATTCAAAATAGTCAATATAGATTTTGAATTTGAGTCTGATGGAATGACCTGTTTTGTTGAAGACATATTTCCTTGGAGGTTAATGTTGGTTTCAGAAGCAATTTTTGGGGGCCTTTCAGAGCAAAAAATTACATTTTTTCCCCCTTTCTTTTGGTCTTTATTTCCTCCAAGATCATGGATGGTGGTTATTAAATGCTGACCAAGAACTTGCTTCGTTTTTAATGTGATATACATGGTGGAATACATTTATGCTTCACTTCAAATTGGGAAGGAAAAATAAAAAATAAAAAATAAACCACTTATGCTTTACCTTACAGGGAGAAACATAGATGTGGAGAAAAGTAGTATCTTGATTAAAAATTATGTCTTAATTTTCTTGCATCATATGATACTGACTGCTTGTTTAAAAGGAACAGAACCACCAACAATTAGGCCTCATAAAAGTAACCCACTATAAGAATTCTGAAGAAACCACCTTCCTTCCCATGTCTAACTTCTAAACTGTTTTTTCGTTGATCAAACGTTCCAACATAAGTTAAATAACTTTAGGAATTCAATCCGAGCTTCAGCACATAAGTTGAGTGGTAACAGAAAAATAATTGCAAATCAGGGTTTTTCTTGGTGCCTTACTGGTTTAGACCTTTGCCGTGTCATAGCAGAGAGCTTCTGCTGAAGGTAGTTGCGCTCTGCAAACCTTAGCATTAGTCTGTTATAGTTTGAGCCAATGATGGATGAATCTATCTTAAAGATGCAAGATGTAGTAGGAGAGAAGAAAAGACCTGAACGCCATTAATGGTGCTGACATTAACTGAAAAAGTTTGGAGAAACTTGAGGTTAAAGGCTTATTAGGGTTTGAAGTATTGGACTGTGCTGTCGATTGGTATGCTTAAATTCTAATACTGTACATGACAAAAAGTTTTCCTTCGGTAGGAAGTACGTGATGAGATATAGGAGCAATTATGGGAAGGGCACATTTATTGTTGTGAAAATATGAGAGTGGTTTAGATGTTTTTTTCTGGGGTAATACGATAGAGTTAAGCCTAATTGCTTCTTCATATGGTGCCTCAACATTCTTCTAATTACTAAATTTATGTGTGATTGAGATGACCATGGTCTGGTTTGGTCATTATCTTTTATTTGAAACTTTATTACATGGTCTATCTTTTCAACTGAGGCTTGTATATGTAATTAATTACATGAGTTTATGGTCAGTTGTAATGCATGAGTGGCTATAATGGCATTGATGTTTAATAGGTTTTTTTTTAAAAAAAAAAAAAATAAATAAAATTGTTCAAAGAGTGGATAAAAAACCATTGAAAAACTTCATTATGGACCTGTTGAACTTGTTGATGGACTGCAAACCTGACTTGAGAGTAGGACTATATAATGGAATGGAAAATTTTGATTCACATGACTTTTCACAATTGCTGGACAAAGGGTTCAAAAAAGTAAGAAAAATAGTACTTTTTTCTGGGTTTCCATGTCTACGGCCGTTTTGAGCCTTCTTTTGATTGCATCTTCTAGTTGCCATATTTGCTTCAATGAATCACGTTGTGCTTTATTTTCCACAGCTGAGTAATAATTAAATTGATAACAGTGATTATTGATGTTTTACCACAATATATCTAATGACAACTACTTGCTGTCATTTATTCATCTACTTTTCTTTATTTTTATTCACCTAGAATAGTACAGCGTTACAGGTTCCTCTGTGGAATACAGTTCAAAGCATGTTGAGATATGCTTTGAAGAAACCTTATTAGGATGCCTAAATAAGTTTTCCGTACATTGAGTTTGCATTTACCTTTACAGATATTTTAGAGAGATTATCCTTTAATCATCTATGAGTAGCATTTTCTTGGGTAGAAAAAAAAATTCTCTTGCAAAATAAGGGATCATTATGAAATTGAATGGTTCATAAACATGCTTTCAAATATTCATGAGCACTTTAATGACTAGAATGCAGATGTTGTGTTTGGTTGATATGAAAACATTGTTAGTTCTGGCCACAAACTTGGTTTGCCTTGCTGCTGGAATTTCTTGTATATGTGGATAAAACTGAATTGTAACAGAGCAGAGGTTGTTTTGGATGCTATACCAAACCCACACCGATTATTGCTGTGGATGAGCCATCAAAGGGACTCAGAATTCAAGGGCAAATGGTGAAGAAACCCAGTGCATCGGAAGATTTTTGGAGCACCAGCACATATGAGATAGAGAATAGTGCAGTTCAATCTCAGAGAAGCCTTTCATCTATCAGCATATCGAACCAGAGCCTGATGCACAATGGGGGCACTGGCAGCACTAGCAACCATTCAGAATTTGTAAACCATGGTAAGTTTTATTTATTTGATATCCTTTCTTCTATTAAATCACGCCCAGCCATTGATCTATAATCTACCTTTTGTGTATGGTGTCCATGTAATTGTGGGCTTAATTCTGCTACTCGTGTGACATCATGGCTTGTCCTGCTACCTTACGTTACACGGACTCCGGTGTGGGTATCGGGTGCGGGTTCATATTTGGCGGTCGAACACTTCAAAACTAAAAATTGAGGTGGATATGGATCCAAATGTGAATATGGGTACGGGGATACGTTAAATAGTTATTTTTAAAATATATTTATTATGTAAAGATAAGTTAAATAGTTATTTTTTAAAATATATTTATTATTTTTTATCTTGTATATTATTTTTATTGATAATATTTTTAATTTATCTATATAATTTGTTGTTTTATTTTTAATTGACATATATATATATAATATATTATAAATAAAAAGTTATAATAAATAAGGAATAATAAATTATGTTAAAATAAATAAAAAATACAAATTACATATTTTATTTTATAGATTTTTTTATTATATATGATTTAATTAGATTTCTTTTAAACAATTAGATGATTTATTTTATTTATTATATGTTAAAAAGTTAAGAAATAATAAATTATGTTAAAAAAATAAAAAAGAAATAACAAATAAAAATAATATGCATAAAAGAAATTATATTATATATGATAAAAATTATAATTTATAAATTATATTATATATATTATATATGATAAATTATATTATATAAAACAAATTCTATTAAAAGAGATATAATATATATATATATATTTTATATGATAAATTATATTATATAAAACAAATTTTATTAAGAGAGAGAGAGAGAGAGAGAGAGAGAGAGAGAGAGAGAGACGAAGACGATCGAGATCAACAATGAGAGAAGAGAGTGACGAAGACGATCGAAGCCCTAGTCTCACCCCTAATCGCAGGTATGCCACCATATCCACTTTCTCCATGCCGTATCCCGGCCAGATTCTGTGCCCGTACCCGTGTCGTGTCGATACGGGTACTTTGCCAAAACTGGCGAGTCCGTGTAACGTAGCCTGCTGCTATTCATTATATTGCTCCTGTTTGTTAATTTTTATTTTTCTATTATTATTATTTTATCTTTTTTGGAATTTCGTTATCTTATTCTCGAGAAGCATGTAGTGCAAATCTTGCTAGTTTCTTTGATTGCAGGCCTTCTTCACTGGAATCAGACCAGACTTCAGTGGATGGAAAATAAAAGGTGTGAGAGCCATAGACAAGTTCGCAAGCCCAGTTTAAGGTATCTGCTTTGTTTTTTATGTTTCCTTCAAACTGTGGTTTGATATGAGTGATGGGTGTAGATATCATGTGAACAAAATTCTATAATACACAATTTGGAAGGGTGATCTTGTGTGGGGCCAGTTGATAGGGGAAAACATTATACCTTTATTGTTCAATCGTTTAGCAAGCCTCTATTGCTCATGATCCCTATCCTGCCTTTTATATATATATATATATTGATGTAAACTTTTCCCTCCCAGCCTGTGTTTCTTATCCTATTGCCAACTGATTGTGTTTTTGCAGTTGGAATGCGACTTATGAGAGCGTGCTTGGAAATAATAAACGTTTCTCCCAACCAATCCCTCTCTCCGTAAGTCAGCACTGCAATTTGGTGATTTGATCAGTTCTGTTAATGTTATACCTGGTAACTTAGGACTTTCGCTAACAGTTGTTGGGCTCCTTCTGGCAGGAAATGGTAGAATTTCTATCGGACATATGGGAGCAGGAAGGCTTGTATGATTGAGGAACTCCTGGATATTGTATTAACTGTTTTGTATATGGAAAGTGTCGGTACTCATCTGCGTACAAGAAAAAAGAGCAAAAGATCAAAGGGTTTTGCTGATATGTTGTATGTCAATTGCAATGTCACAGACCAATGTTCAATTTAACCCCTTTTTTTTCCTTTTTTCTCCTTTTTTTCCTGACAATCCTTGTACATGCCTATTTCAATATGTATATGCCCCATAAGTGTATCTCATATATGGAAGCATTCTCCTTTTGATGAAATTATTTTATAAATATAACATGGAGATGCAAGTGACCTATTTCTTTTTGTTGCCTTCACTTATGGTTGATCCTGTCCGTGAGTTAGAAAGAGAAATGTGGAAAAGAAGAGTGTGTGTTACCAAACAAATTGGCTGTCTTTGGGTAGGTTTGGTTGTTTGGTGCCTTTGTTGTTGAAAGAAATACTTATATGTGACCTTTATTTATTTATATAGTTTCATAATCAGCCCTAAAATGTTCTAGTATTAAAATTTTGGCACGGTTTTATTAGCATTTCGGAAGTATTGCATTAAGTTTTGCTCTTGAAAGCAAGTACTCCTATATTGTTGATTAATAAATGTTATGCAAACACATTGTAGATGTTTCATGTTTATTTCTTTTGCTAGATGGAAAAAATTAAACATTTGTCTCACCAATTTGTTCGAAGCCACCTATTTTTGTTCTAGCAGAGAACATGGTCTTAAAATTTTGTTCTCGGGTTCAGATGTTTCGGTTAGGCAGTGCTAAACGCAGTAATTTCTTTAGACTTGTGATTGTGCTCAGGTTCAGATGTTTCACTTTTAACCTAATGATTCTATAATCATTGTTGCTTTTAGGTTCGTGAGTCGTGATTATATCAAAGTTTCCTTTTGGCTCTTGTTTGCTGGGCATTCGTTTCCTGGATCTTTCAAGATTAATGTTTTAGTGCATGAAATTTCTTTATGCTTATCCCAAAAAGAGAGTTGTTCTGGTTATTGAGAGTTTTTGAAAAGTCTCTTAATCATGCATTAGGACTTTGTCATAGATTTTCTTGATTATGTCCTAAGATTTGAAGGGAAGATTATATGAGCATTTTCTTGTATTTACTATTGCAAGGGTCCTTTCTAGGCTTCCTTGTAGAGTTCTGGTCACTTGAATAAGATTGGGATGCTTTCTGTCCACATATAGGCTTCAAGAAACAGTTGCCCAGAAAGCAGTGCAGAAGGGTACCCATAGTATAGAGATCTTGTTTAAAAGTTTGATAAATTAGTTGCAAACAATTTTTTATTTTTTATTTATTTATTTTTGAAGGGGGCACATTAGAGGCTGTGGCCTTGGGGATTTAGCCAATTAGGTTAGCTTCGGTTGGTTAGTTGCAAGCAAATTTAGTTACACAAATCATGAATATTTATCATCTTGCATGCAACTTTATGTCTGTTTGGTGCATTTTTTTCAAGCTAAAAACTAATAATCAAAAAATTTAAGGTAAAAACATCCTTTTCTTTGCTTCTCAATGTGCCTGTTTGGCAGAGCTTAATTACAGCTTATTTCAGCTTTCAGCTTAATTTAAGCTATTCTGATATGTTTGGTTTAGCTTATAGCTTATAGCTTTTTGGAAGTCAGAAATCAGCTTATTCTTTGAGTGGGACATGAGATGCTTTAAGAATAAGCTGGAAATCAGCTTAAGCTGAAAGTTATAAGCTATAAGCTGTTTAGGCATAAGCTATAAGCACTTTCCCACAACTTTATCAAACAGGGCCAATAATCATCATTGTTTTCAGCTTTTATTAACCATTATTGTCTCATAGTAAACAAAACTCGTACTAAATACTTTGACATAAATTTCTAAAAAAGAAGTTATGGGTTCATAAGTTGCACCAAAGAGGGCCTTTCTACATTGCAATGGTATAAGAAGAATCAAAAAACAGATTATCATACATGTTGAAGAAATCTGCCAAAACATAATCTCACAACCTCCTCTGTGATCATGACAAAAAAAGAAAAAATGGCCTGCATGATATCAATTCCAATAATTTTTACTTGATCAAATTTGGATACCATCTGATTTGTACATTTCATATCTTATACTAATGTATTAATGAAATATCGAATAGTATTCGAAATTAGAAGCTCAAATTTAGTCATCGTAGCATTATTGATCCGGCCCCGATGGTAGGTAGAATCTTGTTTTCAGTGTTACCTGAATTTGTTAGGATGGTTCAAAGTGGTTTCAACTTTCAATATTATTAGGTACACACTTGTTTTTACTCAGATGGTTGTTGGAACAGAATTGAGCTAATATGTTTCGTGTAACCTTCTTCCTTCTTTCCTATCAAGAATGTAAAGTTTTTGAATCTTGTTTCAAGTGTATTTCTCATGATTATATTTGAATATTCTTTAGTTCTTTCTTTTCCAACTTTTTCCATGTGAAATTATGGTATTGAATCAATCCCTAATGATTTTATTTTTTAAATTTTTTTCTACTGAGATCATTTATGTAAAAAATATAATAAAAATTTCATAAGGATCGCATAATCATACTTACATAACTTCATCCTATTTATTTTTAAATACGTAGACAGTTTATTTTTAAAATTACACTTGTCAATTTTTATTTAAAATATATATATATATATATATTGATCAAATTATATGACTATGACTTTGATCACTAGAATGAGACTCGTCATGGGTCTTCCAGCGTAAATGTGTGAAATTCTTCAATCCACACTGTGTGGGCTAGAGAGAAGCAAACTACACATCATGATCATGTAACTTGGGCTATAAAAAAACAAGTAGTGGGTTATTCAAATTTGACAAGAATTAAAACGTATTCAAATTTAATTATTTATTATTCATAACAATTTCAAACGTGATTTAATCGAGCTAATTACAATTTAAACTTGTGCAGGTTAGCCGTGTAATGCACTTAAACTTATTGAGTGTAAAAATTTAATAAATTTCAAGATGTATTCGAGTTAAATTTGTTTATGATAACGAATCAATCGGAAATTATTTTTATCATATCAAACATGAATTAAACATAAATAGGTAGTTCCCTTTACAAACATCTCATAACCTATCTTAGTTTAGAAATTAAAAAGGATTTAAAAAATAAATTTAAAAGTCAAATGGGCTAGTTTGAATGTTCCACACAACAGTCGGGGGCAAATTTTGCTCAAGCCTCATGTTATTATGCATGTGTACAGAAATATTTATCTAACTTAAAAAAAAAAAATTTAAAAAAAATTTATTTTATTTGATAAACTAATTTTCAAGTGTAGGTCTCTAATTCTTCAAGTTTAGATCCCATTTAATAAATAAATAAAAAAAAAACTTCAAATTTAGTCTAAATGCTTAATTTGATATAACTCACTCCAATGGTAACAATCGAAACTTTTATCAACTCTTTTTAAAAACATTGAACTTATCTCAAAAGCTTTTGCTAACCAATTTTGATGAAAAAAATCATCTCCAATCCTTTATTTTTTAACAATTTCGTCAAGTAAGTTAACAAATGCTTGTTAAAATTTTGGTAAAAGATTTCGTTAATCCTTAATTTGATAAAAAAAATTTGATTTTATCTTGATTTGATACAAGTTTAATAAGGATTAGACCTCATTTTATCAAAATTTTCGTCAAATTTAAATTTGATGAAAGATTTGACCAAGAATTAGAGATGCTATAAAATATGCAAATATATAACAAAATTTTAAAAATAACTAAATCCCAAATGTTCTCTAGTTTCTCTGTCTATCAAGGATAAAAAATTAAAAATTAAAAATTAAAAAAAAAATCATGATGAATGATTAATCAATGAGTTTCGCTTCTCTCAATATACAAATCATATATTTGAGAAAAAGGGCAAATTACATATACCTCCCTCGAAATTTAGTTAAATTACAGATACCCCTTAAAGTTTCGGAAATTACAGATACCCCCTGAGGTTTATATTTTCATAACAAATTGTCCACTGAAATTTATATTTTTATAACAATTTGTCCCCTAATTTGTTATGCAAATATAACCTTCAAGAGGTATCTGTAATTTCTCAAACCTCAGGAAGGATATCTGTAATTTTACTAAATCTCGAGGGGGTATATGTAATTTGCCCTTTGAAAAAGAAAACATAATTCCAAAAGTAACTTTAATTTTGTTAGGTTCGACTAACTGAAAACTTAAAACATATCTCTCACGCAATTTGAGTATGTTTTCATTATTTACATGCTTATTTTTAATATTGATTTACTAATTTTCATGATTATTTAAGTTGTTTAAATTCGTTTCAACCAACTTGACTAAACATGCCCCAAGGACTCCGTTTTGCCCCCAATGACCGAGTCTTGGCTTCGCCCCTGCCAACAGTCTACAAATGACATACACCACAAACAAAAGAATTCCTTTAATCTCTAAATTTATTTGACTTGAACACGTGAGCATTTTTGTTAGAGTATACTATTTACATAATTACATTTCACTTTAAATCTCTCACTTTTTTGTGTTTTTAATTTTTTATTATTTTTTAGCATCTTAAACAGTGCGCTCTATAAAAACAAATTCAGAGTAGACATTCAAAAATTGAAACTTTAGATTTCTTAAATCACAACAAAAGAAAATTCTAATAAATTGATACCAATGTTTCAACAAAAAATATGCAAATACAAAGAATTTGACATAAATATATCTCATTCCTATCGCTGTGATGATAATATGAGACTTTTTATCATAGGGTCTAGTTCCACTAAAGTTAATTTGTGCTATAAGTTACAAAGTAAAATTCTAATTAGTCAATAAATAGGGAAAAAAAAAAAGATTTAATTAAACAAAAGATTTGAAACAAGAAATAAAATATATGAATATATACTTTACACTAGATTGTTGTCTACATAGTTATGTATGAGAAAAAAAAAAAAAAAAAAAAAATTGTATAAGGAGCCAACCGTTATAGCAACTCCCCAAAGCCACATTACTTTAAAAAAGCCGACGCAGCTTTCTTGTCGAAGCAACGAGACCCCAGACCTACAAGGTGACGTCATGCATGCGTAGAAATGGGACAATCCTTCCACGCGTGCAGGAAGAAAATGTAGAAGGAGTGAATTTAAACAGTTACCAGAATCATGCGGGGTGCCTTTATTAGACGGATAATTATCATTAATTGAATATTGGTCCAAACCCAAAAAAAAGGGTCAATCAAAAGACCGACCCAGATTCGACCTATTCAAACCAAATGGGCCAAGACCAAGAAGTGGCCAAGGGAAATTCTTCAAGTATTACTTGCTGAGGTCCATTGTTGAGGCAGACCCTACCTTAGCGCCGCCATTTTATTACGACGCCGCCTTTGTCACTTGCTAAGGAAAGGGAGCTGTAACAACTTCAATCTCTACAACTACTTTTTAAGACATAACAACTTTCGAAAGAGACCTCCTCCATACAAGATAATGTACAGACACTTGGCGCCAATAGTAAACACCGATGTACTAATAGCCAAGGGCTGATAGTAGGTCTAAAGCACATATAGCTTGGCGTAGATAGCAGGCTCCAGCACTTACTGGTTGGGGTTGACAGCAAGCACCAAATATGCCAATATACCACGGCGACCCCATAAAGATGGGAGTAAGATAGCTCGAAAGTAAGAGACTTTCTTTTCATATACCCAAGTCAAGGACCTGCCTTGGTTGTATAGGCAGGACCAAAAATGCCCATTTGGGCTTGGTATGAGGCACAACCCTTACTGTAGCCTATGCCCTAAGAAGTTAGAGAGTTTGTGGTTATGTGGTTAAGGGTGAAAGAGTCGTTGAGGTACAACTAATAGCATGTCATAAGTCCTGAGAGTACATGTTTTAGGAAACCAGATTAAGAAGGCAGGTGCGGTGACAACTAGGGCATCCACTACTAAGGTTCGTATCAAAAAGGTATTTGTTGAGGCTCGTGCCAAACAGATAGTATAGTGGTACCTGCTGAGGTTTTGTGCCAAACATATAGTACATGTCTAGGAATACATGTCTACCAAGGCTTGGTGGTTCAAGATGGAATATCCCGAGACACATGTCGCTACACTATTTGGCTAATTGGTATATTTTGATATCAAGAAAAAGTCTATAAATATGGCTTAATTCCCAAGGTTCAAGGAAGGATTTTTTTTTTTTTTTTTTTTTTGGGAGGGGGGGGATACGCTACCTACTTGATTACATTGTCATTTTCTTTTTTCTGAACCACTTGCTCCATTCTCACCTAGTTACTCACTCTCTGACCAACCTAGATTATTGATTCGTTAACATAGCTTTGCCTTTCTAAGTGATATTATGATTACTGTTTATTATGATTATATGAAAGTTAGTGTAATCAACAAAATACAATTATTTTAAGTTTGCTTAACATGTGTTCTACAAACACATTAACAAGACCTTATATATAATATGAGTTGGGTTTCTCTCACGTTGAGATCTCAACATGAGAGAATTGAGAGGCTTTTAAGGCTTACCACGGGTCTCGTTTCGATAATCCAAATTGTTCTTTTTGTAGGGATCTCAATATATATTATTCATGAAAAAAATTAGTTTGATCCAATAATTATAATTTTTTCATTTTATTACATCTATCTCCAAAAAAAATAGACGACAAATATAGTTTAGAAATAGACCGTCTATTTTTTAGAGACAAATGTAATAAAAAGAAAAATTCATAATTGTCAGGTTAACCTAAATTTTTTCATTGATGATATATATTGAAGGTTTTATAAAATAAATAATTTAAATTATTGAAACGAGACTTGTAATAAAGACTACGGGCTTCTCAAATTCAATTCTAATATGTATTCCAACAATTCAATGCAGTTTCCAAAACACAACTTTTTATTAAAAAAAATAATAATTATTTGTATTGTAATTTACTGAATGTCTCAAGTTCCCAACGTCAGAATCTCCAACGGTCTTGCCAAGGTATAAAGACAGGCATCTTTTTCCACAAAATGTTGAACAAAGCAAATGTATGTACATAGTGTCTCTATAAAATAATAGTTTTTGTCAATTTGAATGAAATAAATTATAAATATCACAAGAATTATATCAAATTATATATTCAATTTTGATAAGGAAGTCGAACAATTATAAGCAAACAAGAAGTTCATTAATCACAACAACTGGAATGCTATCCACCGAGTAGACCTCAAGAGCTCAACACGATTGAAATAGTACTGTTAATCTAATATTACTGGGGACTATTTTGAGAAGATGATTATAATCAGTTTTTTAGTAAAAAGCTACTTATAAACAGTTTTTTTGTGAGAGAGGAAGTAGATTATAAGCCCTGTTTGGTGCAGCTTAAAAGCTGCTTATTTCAGCTTTCAGCTTAATTTAAGTTATTTTGATGTGTTTGGTTTAGCTTATAACTTATAGTTTATACCTTTTTGGAAGTCAAAAATCAGCTTATTCTTTGAGTGGGGCAGGAGATGCTTAATTTATAAGTCAGAAATCAGCTTATGTTCATAGTTATAAGCTATAAGCTGTTTAGGTATAAGCTATAAGTACTTTCCCACAGCTCTACCAAACAGGGCCATAATCTAGGAAGTGGATTATAATCCACTTCCCAAAATAGGCCTGAACCACACTGATTTCGGCCAATAAATTTGTGCTGCTGCTAACAATTTTCTAGGGACACAAGAAAAAAATGAAAAAGAATCCCAACATGTTGTTCACTGATTTCATAACACTTTCCACTTTTTTTTTTTTTTTTTTTTAAATTTTTTTTACAATTTTCAAAATAGTTTTTACGAAAACCTTACATCAAACAATACCCAAGAGATACTTGTTGGCATTTGCCTAATAAAAATAAAAATAAAAATAAAAATAAAAAATTGCTTTGAAACAATTGCAAAAACCTTTTTCCCAAAGGCCATCCACAGGTGGAGGAGTATGATAATAAGCTATTAAAAACACATTAAAAGAATAACAAGTTGATCATTCAAGGATTAAGGCTACAATGAATCTGGTCTTCCAATCATAACAAAATTTAACAAACTCATTTGACTATAATCCGTAATTGCCGCTTTCCCCATTGATTTATTTTATTTTATTTTTAATAAAAAAAAATTATATTTGCCAATGCTAATAACATTGAAATAATGTGTTAATTAATTATTGATATTTTGAGTAATGAATGAATTGTTTACCCACATAATCAAATCTTTGCTTTCAATAAACAAATTCTGAAACCGTGTGGATTATCATTTTTTCAAGGCCCCAAAATGAGATTATTCAATCAGACTTAGGTGGATTTTGAGCCCCGAGTCATTAATTTATCTATATTTAAATTTTATTTTTACCTACATAGTTTAAAATAATGAAATGCTCACTAGTGGTTACGTAATATATGTGCTATTGTGTAATCAACTTGTTGGAAATTGGGTTGGATTTGACCCGACCCATAACCCATGGACCGTCCACATGGGTGGTAGATAATTCACACTATTTAATAAATAAGATAATTAAGAGAATTATTTTTTAGGTATTTGAGTTGTTGTGGGAGACTATAACTTTACCTCTATCAAGAGAGAATCTCTATATATTTGATATAGAGGAAAATAATAATATATATTATTATTGGTATGCAAGTTTATCCGAAAATCTCTTGTAGAAAAAGATTTCTCTCTGTGTTATTCCCTCTTAGGTCTATAATGACAGCTTCTCAATTTATGACAAAGAATTTTTCAGATAAGACTCATAATTCAAACATCCGATCCAAATCATTTTCGTTTCAAGTAATATGATTACTTGCATCTTTTCTTTCAAATTTTATAATCCTTGATTTCATTTAAAATAGTTGTGCGACGTTAAAAAATATGCATAGATTGGAGAGACTAGAGAAACCTCACGATATTGTGGACTCATCTCTTATCTCTATTTTGTGTATCATTTTTTTCAACCTAGTTTTGTACACTTAAAGGCATAATACATAATTATCTATGATTTATGTTGTCTGGATCATATTTAATCTCTTAATTTTGAGAAAATATAAGGAAAACATTTCAGCTCTTATCGGATATCAGTTCATGATGAATTTTCAAAGTTGGATATAAGTATTATTTGGTTCCATGGAATAATTTTAGGCAAGAATGAAATGATTATTCATAAACCTTTCAATAGAGTTTAGGGACTAAATTTTTTGTGACTAAATTTTTTGTCCCCCAAAGTAAAAATTTTATTGTAAAAAATATTAGGGAACTAATTATAGTTGTCATATGAGTCATTACAAAAAGACTATCAAAAAAAGAACATTTTGCAACAAAATTTTTAAAAACGTCACTAATTAATGTACTTTTAGGGTAAAACAATTTCTTGTCAAAATATTTACTTTTTGAAATGAAAATTTTGGTCCTAAAATGATAGTGATTTGTTACTAAATGTTCAATTTTATCACTAAAAATATAAATAATGACACTTTTGACAATTAAGATATTTGACTCTTAAATTTTTATCTCTAAAACCTTAATTTGTTAGAGCATCTCCAACGGTAGTAGACATTTTGCCTATCTAAATATTATTATAAAGTATATATTTTATTTTACCTATCAACTGTTTTATGTTTGTACTTCAACCATGCTCTTTATTTTAGCTATTTATTCAAATACTATTAATTTTATAGAATGCCACGTCAACAACAAAGATGGAGGGAAATGATCCTAATGATTGAATACATTTTGCCTAGCGTTGAAGGCTAGCTACAAGTAGCTAGTGAATATGAGTTAAGTCAAAATACCTATTCATATGCCTAGTGCATTGGAATTGAAAAAAGTGAATCACACTAGGCATTTTAACTAACAAGTATTATATGCCTAGTGCATTGGAGATGCTCTTATAATAAATGGTAACATTTGTCTTAAATTGGTCAATGATGATTCTATTTGCAATATAAATTCCTACCTAATCAAATATGAGAATGAGTATTCCAACTTAATAACTATTTCATTTCAATCTCATTTTAACAAACCAAACACAATATAAGAGCTAGTTTTGAAGGCTAAACTCTATATGAAAATGAGAAAAGCAAAAAACAAAAAACAAAAACAAAAACAAAATTAAAATAAAAATAATAAATAATAAAAAAAAAGAAAGAAAGAAAGAAAGAAAAGAGGCAATATGTATGTGTAATGGAGTTGTGAGAGCTGCAAAATGTGCAAATTGGGATTTGAAAAGTGTAAACAAAGTACAAGTGCACATGTTAGCCCACAAAATCATATAGATTTGGACAAGCTTCTCGCGGATTGTTTAATTTTATTAATTTTTATGTTATTTTTGCAAATGATCTTTGATTAACATATGAACTGGCATGACCGACTAATCTCTCTGACATTGAGATCAACAAATGTGTGTCATTTACAGCTAGTACTATAGTACTTAACTTGTTAATCCAGGAATTAAAGAGCTCCAACTTTTTGATGACAGCTAAGGATTGAGGTGGAAAGCGGCATGGAATTGATTCAATGTTAATTTGCTTAATCAAAGTTAATTATAACAGTTGGATTTGCAAGTTGATCATATGCTCTTAAACTTAGAGTGAAGGGTCACAAAATGGGATTAGATTATTACAACTTGATGAAAAAAAACTAAGAAATGGCTTATGATGTTGCTAAACATCCTTTATCCCACTTTCCTATGTCTCAAATCAATATTAACTATTCATTCAATTTGAAACAACTGGCAACATTGCAAATAGTCAACTTGTTAGAGAGAGATAATGTCGTTGGCTTATTTTTTTTATGAAGAAAAATATCATAAATGCGAGATTAAATTTAAGCCAATTATCAAACGATTATGTTGACGGTTCTTTTGCCTCAATGCAGAGGATTTCAAAATTGCCAAGTGTAGAGAAAAGAAAAATTTTAAAAAGAAGGAGGGAGACGGAGAAAGATGATTGAGTGAACTGTCGGGGTGATTGAGTGAAACTATTAATTTACCTCTACTCTTATGCTTTGAAAATGAAGTGCATAAAATAAAGTGTAGAAAATTTACCTCTACTCCTATGTTTTGAAAATAAAGTGCATAAAATAAAGTATAGAAAATTAAGTGCAGGAAATATAAATGACAAGAAAAAAGAAATCAATTGTCTTTGATTTGAGTTCTGGATCCTTTACAAGGTAGCCATGAATAACTATTTATGGGCAAACATTTGTAGGAAAAAAACTACCTACTACCCTATTTTCCCATCTTCATCATTGTCTTACCATATGTCTCTCTAACTTCTCCACTTTACTTCATGTTCTTCCACATTATGATCCATGATCCTTCTTCTTTTCACATGTATTTAATGATTCATAATTTCTCATAACCTCCAAATGAGTAGGAGAGTGTCATGTGTCTTGCAATTTATTAATAATAATAATAATAATTATTATTATTATAGATTTATGGTGCCAACATTACCCCCACGACTCTTTAAGAATGAGGTGTCCCAAATTCTTGAAGAGTTGTATATTTATGCCAATATAGGCCTTATTTGACAATTAATTAATTGCTACTTGAAGGGAGGCACATGTGCAAAGGTCCTCTTGTCCCATGATATGCATTGAAGGTGAACATAGAACCAAACATATGTTTTATAAGCCTTGACAAAAAACGAAAACCATCTTTTAAATGTGTTTACTACATACATCAAAGACTAACAAAGCTTCGAAGGTGTGCAAGAATTGCAAATTTTATTCTTCATGCAGCTTCATGAAGGAGCAATATTCATCTATCAAGGCAATGAATCAAACAAACAAGAAAGAAAGAAGGAAAAGAAAAAAGAAAAAAGGGGAACATGTAAAGAACTAGCTTCATGAAGGAGCAATATTCATCTATCAAGACAATGAATCAAACAAAAAAACAAAAAAAAATAAAAATAAATAAAGAACATGTAAAGAACTAGCTTCGAGGCATATTCTGCTTTAGCAAACCCACATATTTTCGTATATGGTTTTGCAAACAAAAGGACTATCCAATATATGGTTGATTTTCAATTTTCGAAGCTTGAATTTTTACTCGAAGCCTTGTTTAAAGTTCGATTAAAGTAGTACAAAGTTTTTGAAAATCATTTACGCTGGGCAAACCAATAATTGGCTTTTATTTTATTTTATTTTTTTTACGAATGTAGTTTTATTAAACTGTAGTTGGCTTTGTATCTTCGAAGGATGCCAATTATAAATTTTAACTTGCAACCGCCATAATTGACTACTAAAAATGGCCATGAAAAGTTTAAATTGATCGACCATTATTTTACTCTCTTAACGCAAAATTCAATGAACATACTTCTAGAACTTTGATATTTTGCTAACCATTTTATCAAAATCAAGTTTTAATATGATCCGCAAATCCAAAATAAATTTTGAACAACAAAAGCCATCACATGAAGGAGCTTTGAAAATTCACGTACCTTGACATCTTGAACAATCTCAAAAAATTCGGACTCATGAATATTGGGTTGTTCATCATTCTTAGCCATGTTTGGCTTGAGAACATGTTTTTTGACCACTTCAATTTCATTATTTCTTGGTCTAATGGACTGTTTTTCTATTTTAGCTATTAATGGCTTAGGAAAATCCTTCATTGGCATGTGAGTTCCCTCATTTATTGGCCTAATAGGCTGTATTTCTATTTTAGTCATTAATGACTTATGAAAAACCTCCATAGGCATGTTGTTTCCATAGTTTGACTATCTAAGAATGGGTTTTTCAATCTCCCAAGCCTTATATGGAACATTATTTTTAACGATTCTTGGCTCAACAACATGCTCTTTAACCATGATACTTTCATAAGTTGACTCTTTAAATTTGAGTTTTCCAACCATTAATGACTTGGAAAACTTTTGAAAAAATTCACCAATTCCGACCATTAAAGTCTCGGTTAAAGATTTGATAGTGAGAGTTGACAATTCATCATTCCATTGACGAATTTCCATATTGAATTTATGAATTTCTCCAATTAAATCGTGTTTTTTTTCTTCCACTAAATAATATTGTAATGGATGGACGTTTGTTTCATCAAGAAAATGGATCTCTTCTTGAAAATCCAAAATTCTTTGTTTACGTCAAAAAATTTCATCTAGGCTATTTGAAATGGACGAATCCAATTCATTTTTAATTTCTTACACTTAATGTCCCATTGGACTTACCAAAAATTGTTGACTTATTTTTCCTACGAAGGAAAATATCATAAATGCAAGCGTGTTAGTAAGGATTGAAAAATCCTTACAGATTAAATTCAAGCCAATTATTAAGCGATTGTGTTAATGGTTCTTTTGCCTCAATGAAAAGGACTTCAAAATTGCCTAAGTATAGAGAAAAGAAAAATTAAAAGAAGGAGTGAGACGGAGAAAGATGATTGAGTCAACAATCGGGGCGATTGAGTGAAACTATTAATTTACCTCTATTCCTATGTTTCGAAAAGGAAGTACATAAAATAAAGTGTAGGAAATTAAGTGCATGACAAGCAAAATAGAAATAAATTGTCTTTTATTTGAGTTCTGGATCCTTTACAATGTAGTCATGAATGGATATTTATAGGCAAACATTTGTAAAAAAAAAAAAAAAAAAAAAAAAAACTACCTACTACACTATTCTCCCATTTTCATCTAATTGTCTTGCCATGTGTTTCTCTAACTTCTCCACTTTACTCCATGTTCTTACACATTATGCTCCATGATCCTCCACATTCTCTATCATCTTTTTACATGTCTTTAATGATTCATAACTTCTTATAACCTCCAAATGAATAGAAGAGTGTCACATGTTCTGTAATTTATCAATAATAATAATTATAATAATTACAGATTTATGGTGCCCACAAATGTATAATGTCTTACCACTTTCTGACCGAAGTAATTGAAGAAAGTAAATAATGAAGAATGTGATTGTTACAAAATAAACTTGTAGTTAGCCCAATGACCTACACGGTTGTATGTATGGTTAGTTCTTATACCATTTGTAATGTTCAAGAAAGTGGGCTTACTACTGAACAATGCTTAAGCCAAATTATTTAATTGCAAACTAGTAGTCTTTTATAAATCCAAAATCACCTGTACAAACAGTTGGGGGCATCACAATTTTTATCCAATGGGGTCATTCTAAAAAAATTCAACACAATGCAAACTATTTACCTAATTTTAGAATATTTAAATTGTTAATTAGTCCAATTGGAACCATAATTAAAAATTAATTTTTAAGTTGACTTATGGGTTGAGTTGACATCATTTCCTATAATTTGGTGTCACCCTTGGACCATCTCCAACTCTGAACTAAATCTGGCATCAAATTTAAAATTTGGTAAAAAAAGCACTTTTTCATGCTCCAATGGTTTCACCAAATTGATATCAAATCGAGATTTCACCAAACGTTTCAGCAAAATGAAGACATGCTCTGCATTTCATCAAAACACTGTGCATGACCGTTGGGGGAGAGCAACCGGTCGACTGGTCGGTTGACCAACCGATTGACCACCAAAAGGTTCAAACAGTTCCAAAAAAAGGTCAAACAGTTGAAAAAAAAAAATTTTTTTTTTTGTCTTACCGGTCGATCACCAAAAGGTTCAAAAAGTTTAAAAAATAAAAAAAAATAAATAAATAAATAATTTTTTTGGCTTAACCGGTCGACCAACCGGTTATCCCGACACAGATTTGATGAAAATTTGATGACAATCAATCGTTAGAGCACTCAATATCAGATTGAGGAAAAAGTTATTTTTTTACTCAGATTTAATAAAAACTTTGATTCAAGGTTGGAGATGCTCTCATATACAAATTTCTTATGTGAGACGAGAGGATGGGAGAGAATCCTATAACAAATTTTCAAATAGTCATATTTAGGTACAATTTTGATTTATAAGGCTCTAATTATCTAGCTTTGAATGTTTTAGGGAAGCTCGAAGACAATTTTAAAAAAAAATCTTTCTCGTTTTTTTTTTTTTTTTTAAAAATAAATTGTAAAAGAACATGATTATATAGGGAGGGAGATTTGGTGACAACCATAGAAATCACACAATCAGGTTGGACATATGAGAACTCGACCACTAGACCACTAGATTCTCATAGTCCCTTAGAAAAAATATCACTTGAGATAGTTTTCTTTTTAATTTTATTTATTTATTTTGCTCAGTTGAATTTTGAGTTAATTACTTAATAGTTTTATTTACAAATATTATGATAACTTGGATTCTATTTAAGATTTTTTGAACCAATAAATCTTATTTAATAAAATTGAGATTATTATTAATTTTTTTCAATTTTTAAAATTAAGAATATTATCAATTTAGTATAGTAATGTTCCAAATATTTGTTTCACTAATTGAGAAAAAAAAAATAGAACATGATATTAAACGTTTTTATCCTTCTACTTATTGATTTGATTCAACTATCTAATAAAACCGAGAACGTTATCCGTTTTTTTTTTTTTTCAGTTTTAAAACTAAAAACATTATCAAATTTTTCAGATTTTTTTTTTTTTTTTTTTTTTTTTTTTTGAACATCAATATTCTATCATCATGCTCTTTTATATATACAAAATTTTCAATTTTACACAAAAAACATAATTCAATTTTTTCCAAAAAAAATATATATATATTTTTTGCACATAATTTTTTTAATTTTTTTCAATTTGAAAGTTTTAAAAATCAAAATAAATGTCAAATTATCATGTTCCTTTATAGATAATCATAAATAATAAACAATCATTATTTAAAAGACAATTTCGATTATTAAAAATTTAAGGAAAACTTACCAATAAGTCTCATATACAAAGTTCAAGACCCATCTAATCTTCAAACAAAACATTTGCACCAATTAGTCTTATATATTTTTAATTGTTACCAAAAAAATCTTTTTTTTTTTTATTTAAAATTTACAGACACTGTTACATCCTACTACTGTTGAACTTCCGTCAAACGGTCACCGGAGACTCGTTGGAATGTTCAACATTACCAGGAAGTCGTCGGAGTATCGCCGGAAGTTCACTGGAGTGTTAAGAACGTTAATGGAAGTCGCCAGAATGTTTAAAACATTCACTGGACGTTAAGAACATCATTGGAGACTCACCAGAATGTTTAAAATATTGCTGGAAAAAAAAAATAAATGGAGAAATTAGAGCAAAAAAAATAGCAAAATGTGCTAAATATTGATAAACTAAAAGAAAAAAAAAAATGGAACGACAAAAAACAGCAACAATGGGAAAAACATATGCTATTTTTCAATTTTTGTAAAGTTTAAGCAAATAATCTCCAATATTGATTAAATTGAAAAGTAAGTTTTGAAACTGTAAAATGTTACCGTTTTAAAGCAAAAATCTATTAAGCATTTATCCTTATTAATCAAACTGAAAAACATGTTATGAAACTACAAAATTTTACAGTTTTATACCATGATTCATTCCAACACCAAAAAAATTTGAAACTATTTCAAATTTTACAATTTTAAACCATGATTCATTCCAGCACCAAAAAAATTTAAAACTACAAAATTTTACAGTTTTCATCGCCTGTAACTAAAACTTGAAAACAATTTGTTCAAAACTTGAAAATTTTCTCCATTAAAACAGAAAAAGAGAAGTGTATAGCAGAGAAAATGTAGAAAAAAAATAAGAGATCGAAGGAGAAAGGTAGATATAGAGAGAGGATTGTATTCCGACAACTATTTTGTATTTAGATATAGCCAAATCTGATATAGATCTACTCAGATCTAAGTCGATCTACTCATCTTCTTCGTCGGAAACATATCTTCTTTATTGTTGGTGAGGGTAAAGTAAGGAGTCGGCGATCGGTAGTTGCCGGTGAATCTTAATCGATAGTAGTCGTCGGTCGCCGGTGACTATATATCGGAAAGAGAAAAAGAAGAAGTAAGATATGGTTACTCGTCAACGATCGCCGGAAATCACAAAGAGCAAAAGAGGCAGAAAAGAAGAGAGGCAGAGAAGAAGAATAACGTTATAGAACTTTTGGGTATAAACAAAAGGTTATGAGACTAAATAGATGACATGTTTTTCAAAACAGACTTCTTGGTAATTTTCCCAAAATTTAATGGGACTTAGTTGGAATTGTTGAGTTTAGCTATGATGCTTGATGCTCAGCCTTGTTTTTATTGATGGAGGTTTTCACTTGTATTTGTTTCTTCATCAATAAAATCTTTTTTTGTTGATAAATAAATAAAAAAATTAATGGGACTTAAAGGTCCAAAAAATCTTAGTTAGGACTTAATGAATTATAAATTTATAAATTAGAATTTGTATGTAAATACCCTTAAATTTATAATGTAAGGGTTTTTAGTCCAAAAAATGAAGAAATAAATATATGCTATTAATAAAAATTGGAATAAGTGTAAGGATTATATTTTGACATTGTTGAATTAAAAATTTTGCGTCTAAATTTATTTATTTATTTATCATTTGAAATGCATGACAAAAGGAGAGGGAGAGACAGAGAGAGAATGAATGAAACTTGATAATTTTTATTGGAATAAATTCGTTCAACTTCTTTCTTGTTTACCTTTTTTCTATACTACTGATCAATTTTAAAATATGAAGAAAGAAAGACAAGTGGGAACTGAGAAATTGAGCAGAGCCTTCAAAGAGAGAGATCCAATGATCCTAGCCCCCTCTCTCTCTTCCTTGTCTCACCTTCTCACCCACTTTCTGACTCACATTTTATTATTATTATTATTATTATTATTATTATTATATTGACATCCATACTAAGGATTACGACCTGCTTATCAACCCCATATGCCAACTCATGTTCAATGCACATCTAACACTTCATTATCTTCACTGAACTTACCTACATGACATGCATGCACCTCTTCCATCTCTCTCTCTCAAAATCACTCTCATAAACCATAGTTTTAATTTTTAACAAATTATAAATTTGTCTCTCACTTGAATTGTTCTTATTATGTTAGTTTGACATATTCTGTTTTAGATTTTAAAATTTCACTATTATATGTTACAATTTTTTTTTTTAATCACGCGACTTAAAATTGTAATTTACTTAAAATGTGACAAGATTTCCACCATTACGCGGTTTAAAGTCGTATTTTACCTAAAGCAAACACGATTGAGGCAGAGACAAGTGATGTAACAAATGCCTATAGGGGATTCATGCATGTGATCTACCCATATTCATTAATGCAAATATTAGATGTTACATGTTAAACTCATTTATGATGAATAATAAATAAATAAATATAAAAAGTTCTAGGGCAACAGTCACATGAGTTATTCAAAATTCAATCTTTGATTATTCTTCAAATTTGATTAGAGATATTTTGTCTCCAAATTCTTGTCCACTAATTTCAACGTATTCTTAATCGTACGATATGATAAAAATCTCCAAACACAATTACACAGGGTTTGAGAGATTAAAATTCTGAAAACAACCCAAGGGTGGGTGGTATTGTGGTTAAGGCTTGGGGTTTAAGCCCCAAGGTCACAAGTTCAATTCCCTCTCCCTTGGGCCAATCTCCTGGGCGAAATACAGTTGATTAGGAGGTTGGACCTCAAGTTGTCTAATCAGCACTTGGTGTAGGTTCAATGCTTCCTCGCTGTGCGAGTCCTGATTTAGGCAGAGCTTGTCTTGGGAGGTCGGGGCAAGTTCTCAGATTATAGTCTCCTCGCTCGGAACGGCTAACAGAACACCCTGGTGATCTCTGCAAGGGGCGCTGCCTTGGACCTGCGGAAGAGTATGGAGGATTTTCCAGTAACAAAAAAAAAAAAAAAAAATTCTGAAAACAAAAAGAAAAAATCCGTGCCTTAAAAGTTGGTTTACATCTAGTAGATAATCAACCCTCGTACTCAATGCATTTAACCATGCATGTAATGTGGATTGCTTCCCAGTTGGTTTGTGGTATCTGACAATATGTCATCAACAATTTTATCAACCATGCATGTACTCAATAAATTAAAGCATTTTTAGATTGGGATTTTGGCTCAATTCTGATAACCAAACTCTCTCATCACAAAAATTGTTTAGAAAAGTCGTATGGTGTGAATGTTGTTATCTATGGCATTCTCTTATGATATTCTCTATTGTGTTAACACAATTTTCAAATTGAGCCTACTGGTTTTTAACCAATGTGCATGAACAAGAGTCCACTAACTATAATTAATTAATTAGATATAATTGAGTGTGTGTCATAATTTTGACTGTCAGAAGCATTTCCACACCAGTGGCCCAGTGGGTGATTTGTGGCAGTTACATGTTTTTTGAATTATTTTTATTTTTAAGATCCATGCAGGGATTTGTTCACTAAGGTGGTGGTTGATAAAATTGAAAATTAAAAGTTAAAAATTGAATGTTAGATTTATTAAGTTAAAAAATTATTTGATGAAAGTTTAAAGGATCAACTAAAAAAGTTATTTGATATGTACAATATTAAGTATAAAATTTGTTAGTTTTAAATTATATCTTTCAATTTTTCTATTGTGATTGTGATGTGGAGGTGGATGAGGTGGTCATGACAATGGCGGTGGCTATGGTGCCAATGAAAACGGTGGTGGAGATAGAGGGAGGTGACAATAGTGGTGTAATAATGGTATTGTGGCAGTGGAATATGGTTGTGGATATGACAATAGTGGCAATAAAGGTGAAAGGTTGTACTAGTTGTAGTGATGGCATAATTTTAAATAATAGTATCGGGATATATATCAGTATTACAATCATAAATCGACTGATATTGAAGGGTAACGAATAATATTGACTAATTTGTCAATGAGTAACACTAACAGAATGCTAAATGCCCGTTACGTAACAACTGATACTGTTGGAAATTGTCAAACAATAGAGTTTCTATAGAATTTTCCAATGTGCATTCTTCTCCAAAACAGAGACAATATATAAATACTATTACATCCTAAAATTGGGTCCTAAAAATAGGAAAACAAATCATTTCTATATTTATATACATGATTGCTTAGCTAACCGGATTTCTAGGATCAATTAGAATCAATCTAATATTGTGTACAGCTCATGCACACACTCCCCCTCAAGTTGGTGCATAGATGTCTATCATGCCCAACTTGTCGATTATACCATGAAACACCTTCCCTGAAACAGCCTTTGTGAGCATTTCAACCAGCTGACTCTTGGACTGAATAAATGGAAATTGTATAATATTTTCATTGAGGTTCTCCTTGATGAAATGGCCATCAACTTCAACATGTTTAGTGCGATCATGTTGAACAGGATTTTGTGCAATCTCAATGGCTGCCTTATTATCACGGTGAACAGGAGGTAGTGTGTGCCTCCCTTTTTGGCATGAACATGCCTTGATTTTATTAGGGTGAGGTTGTGAAATCTGCTACCTACCTCATCAATCGAACACCTTCTCGAGTAATAGACTTTCAAACTCCTCAACAAAAACTGCAATCCTTACTTTCAATTCCCCATCTTCCAAATTTTTAACCGCGAGTTTTTGGATGTACCGTGTACGTTCACATCCCAAAAATCTTACGAAACAAACTTGATCCATGTGCAAAATGATGTGTCTTTGTTGGTCATTTTGACTTCCAAAAAGGATACAGATGCTATGATCCACAAACCCAAAAGCTCCATGTGACTCTTGATGCCTCTTTCCTTGAATTAGAGCCTTATTACTCCGGGGGAGTCTCTAGGAATTCTCTTCAGAAGGAGAGCTCAAGTGAAGAGAATGTTCAACAAGAGAATGGCAGAGGTGATGAGTTTATTGAGTTAGAAGAGGTGAATGAATTTTTTAAGCAACAAGGTTATAATGATGTGCAACAAGGCTGTGATCAAAACCATGAAACGGAGAGTGACTCATTAATTTCTCCTGAAGAGGCATTGGTTTTACCTGACATAATTGAATCATCATCAATACCCTCATAGTTGCCTCCGTCTAAACCATTAACTGAAGAGTCAACCCAGAATGTTCCTCCTCAGGTAACTACAAATCCTGTGTTTGGAGAGTCTAATGAAACATATGTTCCTGCAGAAAATATAGCTCCTAGATATCCATAAAGATCGAATAGGGGAGTTAAAAAAAAAAAAAAAAACCCCAATATGAACCTGATCCTAAAGCCAAGACCAAATACTCAATTAACAACTATGTGTACTCTCATAGGTTGACTGAATCGTATGCATTTACTATTAATCAACTATCCATGGTTTCTATTCCTAGTAATGTGCAGGATGCATAAGCTGATCCAAAATGGAGAAAAGCGATAAACGAAGAAATGGAGGCTTTGCAAAAGAATGCCACTTGGGAACTTGTTCCACTATCTGAAGGAATGAAGACAATTGGATGTAGATGGGTGTTCACAGTGAAACTCAAACCAAATGGAAGTATTGATAGATATAAAGTCTGGCTAGTTGCAAAGGGGTATATGCAAAGGTATGGAGTAGACTATTAGGATACTTTTGCACCAGTAGCCAAGATCAATACAATTTGCATTCTTATATCTATAACATTAAATCGAGACTGGCCTCTGTAACAATTTGATGTGAAAAATGCTTTCCTCAATGGAGATTTGGAAGAAAAGGTCTACATGGAGCTACCACCCGGAGTTAAAAGTAATTCTTCATATAAAGGTGAAGTCTGTAAATTGAAGAAGTCATTGTACGGGCTGAAACAGTCACCTAGAGCATGGTTTGGGAGATTCTCGGCTACAATGAAGGAGTTCGGCTATAAGCAAAGTAACTTAGATCATACTTTGTTTATAAAACACAAAAAAGGAAAAGTAATAGCTTTAATTGTGTATGTTGATGATATAGTCTTGACAGGAGATGACCCATGTTAAATGAAAGCTTTACAGGAGTATTTAGCCACTAAATTTGAAATGAAGGATCTCAGGCAACTTAAATATTTTTTGGAAATTGAGGTAGTGTAACAACCCTCGTACTGATTACCGATAAACTACTGAATTAACTACTGGTTACTGCTAAACTGAACCGATAATGACTGATAATTGAATTAACTGAAGTACTGAATGGACTGATTGAAATCGAAACTGAAACTGAATAAGTTTATCTATTGAATCGCATATTGCATCTGTTTGATTGATTGATTATCTGTTTGAATTCATATGTTTAAACTGCTAATTGAAGGCCTTATCGGCGACCGAATTAGGAACCGTTTAGAGTTTCGAGGTCAGTATAATATTTGTGATTTAATGGTATATTTATCTGAAAATTGATTAGGAATGATTAAATTAGATTAAATTAAGTCAATTAAAGAAGTTGCCATAATTGCGGTATTGCCATTGAGTGGCTTTTGTTTATTCTTATCATTGTAGAGCCTTATACACTTAATTAAAACAACTTTTCCTTAGCCAAATTGAGAGCCCAACCGACCCTTAGAAAGAGAGAGGTTAGGAGAGTTGATTTCATCTCTTTTTGCTTGGCATTGCTTGAAGAATTGAAAGATTTATAACATAGATTGGTAAATTGAGACTTAGGTAAGTGAATCCATCTTCTTCTTGTTGTCTTTGAGTTCCATCTTGCATGTATCATGGTGATAGAGAAGTTAAGTCATGAATTTGCTCATATATGTTGAATTGGAACTCCATTGTTGCATGCATGCTTGAATTGGTGCATTTTGAATTGAATTCATGTTGGAATTGTACATGCATGTCCATGTTTAAGCCAAAGTCCATGTTTTCATTTTGTTTTCCAACTATTGAGCTCATTAGAGCAAGATTTGAACCTTGAATTTGGTTAAAAACTCATGCATTACATGTTTTGAAATTGTTCTTGAAAATGGGTTTGAATTTTGGATTTAATTGACTCATCTTTGGGGCTTGGATTCATAAATTGGCTTTTGAAACTTGTTATACATTGTTTTGGGATGTATTTTCTAGAATTTGGGCCCAAGAGGTCGAGAATTGAGTTGAGAATGCTTGGTTTGAGCTTGGAAGGCAAATCTGAAAATTCCAGATTTGGCTTCTTCGCTCGAGCGAAGGATTCCTCGCTCGAGCGACCAACGTTTCCTCTGAGCCACGCTCGAGCGAAGGATTGGTGGCTCGAGCGTAAAAATCGAGCATCCAGTACTTTTACTGTTTCATCAGACCGCTCGAGCGAAGGATTGTTCGCTCGAGCGAAGCCTTTGATTTTGCAACCTCGCTCGAGCGAAGGAAGGCTCGCTCGAGCGAGACCCCTGTTTTCAGCAACTTTTGAAAAATGCCTTCCAACTGTATTTTTGCATCCTCATCCCATCCTAGGCGTTCTTAGGCCTAGTTTAAGGCATCTTAGTGAGGATTTAGACATAGAACCACACCGAGAAAATTTAGGGATTTAATTATCATCCTTCCCGACTGTGAAACTTAGTGTGTGTTCTATTTGTTAACTGTTTAGGGTTGGCTCTCGAGGACGCGCTCTAGCTGCTATTAGCCCAATCTCTGTGAGTAACGATTGTGTAAAGATACGTTCAAAATGGTTATCTTTTGAATCTTGGTCGAATCATTTATTGAACGATATTGTTCTTGAATGAATGTATGTCTGTATTCAGATTGTCTTTGTGGCATCCTTAGCACTTCTTATCTTGTTACAAAGCTCTGTCGGTTCCTTGTAGAACCATCTTGTCTTGATTGATGGTCATCATTCTTTGTTGGATGCATTAAGGCCCGGTCCTTTTGGACCTACTGTTTATAGGCTAATGGGTGTACCACATATGACTAATTGACTGTAATACTGAAAGACCGAAATACTGTTTAATGAACTGATTTCATTACTGTAAGGACATTCATTTATAACCTCTTTACGCTTTATGTTATTCACTGGGCTTTAGCTCACTGTTTATATATATATGTAGGTTCTCAGCAGCCAGACCGGAGCTAGGAGCGTGGGTCGGTCCCCAGTTTTGTCAAGCCAGCCTATGTGCCTCACTACGAGGTTCCGAGTTGCCATGCTATGGCTTGGGGTGTTTTTGTGTCCCCATCGGTCTCCTTACTGTTTTGTACTACTGTATAGGCATCTCTTGTCTTCTTTATCTTTATCGAGGGATTAGGTCCCGTACTGAATGTTTGTATATGATTGTATAGACTGTATGTAGACCGTACTGTATGAATGCATGAAAAATGTTTTTGGCATACAGATTTTCACAGCTCAATGGACACTAGTTACTTACTGTATTAGCTTCCGCCAGGCCCTGTACTCTGTTTAACTGTATTACTGTTCAGTAGGCCTTCGATAATCTCGGATTACTGGCCAGTTACAATGCTAAACCCATAGGGCCGGGTTTGGGTCGTGACAGGTAGCAAGATCGAAACGCGAAGTTTTTCTTTCATAGAGAAAATATGTGTTAGATCTTCTAATCAAAACCAGAATGCTTGATTGTAAACCAACAAAGACACCCATAGAAATGAATCATGTGCTCGAAATTCTCCCCAATCAAAACCCAACAGACAAGGGTCGTTATCAGCGATTAGTTGGAAGATTAATATACTTATCATATACAAGGCCAAATATAGCATATGCGGTGAGCGTTGTGAGCCATTTCATGCATGCACCAAGTGAAGCACATATGGAAACGGTCTATCAGATCTTAAGATGTTTCAAGAGTGCTCGAGGAAAAGGTTTGTTGTTATTCAAAAATGGTATCTCTAACATTGAAGGATACACAGATTCTGATTGGGCAGGTGATCCGACAACCAGAAGGTCCACATCTGGTTACTTTACTCTTGTGGAAGGTAATCTTGTCACTTGGAAAAGTGAGAACCAGAAGGTAGTAGCAAGATCAAGTGTTGAAGCCGAATTTTGAGGTATGGTTCATGGTGTATGTGAATTGATATGGATAAGGAATATACTGAGGGACTTAGGGATTGACTATGCAAAACCTATGAATCTTCACTGTGATAATAAGGCAGCCATTGAGATTGCACAAAATCTTGTTCAACATGATCACACTAAACATGATGAAGTTGATCGCCATTTCATCAAGGAAAACCTCAATGAAAAGATTATACAATTTCCATTTATTCAATCTGAGAGTCAACTGGCTGATATGCTCACAAAGGTCGTTTCAGGGAAGGTGTTTCATGGTATAATTGACAAGTTGGGCATAATAGGAATCTATGCACCAACTTGAGGGGGAGTGTGTGCATGAGCTGTACACAATATTAGATTGATTCTAGAAATCTGGTTAGCTAAGCAATCATGTAAATAAATATAGAAATGATTTGTTTTCCTATTTTTAGGACCCAATTTTAGGATGTAATAGTATCTATATATTGCCTATGTCGAATATTTGACTTTGATGTTCTTCAATAATTTGTAGTTGATTAAACTTATTCTTAAGTTTTTCTTTAAGTTTACATTTATTAGAATAATGACCCTTTTTTTTTTTTTTACAATTGTAACAAGTAACATCTTGGGTAGATTTTGACTTCTTAAAATGATTAGTTTGTTTGTGATATTTCTTTTTTGGTTTAGCATAATACTTATCAGGTGATTTGGTAGATGAATATTTCTTCCTATAATTAGCAGAGTATTTGTGTGAAGATCTCTTGTCATTATGTCTGCGTCGTGATGGTGCAACAGGAGATAGATCATATTGTTCGCAGAAATTTCCTAATTCATATTTAGCTTTCTGTATATCTTTAGTAGCTTTTTGACTAAGCTTCAAATCTATACACATTTTTAATTCTTCTTTTTGAATTGTACTAATGATGTCACCATAAGTTAGATTATCATATTCTATAATATCGGTAGGTTGACTAAGAACATCTCTAATCTTATGGGCAAAAAGACTCGGTAATCCATTGATAAATTTCTCTTTCCAAAATGACTTAGTGCAATCCTCTCTAAGCATGACACGAGAGGTAAAGACATCTTTATGCTAGCGAAAATCACTTAAAGTAGGGCCAGTGAGATTACTAAGTTGATCATGGATGCAAGAATGGATATTTGAAGGTGTTCCAATAAAATGTTTGACTATAGTAGATATTAAAGTATTAATACCATCAGGTTTACTTGATCCTATATCTTCATCAAAGATTGGGAAATCATTTTCATCTAATTGTTGAGCATGTTGAATACTTTCACGTGTATCAAAAGTTAGGTATTTATTCCACCAAGATTTGAGCATACCGGTAAATTCGGAGGTAAGTAGGGAGACTATTTCAGGTTGAGTGTAATCAGGATAATTACTAAGGTAACTATTTGCAACTATGTACAATGACTTCTTCAATTTACAGACTTCACCTTTACACGAAGAATTACTTTTAACCCCGGGTGGTAGCTCCATGTAGACCTCTTTTTCCAAATCTTGATTGAGGAAAGCATTTTTCACATCAAATTGTTGTAGAGGCTAGTCTCGATTTGCTACTATAGATATAAGAATGCGAATTGTATTGATCTTGGCTATTGGTGCAAAATTATCTTGATAGTCTACTCCATACCTTTGCGTATACCCCTTTACAACTAGTCGGGCTTTATATCTATCAATACTTTGATCTGGTTTGAGTTTCACTGTGAACACCCATCTATATCCGATTGTCTTCATTCCTTTAGGCAGTGGAACAAGTTCCCAAGTGGCATTCTTTTGCAAAGCCTCCATTTCTTCATTCATCCCCTTTCTCCATTTTGGATCAGCCTATGCATCATGCACATTACTAGGAATAGAAACCATGGATAGTTGATTAATAGTAAATGCATACGATTCAGTCAACCTATGAGAGGACACATAGTTGTTAATTGAGTATTTCATCTTAGCTTAAGAATCAGGTTCATATTGTTTTTTTTTTTTTTTGTTTGAACTTCCCTATTCAATCTTTATGGATATCTAGGAGCTATGTTTTCTACAAGAACATAGGTTTCGTTAGACTCTCCAAAAATAGGATTTGTAGTTACCTAAGGAGGAACATTCTGGGTTGACTCTTCAGTTAATGGTGTAGACAAAGGCAACTCTGAGGGTATCAGTGATGATTCAATTATGTCAGGTAAAACCAATGCCTCTTCAGGAGAAATTAATGAGTCACTCTCCGTTTCATGGTTGTGATTATAGCCTTGTTGCACATCATTACAACCTTGTTGCTTAAAAAATTCATTCACCTCTTTTAACTCGGTAAACTCATCACCTCCACCATTCTCTTGTTGAACATTCTCTTCACTTGAGTTCTCCTCCTGAAGAGAATTCCTAGAGACTCCCCCGGAGTAATAAGGCTCTAATTCAAGGAAAGAGGCATCGAGAGTCACATGGAGCTTTTGGGTTTGTGGATCATAGCACCTATATCCTTTTTGAAAGTCAAAATAACCAACAAAGACACATCTTTTTGCACATGGATCAAGTTTGTTTCACAAGATTTTTGGAAGTGAACATACACGGTACATCCAAAAACTCGGGGTTCAAGATTCGGATGATGGGGAATTGAAAGTAAGGATTGTAGTTTTTGTTGAGGAGTTTGAAAGTCTATTACTCGAGAAGGTGTTCAATTGACGAGGTAGGCAGTAGATTTCACAACCTCAACCCAATAAAATCGAGGTATGTTTATACTAAACATGGAGGCACACACTACCTCCAAAAGTTGTCTATTCTTCCTCTTTGCCAATCCATTTTGTTGCGGAGTATAGGTGCATGAAGTCTGATGACAAATGCCATGATTGCTCAAAAAATTACCAAGAGAGCCATCTACAAACTCGGTACCATTGCCAGTTTACAAAACACGAATCTACTTGTACTGAGTGTGTGTCATTTTGTAAAAGTGCTAAAATGCTAGACACACATCATTCTTTTTTTAACAAGGTTACCCAAGTCATTCTAGTGCATTCATCAATAAATGTCACAAAGTAACGAGCTCTAGAAATAGAGGGAACCTTTGTAGGACCCCAAACATCAGAGTGAATAACCTCAAAAGGTTTTGAACTTTTATTCAAACTCGGTAAATAAGAAATACAGTGGCTCTTAGCCAGTTCGCAAGTGTCACAATGAAAAGCCAAATCATTTACACCTGAAAAAAGTTGTGGTTGCAATTTGTTAAGATAACCAAAAGAAAGATGTCCTAATCTATAGTGCCATAACCATATAGTTGCTTGAGCCTTGTCTTTACTGCTAGTGTGATTTGCCTGATTGATTTTCGATCCCTCATTCTCTGTCAATTCCAAGTAGTAGAGGTTGCCCCTTCTAACACCATAACCAAGAATCTTCTGAGTTAGAATGTCCTAAAAGAAACAAAATGAGGGCCAAAAAGTTACAGTACAAGCAAGAGTTGAAGTAATTTGGCTAACAGACAAAAGATTGTAGGCAAGAGATGGAACAACAAAGACAGTATTTAATGTGAGGGTATTAGACAAGACAGCAGATCCTTTCCCAGTAATAGGTGAGGTACTTCCATTCGCGGTGGAAATAACTGATTGAGGAGAAGGGAGAACAAATTTTAACTGACTAAAATCCGTCTTTATGTGATCGGATACACCTATATCAATAATCCAAGTTCTATTCTTAGAAGTTGCAGAGAATATAGATGCTTTACCAATAATACCTAGATGGGCAATATTTGAAATAGGCAGTGGCTAATTTTCCTCCGTGGATGTTAGCAAAGCTTTCTCAGCAGTTTTTTTTCGAGGTTTCTTTGAGAAGTCCCACCACTCCGGATAGCCAATAATCTTGTAGCAACACTGTTGCGAATGACCTTTTTCCTCCGCAGTGGGTGCATACCAAGTTGGTAGCCTTTCCAGATAATTGGTTGTTTGGATTGTTTGATGATCCAACCGACGGTCCTTGTTGAGTTTTGTTAGCCAGCATAGCCGAGTTCTCAGAGATTGGACGATAGATCCCCGTTGTCTGTCTCTATTGATATTCTCTCTGAACATATGCATATGTGCTCTCCAAATCAAGTTTTGGGTATTTTTGCAAGATTTCTCCACGAACCTGATCAAACTCAGAGTCAAGTCTACTTAGAAAAATATGAACTCGAAGCCTAGCCATCGTAGAGTGCAACTGGAGTACCCCTTTGACTGTTCCTTCCTAAGATTTAGTTCTATGATCAATTTCCTGTAAAATAGCAACAAGTTCATTATAGTATGTTGATAATGGTCGACCATTTTGCTTAGTAGAAAAAGATCTCTGGTTCAACTCAAAAATACAGGTTCCGTCTGATCCATCATTGAACATTTTGGATATGGCCTCTCATATCTCCTTGGCGGTGGAGAGGTGAATAAAACGCTGCATTAGCGACGGACTCATTGAGTCAATAAGCTAACTCTTCACTCTGTGATTTTCAATATTCCATGCTCCAAGATTGGGATCTCCATATGCTGGTTTGTTTATTTCTTTGGTAAGATATCCAGCTTTGTTGCAAGCACCAATACGCATTTTCATGAGTTGAGACCATAATGGTTAATTAGTCTCATCGAGTGTGATTCTAGTTGGAAACACAGAATTGGCTTAGTGTACAATAGTCTACTATGTTGGTGCTGGGATGAGTTTGGTTGATGCGCCTATCATGGTAGCCATCAGACTCATAGCGGCTTTACGAGGGTGATGAGCTTCAAGGGAAAAAAAACATCTATGATTGTTTGTTGTAGACTTCTTTGGAATCGAGCTTGCTCTAATACCATGTCAAACAATAGAGTTTTTGCAAAATTTTCTAATGTGTATTCTTCTCCAAAACAAAGGTAATATATAGATACTATTACATCCTAAAATTGGGTCCTAAAAATAGGAAAACAAATCATTTCTATATTTATATACATGATTGCTTAGCTAACTAGATTTCTAGGATCAATTAGAATCCATCTAATATTGTGTACAACTCATGCACACAGAAATTGAATTGGGTCCGACCTAATCCATAATCCATGGACCATCCACATGGGTTATATGATTAGTCTCATATTAAATAAGATAATTATATACTTATCTTTAAGAGTTTGGGTGGTTGTAGAAGATGACTTCACTATCTGCAGATAATGTCTCTATATATTAGACATAGAGAAAACATAATATGTATGTGTTTTACCTTAAGAATATATCTGCAAAATATTTCTCTCTACGTTCATTCTTCCAAGGTCATCATTTTTGTACATTGGGATATGGTAGTAGCCTTTAGTAACCTCACTACTGATGTTTGTAAAAAGACTCGTAATTCAAGCTTTTAGATCCGAACTTGTGGGTACTTTTCCCACTTAAGGTAACTCAAATACCCGTATATATCTTACAAATACAATATGTAATGGTCACCATTTAGAACCCTGAGTGATAGTGGAGAGGTGATGGTAATGATAATGGTAATGACAACGACAACTATAATGATGGTGATGCCTATGGCAACAATAATAATAGTGATGGAGGTGATGGTAGTAATGGTGGTGGCAGCGACAATTGCAGGAATTGTAGCAGTGGTGTAATGATGACGGGGATGGCAGTGGTAGCAGTAATGGTGGTAGAGGTAATGAAAACTACAGTGATGTTATTTAGTAAATATTAAGTAAGTTTTATATCATTTAATTTTTTTAAAAAAAAAAAAAAACTTTTATCTTACATTTTAAGAGTTACTCAAAATTGTAATAAATACTAATTGTAGTTATCAAATTAGTTTAATTAATTTTCACTTTTCAAATAAAATGAGAGCACTCGATTGATAAATCCAAATTTAAATTTTCCTTGGCCAAAGGTCAGGCGCTCAAATTTGTCCAAAAGGACAAGCTCAATCAAAATGACCAAAATACCCCACAACCTTCCTCATGTACTATTTCTCTCACACTCTTCAGATCTCAGACTGTCATTTCTCTCTCTTCACTTTTTTCTTTCTGCCCCTCTTTCTCTCTCTATCTGTCTCACACTTTTTTCATCTCTCTCTCTCTTTATTGATTAGAAGGGTTTTATTCTCTTTTCCCTTACAAGAAATTGCATCTTTTGCAACGAAACAAAATATGTTGCTAAAGGAAAAATTCATCGGCAAAGAGTTTTACCGACACACAGAGCTATGTTTGCAGCCCGTAGGCAAAAGTGAGTCGGCAAAACTTTTTGCTGACAAACTTATCATTGCGTTGGTAAAAGTAATGCCTTTAGCGACAAACATAGTCGTCGATAAAAGCCTTCATCCATCATCGGCAATTTACCTTGCATCGGTAAAAGTAGTTCAAATATGATGATTGTGTGGCTCTTTTCCCCACACAAATTTGCATCGACAAAAAATAAACTTTTGGCAAAAAAATAAACTTTTGGCAAAAAAATATGAGTCGGCAAAAGTAAACTTTTAGCGACACATTTACGTCGATAAATGTTACCTTTTGTTAATGAGTTGTTTGTCAAGAAAGCTTCACTTTAGGCAACGACAAATTTGTATCGACAAAATCAAGTAAAAATTATTTATATTTTTTATAGGATTTATTTTATCAAAGATTGATTGTGTCGCCAAAAATATATAAATCACTAACATGTATAAACTACATGTATGATAATATTTTTCTATAAAATGTTGCCCTGTGATTTGTTTTCCTTATAACCTGTATATGACACACAAACAAATCTATATATAACAAACTATACAAACTATACAAACTAAACTTAACACTATATATTGTAGCAATTACTAATGTAACCAAATTAATCTCAAACGCATTCCAATATCAAACAATCCCAAGTTGCATTCAAACATCCAACAACACTAAACATAAGAATCCTAAAATGTGTCCAAACATCCAACAATCCCAAACATAATAATTCCAAAATATATTCAAGTATTTAACAACCTAGAAAACGAAATAAAGAAAAATAAAATAAACGACTACATTGTCGAACAACAAACTCTTATATCTTTAATGACCATGTTACTACCCAAATCACGAACGTCCATCACCAACCTATCAATAAAAAGGTAAGAACAAGAGTATTTTATCAATACATTAACTTCATAAATAATATACAAATATAGTTAAAATTAATTGAATTAGTTAAACTTATTTCATTTTTAAGTGTCTAAGTGTTCAAACACACAAGTTTGAGATTAATTTTGAAACTAAGAGTCTTGTGCTTATTCTATGAGTTTCTACAAGTCATTTTTGTCCTTAATAAGGTGCTCAAACAAATTCCTAGGCATTTTCATAGCTAGTACACAAATTTTTCCTTCGAATGCCTATTTTTAAGTCTAAGTGTTCAAAAAATACAAGTTCGAGCTTAATTTTGAAACTAGGACTCTCATGCTCATTTTGTGAGTTTCTATAAGTTACTTTTGTCCTTACTAAAGTGTTTGAACCAATTCTTGGATATTTCTATGGCCAATTCACAATTTTCCCCTCCGGATGCTAATTTTCAATATGAAGTGTTAAAAAAGATACAAATTTGAGTTTAATTTAAAATGGGGAATCCTGTGATTATTCCACGAGTTTCTACATTTTAATCCTTACTAAGTTGTTTGTACTGATTCCTGGGTATTTCTGTGGCTATTTTATGATTTTGCCCTTCAAATGCCTATTTTCAAGCATAAATGCTCAAAAAAATGTTTGAGATTAATTTGAAAGCTGGGAGTCTCATGATTGTTCCATGAGTTACAACAAGTTACTTTTATGCTTATTAAGGTGTTCATACTGATTTCTAGGCATTTTGTGGCGATTTCTTGATTTTTCCCTCTAAATGCCAATTTCTAAGTCTAAGTGGTTAACAAATGTAAGTTTGAGTATAATTTTAAAATGGGAATCTTGTATTGTTCTATGAGTTTGTACAAATTAGTTTATCTTCAGTAAGGTTTTCATATTGATTCATGACCATTTTTGTGGATGTTGCATGATCTTTCCCCTCCAAACGCTTACTTTCAAGACTAAGTGTTAAAAAAAATGCAAGTTTGAGCTTAATTTTAAAACTAAGAGCCATGTGCTTACTTCATGACTTTCTACAAGTTACTTTTATCCTTCCTATTGATTCCCAAGTATTTCCATGGCTATTTCACAATTATGCCCTTAAAACTCCTATTTTCAAGCTTAAGGTGTTATGTTTTACAATGCTTTAAGACCCTAAACCCTGCTGCCTCTGTTTTAGGGTCAAGCTAAAAGCACCAAAAAATACTTAAGACCTAAACCAACAACATCAAACCTGCTATATAAGCACCACAAATCAGCACAAAAAGACAACAACCAAACCAACTTATTTAATTGTAGGTTGTTGACACATGTTATTCAAGTTAAATAAAATACACCAGTCTAATTAGGGATTAAATTTACTTATATTTCAACGTATTAAATTTAAACTACATTGTAGAATTCACTACAGCTATTTCAACTGATATTCCAAAAACAATCTAAAACATTGTGCAATCTAGTGCCACCTCTAAAAATGCACTATATAAATTGGGTTTGTAGCAACAAATATATGAAAGAACACATAACATAAAAAATGGAAATAGAAAAAAGATAAAAGAGCTGTTAAAAAATCTTGAGTTGTTCGTTCAATTCATCATTTGAAGTTGCTTGGTGAAGAGACCAATAAGAGCTGTTGAATAAAAAAGAGCTTTATATTTTTGGGATTCTACATTATTGACCATTGGAAGTTATTGTAGAAGACAATTATAGACATGCAAAGTTTATAGGCACATCTACATAATGTTAATTTTAGACCATTTACTTGTGCATCAAAAAGTGCAGGACCAATAATGTCATTTCGAGTAATTGAGGTGGCAGGCATTGGAACAGATTTTTCTAGCATATGAAGCAACAAGAGCAAGATTTGATAATTGTAGAGTTGATTCTATAATCTTGACAATACATGCAAGTGTACTATCAATCTGCATTTGTATAGACACGTGTAATTTCATAAATAAAATTCAGGACAAAAGAACAAGAAAGATTGACAAATATTGTTAGAGACATAGATTGGTTTCATCGATTTGACGCCAGAAGTTTGCATCTAGCTTGTAACATTTTGTAGTCTAAGAAACATACCAGTGAATCAGTGATAAAGTTTGTCTCTTCCACGAAATGCTAACACTTTCCATCTTCATTGCATACTCTTTCACACTATCAACTTGTTCATTTACTGACATCAAGTCCTACTTGGCATGGTGGCACTTTTCTATCTTATTCAATTACAGGCAAACTCATAATCGTTCTTTCCTTGCTTCCCTAGCTCATCACTTTTTTAAGAACTTCCCACATAAAAAATGCAACTCCCCTAGTTTTCTAGGTTATTTATTTTTTGATATTGCTCCAACTACCAAACAAATACTGGAGGCATAAGATGAACATAGAGCAAGTGCAATGGGCATGCAATTTGTGAATGAACCCAGATGGAAAAAAAAAACTGATCGAGAAAAGTTCAAAAACATTTTGTGACCCATTTAAGCTGAGTCTAGATGCTCCCCACTCCCCTCTCCCCCCTGCCACCCACCCACCCATCCACACACACACAGACACACACATATTAAATGAGAATACATAAAAGAACGTCACTAATGAAAATAAATATAACTTTAAAGCAAACCACCACATAAAATAGGCCCTGTTCTATGCACCAAATTTACAAAAATTAAATCCAGGGTTTCTCATGTCAAACAGAATTCCAAAGTTGTCACAAAGTTCAGTTGTTAAAACAATGCACGTCGAACCAATTGTTTACTGTTACATCTCTATGCATATGCATGAAAAGAATGTACTCCACTGAATCTAAAGGATCCATGCATGCTAAATGTGGGACAAGCAGAATTTTTTTTGTAAAAGAACTTACCCACATGGGAGTTAAATACGACGATAGCTCATCAAAAAAGGACAACAAAGAGGACTTGAAAGTTTTGATCAAAGTGCCCAAACAATCACCAACCTGGATCATATAATGTAAAACCAGATAACATTAGTATGTATTTACATAACAAACAAAGCAGTCAAAGGGTAAAGGGTAAATGTCTCCAGTAGATATGCTCCAACAACATACTTGATCAAAAAGTTTCTCTTCTTGCTCATTTTCCTTCTTCAGCAATTCCCCCTTTTTTTTGCATCGAAGTCTTCTGCTTTGGCTCTTTCTGCTCTTTCTCTTTTTCTAGTTAAACTAGTTGTGATCACTTGTTTTATCTTTTCAACTACTGACCTTACTTGGCTTTCATCCAGAAGAGGTCTAGCAATCTTAAACAAAAAAATTTATCCAGATAAGGCTACAAACTCCTTTAAAGTCACATAAGCTTGCTCAAAGATATCAATTTGCAGAAGGAGAAAAGGAAGGGCTGGAAGGTTTTGTGATTATAAGATCAACACTAGTACAATAACATGCAACATTAACTTTTATATTGTCCAAATAAAACCAGTTGACCGATAGTGTGCATCACAGAATCCCAAACAAAAACTAGCTGTGATTTAATTGAAATTATTCACCCAGCCAAGTTAGCAGGAAAATGGTGGGAACATTCAGCAATGATAGTCAAAATAGTGCATGTTGGTGTACTGTAGATTATTTGGTCCTTTAGGCATTAATTAATAATTGGCAAACCCTAAAACGCTTGGCTCGATCGACCTTACTCTTGACCTGGCAGACATGAGAAGAATGTAACCTGCCAAAACCTATTTAACCCGGCCATTAAGTTATTCCTCTAGTCTGAGAGGTTTCAAAACTGACTGGCTTTACTTTCTGTTGAATCCCTTTTAAAAATGTTGCCTTGAGCACACCTCTTCTAAGGGAAACAGACACACAACATGACACATATGCAATAACTTTTAAACAATGCAAGACACAATGAGTAAGGGATACACAATATATATAAATGCAACATAATACTAATTCATACAAATTATATTGTTTTTCTTTTATCATTGTATTCTAAGTTACTATGTTCAAATTTATAATTAGTAGTCCCCAAGAGTGAAGTATTTAGAATCTAAAAAAATTTAAATAATAATAATATGGCACGATTGAACGAGAGATCAACACATATCGCCGAGTATCCAACAACAAGTGTCCGACATGGACACACCACCTTATAAGTATTCATGCTTCTTAGCACATACATATATACAATATGAAAATGCGCATAAATGTGGATCGTATAAACACACAACTATGAAACTTGCTCGTATAGAGGTATATACAATACATATACAAATAGCTTAATATTTATAATCTTACAATTATTATATACATTATCATACATAAACTTGAAATTTAAAAAAAAAATTAATTTCTTAAATGTCATTTTTGTTCCTTTTTTTTTAATAAATAAAAATAGAGCTCAATCACTGCAGATCCAGACTTGAACCCCTCGCAAAATCCGAAAAAAAAAATAGATAAACATAAAAAATATATATATAATTTAACAACGCATCAAATTGAACATGAACTTTGAAAAAACAAAGAAGGAACAGATTGATACAGAGAAAAATTCAAAAAATTCAAAAAATAAAGCCAAAAATTGATTAGAGAACAGTGACTGAAATTCGAAAGAAGAAATCCAAGAGAGTACCTTCAAGACTCATACAAGTCATATTATTGTGAGAAAGAGATAGAGAGAGCGAAGAGACCAATCAGTGTTTGTGAATGAGCTAGGGCAGTATAAGAAAAAGAGGGAAAAAATAAATAAATGTTAGGGTTTACTGAGAGAGAGAAACAAGAGGATATACATACCAATTATTATAGAGAGGCCGGTGATAGCGAGAAGCCATGCTCACTGGTGGTGGTGACGAAAGGACAAAGGAGATGAGTTGCGCGAAGGTGAGGAGAACTAAGGAGAGTGATGAATAGCACGCAGAAAGTCAGCAGAGTTGAGCATGAAAAGAGAGAGACGGAAAACGAAATCAGAGGCGCCAAAATGAGATAAGGTTTTGAGGGAAATTCGAACATTAGGGAATTTGGGAAGGAGGTAAAAAATTGAGGTCCTGTTTGGTTGATTTTCTTTTAAAAAATATATTTTTGAATTTTGAAATATTTTCATATCCTTTGTAAAATTATATAAAATTGATAAGTATGGTAGTTTTGATTTTTTAAATTTTTTCACGAAACAAATTTTTAGTCTTTAAAAAATAAATTTGAACAAAGTTTCAAAAAATCAAACCAAACATGGCCACCACCTCAAAGATCCCACAGAGTTTCGATTCTCTTAATTTGGTTATGTCAACTTTGGGTTTTGTGGGCTCATTTTGAGATCGATCTCGGTGATTCGAACCATTCACTTTTTACAATTTATTGACTAGAATATTTATGAAAAAAAATCAAGAAAATCAGATATCAGTAACTATATGTTTGAAACACATTTAGATAGACAACTTGAGAGAATCTAAACTCTTTTAGAGAGTTCTAATAAAAACTCAAATCATGAAACCATCTTGTTTCACTAACAAAACTTTTGCCAACGTATAATTTTGTCGTCGCAAAATATTTAACTGTTCGCCCACGCCAACTTATTGTCGCCAAAAGTAAACAAACTAATAGCAACGCTTATCGTATTGCCAAAAAATAACCCTCGTCACTAAAAGTTTCAAAATTTTGGCGTCTGATAAATGTTATGGTTTTTTAGCGACGGTAGTAAATTGCGTCGTTAAAAGTCTATTTTTACCGTCAAAATTGATCATTGTGTCGCCAAAAATATACTTTCTTCTATGAAAAATTGGCATCATCGCCAAAAGTAGTTGCCAAAAGTGCAATTTCTTATAGTGTTAGAAACCCTAAATATACCTCTCTCTCTCACTCACACACACACACACACATACACACACACATCTCCACTCTCATCTCTCTCACTCTCATCTATCATCCTTAGTCGAATGTTGACGTCCAAAATGAAAGAGATTTTGTAATCTCTAACTCTAAAATCAAAGATGGTGGATGAAGCAACCTTGGAGCACATGGAGGAGTCGAATTGAGAGTTCAATTTGCGTATATGTGCCATGATCAACAACGAGGAGTTCAGTGGATCGAAGATCGTGGCATGCTTAGCTGAGTCTTGATTTATCGGAGGGGAAGTGGACTATCGGGGTTGATGTTGTCCTCTCTAGCCTGAGTTCATGCTGGGGTCTTCAATTTTGTCACCACCGCCTCCCACTCCCGCTGATTTGACACGAACATTTACAAATCTATAGATCTAGAGAACACCATTGCGCCAGCATAGCCAATCTTGGTGGTGGGATTTGCATTGTAGTAAGCAGGATGAGGTGGTGCAGCGGTGTAAAAGTAAGCGGTTTCGGCGATGGTGGTGGCGCAGCCGCTGGGGTTGCTGCTAGGGGGTAGTCATATATAAACATATATCAGAGACATTTTGCTTTGTGCTTTGATAAATATATATATATATATATAGTAGTTATATATATTTTGCTATGTTGTTGGCCATTATTCTTGTGTTTTTAGAGAAATGTATATATATCGGATTTTTTTTTTTTTTTTTTTGGCTAGTTGTTGTGGTCGATGAAGATGATGAAACAAATTGTAACTGATAAAAAAAAAATTGACAAATAAGTCAGATCTGTTCAAAATTTGAATAGATGGAGATTTAGTGTCTTTCAATCACAAAATTTAAATTTCAATAGATAAAAAAAATATAAAATATAGATACATGTATTACTTTTATATATGGACCAATTAATTCACACACATAGTTGGCCATGAAAACTTGTTGAGGTTTTGGTTTTAGATGTTATGCATTTACTGAAAATTTGGTTTTTACAAGGATCTAATTTAGTTATATATTCTTTTTTTTTTTTTTTGTTTCCTGAGAAAATTATACAAATAAATTTGTACAAATAAAAATTATACTGATATGAAAATTTGTATAGATAAATTTGGATAGAAAATTTGTACAAATAAAAATATTGAACGGATAAAAAATTGGACAGGTAAAATTTGGACAAATAGAAAATTTACACATAAAAAAATTGAACAGATAAAAAAACTAATTGAATAGATAGACAAAAAAGTTTGAACAAATAGACAAAAATTTGAACAGATAAATATAAATTTAAACAAATAGTCAACAAAATGTCAAATAGATAAAAAATAAAAAAATAAAAAATTCAAGGGGTAAAATTAAAAATAAAATATCCTTCAGGATTTCTCACCAAACTATTTCACAAAGTGTAGATCTCTCACAAAAAATAAAAAAAATAAAAAATAAATAAAAAAATATTGAAATCTCCACTGACCTAATGCCTTAGACAATTGTTGAAGTGGATTTTTTTACCAATTTTCTCATAAAATTATTATTATTATTATTATTATTATTATTATTACGAAATGCATTTCTTCCACTCTATGTAATAAAAGCACCTTGTACAATTTTAGTAAGCAAATTGGCCCATTGTTTAGATTAAAAAAAAAAATTGCATATTACTCGTGTATTTATTTAAGGTTTCTTTCTCTCATTTTAAGTTTTTGTTTTAATTATATTTTGTGAGAAGGTAATTTGTACCGTCTAGCCGTACAAATAGGCCGAGCTAGGGTTTCAATGACCCTTGGGTTTAGATCGAGCTAAGCGTTGTTGGGCCTCAAATGTGAGCTGAGGTTAGGCTAGCTTGGTCGTCTTCCAATGGTGCTCAGGCGAGGTAGGTTGGACTGAGCTATCCTCAAATGACTGGTCAAGGGCAATTGGGTGCATAGTGTTGGCTAGGCTAGTTTGAGTGTCACGCAACGTTAGTATGGTCGCGTGATGCGTTGGGTTTGCGTGTTGCTCGGTTGTCTCAAGAACCAGTAGGGTAAAGGTAGTACGGTTGCTCAGTTGAATGTAGTGCAAAGAATTACGCCATCTCATTTGGCTTGCAATGATCTGGTACGAAATGATAAGCCATATCCTTTTAGGAATGTGATTCCTAGTAGGACTATGCGAAGGGGAATTAGAGTTTTACTAGGATTCTGCCATTAAAAACTTATAAAGCTTAGAGTCAACCTAATATTAGGTATTGCAATTTTAGTACTCGAATTCATAGAGCTTTTCCTCCTTGTTGATCCTAATTGTTGACTTAGGCATCGGAGGGGTTTTTTGACACATACCCGCCAATATACTCTTGTTTTTTGTGATTTCAGGCCGTACGATGCATTTGGAGGAGCCCAAACTTGATCAACAAGATCATACAAGTGATGAATATTTCATGCTCGTACAATTGGTATCGTCTGTGGGAAATTCACAAAACAAACCTTTTGATCTAGTTCCCTTCAATAGCTTTTATGGCAAATAACAAAGATCCACCACTCTTCATAGTCGATGGCGAGACGCTAGAAGCCAATAGGGGGTGCTGAGATTTGCCCTATGTCCTTTCCATGGTTGATCTCAACCCTCAGAGAAGAAATCCTCATGGGAACCCGCAAGAAAAGTGTTTTTAACCCTCACCGTTCTCGAAGCCCCAATGGGCAAATGTAAAGAACTATGGACACCTAGGGCTTGGAAAATAGAGTAAAGGAGCAAGATGAAATAATTAGGAGGATTGCAACGTATATAAAGATTTTGAAGTGCTAGATGAAGGGCAAAGGTGTCGGTAGGATGGAAACTCATAATGAGCTCACCAAATCCCATCATTCTGGAAACCAAAATGCACGTTACGTACCTTTTGGAAGTAGAAGCCTCTAGACAGGAAATTCTCAGTCAAGGTCATTGTGATCTTGATTGCATCATTCTAGGTCTGAAAGAATGAGGTCAGAAAGATCATATTTAGAGGGGAGTAGCTATTGCCCTTCATATACTTATCAGATATCTTCTCATTATTCGAAGTTTCCTAGATCAAAGGACTTGCGAACTATTCTCGTTGAAAGGGCACGAATGAGAAAGGTTTCCTAGGCGAACAACCCACAAAGGGTGCCAGCCTTGCAAAGGTTGACTTCAAGGACACATGGAAGCATTCAAGGACGCATTAAAGCATTGAGGTGGCAATGCTAATGCCACGATTTGCATATGAGCCAGAAGATAGAGCATTGATAAGGTTGCAAAATATGTCGTTCTCATTGGAGATCGAGAATGCGCCTTTGCCAGCAGGCTTTAACCAACCAAAGTTCACAATCTACGATGGGAAGTCAAATCCTTAATTACATGCATCTTAGCCACTTTTAACAAGTCATGGCTATATCTAGGAAGAAAGATACCTAGATGTGCATCTTGTTTCCATTAAGCCTGGGGGATTTGGGCTTCATATGGTTTGAGAAGTTGTCTGAAGGCAGCATAACTTCCTGAGCGCAACTTGTAGAGGCGTTTGTTACCCGATTCAAAACAAACACCAAGACGCTTGTAGAGGTTAATCACTTGCTGGCAATTGATATGGGCCATAGAAGACGTTGACATCATATAACAGCAGATATTGTGAGATGTTCAATGAAATTGGTGAATGTCCTACTAACCTAGCAATCGCTCAATACAAACAAGGTCTACCAATCATGCATAGACTACGGGACTCGATGACCATGACGTCCCCTCAACCATGGAGGCTCTGATGAAAAGGGTCCACCATCATATAAGGGTGGAAGAAGATGTTGCTCGGCAAAGGCGAAGCCCAGCACAACAGCGACGTTGGACAAAAAAGAATTAGCCAAAGTTAACTCGATCGGCAAGAATGTGAAGTAAGGCTACAAGAACTGTGATAACAACCAAGGTGATTCACCCCGTAATAGTGAAGTAAATAAAGCAAGAAAGCTGAAAGTTCGCACTGCCATCACTACGGTGTTCAAGAAACCTATCTACCATATACTTAGCGAAATTCATGACGAGCCATTTATCCAATGGCTAGCTAAGTTAGGCAAAGTACATAAAGGTTATGAGGAAAGGTACCACTGTACCTACCATAATGAGAAGGGGCACCGGACAGATGATTGGCTGCCACTTAAGCAACACTTAGAAGAGTTGGTAATAGTAAGACATTTGGACAAATACATTGAGGGTGGAGCTGGGCCAAGCCTTCAAGATAAAGACTTGCCAAACAGATCACCCCTAGACACCCTACCTCAAGGGGTGATCAATGTGATCCATGAGATCATCTAGCCTAAACGAGTTTGTAAGCTCAGAGGAATGATAAAGAAGGCTGAGCACATGAAGGAGGTACTCATTGTTTTGCCAACTTTCAAGAAGGGGAAGATAGAGGTGAGGAATATGATTTCTTTCTCTGACAGAGATTTGGCAAGATTGCAGAATCCTTATAACGATGCGCTAGTGGTTACTTTGTGTCAAGAATTTTGATATTAAGAGGGTCTTGATCGACCAGGGTAGCTCGATCGAGATCATGTACTACAACATCTTCAAGAAGCTTAAGCTAGATGAAAGAGACTTGGCACCTACAATGTCTCCCTTGGTAGGCTTCAATTCAATGCCTGAATGGCCGGTCGACAAGATTATTCTGCCTGTCAAACCGAGCTCATTGGTCAAAGAGATGGAGTTTTGGGTATTGAAAGTCACATCCATTTACAACATTATCATAGGAAGAGCATAGTTGCACGCTATGCAAGCCATAGCATCGACATACCACTAAGTAGTGTGTTTCCCAAATAAAGTTGGGATAATTAATGAGGTCTTGGGAGATCAGATCATGTCAAAATAGTGCTTCGTCACAATAAATGGTAGTCGCGCCACCAAAAGGATTGTTGAAAATGATTGAAGAGCCAGAGGACAAAGAGGCCTAGGATGACGTGGGAAAGGAGGCTAGGTAAAAGGCTGTGAGAATGACCCAAAAAAGTTCTTTTTGCTCGGTTTATCGTTGTCAAGTAGCAAAAGGAATGAAATCATAGAGTTTCTGATCTCCAACATTGAAGTGTTTGCTTGGACACCATATGACATGACTGGCATTGATCCAAGCTTTATCTGCCATCAGCTCAATGTCAATTCACATGTTAGACCGGTCATATAGAGAACTCGCAGGTCAACTATGCACCCTGCGAAAGTTATGGCTGAGGAAATGAGGAACTTTTTGGAAGTAGGGGCAATCAAAGAAGTCTATTACCCAAAGTGGATCTCAAATACTGTTGTTGTGCCAAAAAAAATGATTAATGGCACGTTTGCATCGATTATAAGATGGTTAACAAAAACATGCCTAAAAGATAGCTTTCCTATGCCAAGGATTGATCAATTGGTAGATTCAACGGCGAGGTACAACCAGCTTAGCTTTCTAGATGCATATCGTAGATATCATCAGATCGATATCTATGAGCTTGACCAAGAGATCATTTCCTTTACAACTCTAAAGAGGTTTTACTGTTACATGGTCATGGACTTTGGCCTGAAGAATGCAAGGGCAACATTTTAAAGGATGGTCACCAAAGTGTTTACTCCATTTCTCGACAAAACAATAGAGGCATATATTGGTGATATGGTGATTAAGAGAAAAAAAAAATGAGTCTGACCATCTCAGCAACATTTCAAAGATGTTTCAAATTTTGAAGACTCACAAGTTGCATTTGAACACATCCAAGTGTGCATTCGATGTGGAATCAGGAAAATTTCTATGATCCTTGGTGACTAACTATGGAATAGAAGCAGATCCCTCACAAATTAAGGCAATTTAACAGTTAGAGAGACCAAATACTCCTAAAGGAATACAATATCTAGCAGCATTGGCAGCCGCGTTGAACAAATTTATCACCCGGTCTTCAAATCATTGTAAGCCATTCTTCTAGGCGTTAAAGTCTAAGTTCAGCTGAGATGAAGAGTATGGTCACGCTCTAAAGGAATTAAAATAGTACCTATCTTCTCCACCACTATTGGTGACCCTAATATCCTAAGAAGAACTATATCTATACCTAGCAGTTTCTTAGCATGTTGTTAGTGCAGTGTTTGTGGGCATAGAAGGAATACTACACTTGCCAATTTTTTATGCAAGCAAAACTATGCTTGGCGCTGAGACAAGGTACCTTCCATTAGAGAAGCTCACCTTGGCTTTGATGATGGCATCCAGAAAGTTACCGCACTACTTCCACGTTCATACAATTGTGGTATTGACTAAATTTCCATTAAAAGCCTTGTTTGAAAGGGAGAATTTTTCTAGAAGAATTTTAAAGTGGACAGTGGAGTTGGGACAATTCGACATCAAGTTCCAACCTAGAACAACAATAAAAGCCCAAGTTTGAGCAAATTTCATTACAAAGTTCTCTCCAAGAACTTATTCTATTTACCCAATTGATCTCACTGAAGAAAACGAGTAAGGGGGTAGGCACAACGAGAATTGCTCAGCTTCCTTCCACCTTGCAACAAATTGAAGCTCTACCTCAAATGGATGAACCTAGCAACAAGCCATTGAGTGTGGCAATATTGGCATCTTCAACTGGACCTGATGACGCACTGTCGAGCTACAGAGGATTCAATTTGCAATGACATGCCTGAAAGGGATATGGTAGGGCAACCAAGGAAATATAATGAGCAATCAAGTACATCACCACGACCTGACAACACGGTTGAAGAAGTCATTATGATCCTAGATCCAAAAACATCTTTAGATCCATCAGTGTGTTGAAAACTATTTATTGGGGAGATGTGGAAGTTATTCATGGATGGAGCTTCTAACAGACATAGAGTTGGGCTTGGAATCATCATTATTTCACCTGATGGTTTAACTATTGAGCAAGCAATCAGACTTGGGTTTCCAGGATCCAATAACGAAGTGGAGTATGAAATGCTTAGTGGGTCTGAAATCTGGCCTCAGCATTAAGGCTACCAAGCTAATGGTGTATAATGACTCCCAATTTGTAGTCAACCAAATCTTTGGTGGATATGAAGCAAAGGATGATAGAATGACTAAGTACCAAGTGCTAGTTAGAGAATAAATCAAGAAGTTTGATGCTATCAAAGTAGAGTAGATTGGTAGAGATGAGAATAGCAAGGCAGATGAACTAGCTGATTTTGTAACAATGTCAGACACATCATTTCCCAACCCTTTGTTGATTGACTTCTTACCAAGGCCAAGCATTAAAGAGCATAAAGCAGTAGAGGTATTCTGTGTCAAGCTAGGACCTAAATAGATGGACCCCATTATGAAACAAATTTTTCCTGATGACAAGAAAGAAGCAAACAAAATTCGTACAACTCTCCATCTAGAGCGCTTTACAAGAAGTCTTTAACCAGTCCATATTTAAAGTGTGTCCATCCCAAGAAACTTGAAGCTTTCTTGTTCAAGATACATGAAGAAATGTGTGGGAGTCATGTGGTGGAAGATCATTGGCCTACTGAGCTATCTCTCAAGGGTATTGGTGGCCATACATACAAGTGGATACGCAGAAGTATGTCCGAAAGTGTGAGAAGTGCTAGAAGTTTGTACATCAAATTCACCAACCGGTTAGAGAACTTTTACCTTTGACGAGTCCTTGGTCTTTCGCTTTATGGGGTTTGGATATTGTAGGGCCACTTCTAACAATATCAGGCAATCGAAAGTTCTTTATCACAGTAATAGACTACTTCACCAAATGGGTTGAAGTAGAAGCATTGGTATCTATAAAGGAAAGGGATGTGAAGAAGTTTTTCTAGAAAAATATTGCTACCTGGTTTGGAGTTCCTAAGGCCTTGATCTCAAACAATAGTACATAGTTTGTTGGAAGAATTTTCAAAGGATCTTGTGAAGACTTGACGATTGAATTCTACAACTCTACGCCGGCTTATCCTCAATCCAATGGTCAGGCAAAAACTTTAAACAAAGTTATCTTGGATGGCTTGAAGAAAAGACTTGAGAAGGTTAAAGGGAAATGGATTAAGAAATTACCCCATGTCTTGTGGGCTTATCAAACAACCCTAAGATGGTCGACCGGGGAAATGCCGTTCGCTTTGACATAAGGCATGGAAGTTGTTATCCCATTAGAGATCGGTCTTTCTACAATCAGAAGTGAGAATTTTGATCTTGCTTGAATGGAGAAGTAATAGCATTGAAACTCGACTTTGTTAAAGAAATAAGGGAGAAGGCGCTGATTCATATCGCTACTTATCAACAAGAGCTATCTAAGAAATATTAAAAAAAATGTACACCCAAGACAATTCAAGGTGGGAGATTAGGTATTACGCAAAATCATAGGTAACACTTCAGTATCTAGTGATGGCAAGTTGGGACTAAACCAAGAAGGACCTTACAAGATTGTTAGGTTGGCTAGAAAAGGGGCATCTAACTTGGAAGATGTAGATGGCCAAGCTGTTCCAAGACTATGGAATACTGCCAATTTGAAGTTATTCTATTTTTAGTTTATGCACTTGTAATTTTTAAATTTTTCATCAATAAAATGAACACACGGTTTTCCTTCATTGCTTTGTTGTTGTTAGTATGCTAACGTAACGTGCTTTAATTTCTCCAAGTAGACTTACCAAGTAGTTTTAGCATGGTCCAGGGGCAACTAATTAGGTTTGGAAATTGAAAATCTTTGCCGAGCTGCATTTTGCTCGACAAAGTAGGCTGGAGGGTTTTTCTAACTTTCAAAATCTTTGTTGGGAAAATTTTGCTTTACAAAGAAGGTTGGGAGATTCGTCCAACATCAAAAATCTTTTCCGAACGGTTTTTGCTTGGCAAAGTAGGTTAGAAGGTAACTTCGAAATCTTCGCCGAGAAATTTTTGGTCGGTGGAATAACAAGCTGAAAAAGCAAACAAGTAATGAGTCAATACTTGAAAAAAAGTTTTTAAACATTTCATTCATATGAATGGAGATTACAAAAGAAGAGGCCATCATCCCGGTTACATCATTTTATTACAAGAAAAAAAAATAGAAAAGAGGGTTAAGTTCTTCATCAGCAACATTCTCCTAGCCAGCCACAACATTCTCTTTGGCACCGGACTGGTTCTATATAGCACCATCTTCACCTTCCTCATATTCTTCCCCCGGGAGCAGAGCTTTGAAGATCTCATCAGCGTAAGCTTCTATGTAGTCTGATAAGAAGTAAGGGGTGGTGTGGTGAATATCTCGGTATCACGGCCATATCCCAGTTTCTTTCACGTTTTCTTCTAGCTGGATTGAAAGAAGACATCTTTGGTGGTATCAATTTGCTTTCCATAACTTTCCTTAGCCTCATGGAAACCTTTGTCTTCTGCAGCTTTTTTCGCGGCAACTTTTTTCTCTTTCAGCTTCTCCAGCTCAGCCAATGCTACATCCTTTACTTTCTCAACATTAGCCACGTGGTTGAGTAGCTTTGTGTTGTCAACATTGGCCATCTCTAAGGAAGACTGGGATCACTCTATCTTAGTTTCAAGCTATTTCATGCTCTTGGTGGTGTGGTGCACGTTTTGCCTTAGTTTCACCATACGTTCCATAACAAGATGGGATTGTTGAAGCTTGCAATAAAAGCAAGAGTTAGTGAATGATGCTGAGTAAGAAATTGAAAGCATAGTTAATTAAAAGAATTACCCTTGTCATGGACTTCATTGCGAATTTGATAACCCCCGGATGTGGCTGCATTTTTGCTTGTTGGCTAGCAAGAGAAAGGCCTTTGAAAGGTTGTAGCCAAGAAAATGTTCCTTGTTCTCATTAATAAAGTAGGCTTCAGTGATGACTTTTGCCCTATGTATCAAGAATGGTTTCCAGGTTGGGTAAGAGTGGCCACTTCAACCCTTTGCTCGATGTTGAGCTCAGTAGTTAGATCTACAGAAGGATCAGAAGATTGAGCTCTGTTTGAAGTCCAGCTTGACTCTTTGCTTGTTTCTTGCACCTCGGTTATCTCAAGGGCTAGCACGGTTCCTACAGTTTGCCTGACGGATTTATCTGGTGAAACAGTGGAAGTGGTGGCTTTTTCCTTGGAGGAAGCAAGCATTAGATTCTTGATTTTGTTCCATTTAGCCATGTCTTCTTCCTTGATTAGGTGAATAAATGGAACGTTTAGGAGAGTTGGGTCTGGTGGAAGGAAAGGTTCAGATAAGAAGTCAGAAACTTTACTCTTGTGTGGAGCGAAATAACAGTAGTTTGGTCCATAACCCAGGAGGTCGTGGTAGTCGCATTGCTTGCACCTTAGCACAACCTTGATTGCATCTTCGTTTGGGCATGAATACTGAGCTTGAAGTTGGTTTAGATCTGCAAAAGGAATAATAGTTAGTACAGTAATGATTACGAGAGGATGTTTGACCAAGTTATTTATCTTACCTGTTTTGCCTATGTCATTGTTTATTTACCAATTGGGCACATCTGCAGTTTCATAGTTGCTAGACACCCAGACGAAGTCATCATTGTGCCTTGTCTAGAGTGCCTGTCACCAGACGTTCATGACTCCTCTTGATTTTAAGGTACCAGTGAAACCTATCGTCAGTGTGGCCAATGATGTATTAGCGAAATATCTTAGCTAAACCAAGATTCAAATCCAACCTACGATTTAGGTCAGCTACTCCATTTATTATTCAGTATATGTTGGTGGAAACTTGTATGGGGCAAAGTCTTGCTTGTCTTAAAAATTCACACATCAATGGTTGAACTGGGAAATGGAGGCCCTCCTTACACAATTGATAGCATGGTAAAGGAAAAAACACCCGGTTGGCCCTAGGGTAAGGTTCCTTCTTCGACCAATTTAAAGTGGACGTCAAACAAAATGTTGTAATCTTTTTAGAATTCATCTATAGCTATTGGATAGATCTACCAGAAAGCGATAATAGCCCACTGAGCTCAGTTTAAACAATAACTTAAAAGAAATGTTTAGCGCGCCTTTAGTTTGGCAGCGTTAGGTGGACTTGTTATGAGTGGTGTTTGCACGGTCTTTGAGTATTGCTCAGCGTATTGGTGTGCCTGGTTAAGCCTAGGATTCTGCATGTTGAAAAATTGAATTTAAGTGCATGAGTAAGGTTTTAGCTCGGTCATGTGTTCAAGCAAGCTTATTAGTTCAATCTTGTGTATGATTAGCTATGTTATAGTTCGGTTAAGGGATTGAGCTAGGTTTTAGCTCGGTTCTTTCTTGATTTGTCAATTTAGCGCGATGGCATGTGAATAATTGGTTTTTAGCTTAGTTTGTTTCTTAGAGATGTTACGAACATGAAGTTTGCTCGATTGATGTGTATTTTCAAATCAAAAACTAGATTTTTTTTGTCAATTTTTTTTTCCAAATTCTTCAATGTTTATCTCTGAAATTGGACTGTGCACTAGGAAATGGGAGATTAATGGCTGCTTAACCCCTCTATTCAGTTTAAGCCTTTACTTTACCCAAGTTTTAGTAGTTATTTGGATCATATCCTAAGTTTTGTGTGTAGCTTATGAGATTTAGGCTCAAGAACACCAAGAGCACGATGAATAGAAATGGAAAAAGATTAAAAGAGTGAAGAATTCACGATCTAAGGCGCTGAACTGGTTTCCAATCAATAGGAATGTTCCAGTGTTGAGGACGATCTAGTTGATGTAAATAGAATTTCAAGATTTGGGGTTGGAAAGTAAGAAATCGTTGAAGAACTCTCTGGTTTCTAGGGTTTGAGGTTAAGAAGACGATGAATAGTGAAGACATTTGAGATGTATGTATCGGTTATTTATATGGAAGGTAATAGGGCACAATGATTCAAATTTTTGTGAGGCATACATGATGATTGTAGTAATTGCACGGAATCAATGGGTGTATGCCACGTGTCCTAGACGTGACGGTTTATCAGTTGAATATAAGGTGGGAGTTTAATCAACTATGAGAGTAAAACTGGGCAAATACGCTAACTGGGCTGTGAGTTAGCTCAATTTAGGAATAGTAATCCCAATCATGCTGAAATAGATAAAATTAAAGGGCAATTGAGAGGGTAATTTGCGTCATCCAACTGCACAAATGGGTCGAGCTAGGGTTTCATGGATCCTTGGATTTGGGCATAGCTAAGTGTTGTTAGGCCTTGGATGTGGGCTGAGGTTGGGCTAGCTTGGTTGTCTACCAGTGGTGCTTAGGTGAGGTAGGTTAGACCGAGATATCCTTAGATGATCGGTCAAGCATAATTGAGTGCAGGGCGATGGTTGAGCTAGTTTAAATGCCGCACAATGTTAGTATGGTGGCGTGCTGCACTGGGTTTGTGCGGTGTTGCGTGGTGTTTGGTTGTCTCAAGAACCAATATGGTAAAGGTAGTACGGTTGTTCGGTTGAATGCAATGCAAAGAGTTGTGCCATCTCATTTGGCTTGTAGTGATCAGGGTGTAAAAGGATAAGTCATATCTTTTTAAGAATGTGATTCCTAATAGGACTCTACGAAGGAGAATTAGAGTTCTACTAGGATTCTGCCATACAAAACTTATAAAAACTCAGAACCAACCTAATATCAGGTATTGCAATTTTAGTCCTCGAATTCATAGAGTTTTTCTTCCTTGTTGTTCCTAATTGTTGACTTAGGCATCGGAGGGGTTTTTCGGCATACACCCACGAGTAATGTAACACCTTAAAATAACAACAACAACCCATCTCATGATATTCAATGGAAAACAAAAATTTACATAACATTAACCTTTCATTGATTCTATTCTAGTGTACAAAATATGACATATCCATGTATATATTCATAAATCCTACATCTAGAATCTATATATGATATGCATGAATGAACCAGAACAAAAGAAGGTACAAATAAGTTAATGTCTTAATGGCTACATATTTCCAAGTCAATGCTTGGGAACAACAAAATGATTTAAACTCCATCTATCAAGCCCAAGGCTTGTACAACAAATACTTACATAAAAGAACAAAAGAAGCTCTCGGCTCCAAGATCCTCCCAAGTTACTTCCTTAGTGGAGGCATATCATTAGCACCTGGAAGTTGTTTTCCACATATGGTGAGCTAAAGCACAATAAAGATACTTGAACGCAATGTATGAAGCTTAAGAAAGTAATGTGGTGAATGCATATGCATGCCATATATCAAAACGTTACACTTTCTCTTTTAAAAGAGTGCAATGCTAATATTATATATCAATTCATAAAATAATACTTTTAAAAAAAATTAAAAAACAGGGCAATCGATACAAAACATTGAAAATCTCTAGGTACATGTCTGCCAATAGGCTATACAAGCACTACCAAAGTCATTTTACTAGTACTAATCAGAAGGATCGGTACCTAATTGTGCGGGTTTCTGGACTTTCACGAAGGACACATAAGCCAACATAGAAATACCACAACCACACCTCTTAACTAGATTCACCATGGTATTTATAATGGCTTGGGTTAGACATGACCATTTCACGTTCTTAGATCTGCGATCCGATACTCTTTGTCACTATCTATACTCCTTCTTGTCTTGTTATTGTTGAGTTTGGAGTTGTTGGTGGTGCTGTAAACAGGTTGGTAGTTCAACTTTTTAAAGGAAATCATGTCTGTTTTTCTTTAGGTTCACTCAAGCGGTCTTTCCTACGCTCGAGCGGTCTTCTGCAGTCTGTAAAACTTCCAAGAGGGATCATTGTGCACTGGAGTAGTGTTCTCGGTCACTTGAGTGGTGTCACTTATTGTGTCTGATGCTCGAGCGGTGTTTTGGTCGCTCGAGCAATCTGTGCATATAGACACCCCATTTTTGACCGCCTGCAAGACTCAGGCGCTTTTTTCCTATGCACTCGATGATGAAAGTTACATTTTGTATGATTCGACTTCTCAATGGAGGAATTTAAGCTCAAGCTCTAAAATAATCCCAAAACCTTCATATTTACACTATTCTTACCTCAAAGGTCCCTTTTTGAACATTGTGCCATCCTACACTGAGCCAGAAACAAAGGAACAGGGGAGCACATTGGGGCCCGGTCGTGCCTCATTGGGAGCCGGCTGTGGCCATTTGGGGCCGACTGTGCCTTTTTGGCGAGAAGTACTATTTTGGGCGACAACCAGCCAATTGTCTATTTTTGAAGATATTTGTGACCTATTTTGCTCAAATTCTATAAATACGAACTGATCCCACTGTGTTGTGGGTTAGAAAAATTTCAAAAGAAGCGAAGCTCCCTTGAGAGCTCTTTCTTCTTATGCAAGCTAGCTTTGAGATATTTTATCATCCTTGACCTATATCTATACATTATATACACCCTTGGAGCTGAACCTTAGGACCTTGGTTGAGACTTGTGAATCATAATTTAACCTTGAGAGTGTGCTAGGATCAAATTTGGTTTACAACCAAAGCTTGCTCTCTTCAAGAGGTATAAGCTTGTCACCTTTTCTCTTGCTTTCATTTCTATCTCTTTCCATCTATTTCTTGTGTCTTTGTGTTGTTTTGAATCCATTTCAAGTGTTAGAACTTGGGGTTGGATAGCTACCAAAGGTAGAGAGGGTTAACACCTTTTTTTACACCTTACTTCATAGCTCATCTCCTTAGTTTTACCATTATTTTTCTTGGCTTTCAAATTGATTTTCAAAGTTTAAAAGGGTTGAAAAATATGGTTTAGAAATCCCAAAAATGGAGGGGTTAGCCATCTCTCCTTGCTCTTGTTTGCTAGCCTTGTGATTCCTTGTTATTTCCTATCTTTTTGTGCTCTTAAACATAATTTTTAGCCACTGTTTTTTACATATTAGGGGCTATTTAGGGTTTTTTTTAATTCATTTAATTAGTTTATGCTTTGACTACGTTGCTTGTTATGTTGTACGTCCTCATGGCTTCGGGTGTTTAGGCTTTAGACACCGAGGCATTCGAGTTGATAGCTTTTGTTTACTACTTGGCTATGTGAAGAGTCTCATTCTAATAAGCAATCTCGCATAATCATTTCTGCACCCTCCCTCCTTTCTTGTTTTTTCTTTGTTTAAGAGTAATTTCAAGCAATTGATTGTTATTCAAGGCATGAGAAAGAGACCTATACTCAATGGCTTAATCTCTACGAAGGTTCATTGCCAAGGTGTAGTCTCTCTTTCATACTATGGATCACTTCTTGTTTGACATGTCTTCTCATTTAGGGGACTTACCTCTCTTTATTGGACAAAGTGATTAAGTAATGGAAAGGACTAATAAAAATTAGCCTAAAATCAATGAAACTGACATAAAGAAAATTCTTAAAATCGGTTGGATTCGGCCGGACGTTATGCCAAATCCATCGCTTCGATACTTATCAATCCATGATATTTTGATGAAACTTGAGGCGTGTCTGTCTCCCTCTTTGAGCCTCCATGATGAGAGAGATGGGTGGTCGTCTTCATTGCATTTATTAATTGTTTTGTCCAAATTACGTTCGAAATCATCAAGCCATCAACTTGTGTCTATTGATGGTTTCGGACTCGAATTCACTCTTCTCTTGAGTTTCATGATACAGGAGAGCAGAAGGGAAAAACATGGCTTAAAGTTGCTCTGTCTGCACTGTTTTTACCCCAGAGCACAAAAATATATTTTTACAAGAAATTAGGGCGCGGCCGGCCTTATTTAGACCCGACCGGGCCTCATTAGGGGCCGGCCAGGCTCCAATGTTTGGTAAATAGAGCATTTTGGCATAAATAAGGGGCAGTGGCTAGAGGTGAAACAAGGCAGATTCCTAGGAAGGTAGACAGAGTAGCTTCTGCAGACTGTCCGCATGAGCACGCACCTAATTCTTATGCATCATTAATGTCGTTCGCATTATTTATATTGTTGAAATTAGTGTTGTAATTATTATTGTTATAATAAATTAGATAGCTTGTTATTTATTTATTTTTCATTTGAATTTGTAATAGTTAGTTTAATTCAGACACTTGGACGCTCATTTGGACCCTCTTGCATGAGGGCAAATATGTAATAATTGGGTATGTCTTCCAACTCCCATTTCTTTCTCTCTTTTATTTACCCGCTTATAATGGTAGCATCATATTTACTTAGCATCTTCCATGACTTGCATCCTTTCGTCTTACACGCACAAGAGTTTGGCTTATCATTCTAATCAATGTCAATTTCAAATTCCTTATTCGAATACGTGCTTTGTCGTATGCCTTGGATTAACTCACATGCCATGCTAGTAGCCGAGCCTAGTAGTTGCATTGTGTATGTGTTGCATTATTCAATTACATATTAGAGCATGCATTTTTTTAATTGTTTTATTTCTTTTTGGCTTGCCTCGCAGTACTAGGTAAGCATTTCCTACTTTAGCATATTGCATGAATGTTAGTGTTGACATATCAAGCATGATTACCATGATGATATACCTGTTTGAACGCCTGTGGATGGAGGTTTTTTTGCTTAAGTTGTGATAATTTGATTAATGTACATATGGGATCACTTTTTTGAGTGGTACATATTCAAACACTTTTCAAAATGAACATGAAATCAAAGCATTCCAACTTTTGTGAATTAGTTTATACTTGTTTGACAACACATAGTAACGAAAACATAATAATCGGAATAAGAGCATATAATGTAAATAAAAATCACATCATGATTAGTAGAGGTCGATCTTTGATCAGAAGAGTGGGGTGCTCAGTTCATGACCTTCCCCTCTTATACCTAAGTTCCCGAGCCGAGGCATTTTGGTGATAACGGACTAATGGCCTTTGGCACGAGTCACGGGTTTTCTAAATTTTTCAAAAATATTTAGGTGGCGACTCTGAAATCTAGCAATGTAGTCAATTTTTGGCTTTTTTGATTCAAAATCAAATTTTCAAAAGATTTTCTAGATTTGGACTCATTTGTGTTTATCTATTTCACATTGCACTTGTGGAATCAGATTCAGAACCACGGGAGTCCGAACTGTAGGGCTAATCATATCCGAAAGGAGCACGAAAAGCAAGCTACAGTGCATATATCAAATCAGGGAAAAGGTTTTTTGTTGCTTTTTCATCTTCTCTCTCTCTCTCTCTAAAACTTTAAACCTAATTTCTTCCCCTCTCTCTCTCTAGTTCTTGTTTAAAATCCTCACATACACCCTAATCCATTTATTTCACCACTATAATACTTTGGAGTAAAACGAAGAGCTTGGCAAGGGCTTCCATTTAATCTGAGTGGATCGTTGTTTCGTCGCCAGTGACTTTTGGGTTGTCTCATCTTCGCTTCAAGAGGTAGGGATTTCTTTGCTCTTTTTTCAATACCTTGTTATAAATATACATATGGTAGTTTTGTTTTATAGCATTTAAAAATAAGGCCTCGTTTGGGAACAGGCTAATTTAGTAACTTTTTGGCTATTTGGCTAAAATATGAGCTAAAAAAAACTAGTATGTTTGGGATAACTTTTTAGCTTTTTACGAAAAGATGTGCAAAAAGTAGAGAGAAAAGAGAATCTTTGACTTTTTGGTATGGGTTGTTGGCTTTTTGGCTAATTTAATAACTTTTTGGCTAAAAATAAGGATTCCCAAACGAGGCCTAAGTTTGTTAAGAAATTTTACAAAAGCATGATAGCGGTTTGGGGTTTGGATTTTTGGATTTGGAGTTGGAATTGGATGAGTTGTGGGTGTTTCGGTTAATTGAGCGGTAGTTTGGCATGTTCGTGTTAAGAGTGGAGAAAAAACCCTAATTTATCATTATGGGCTTAATTAATCCTAAAAGGGTAAAGATGTGTAATATCCGAGTTATGTGTTAAATAATTGGAATAGTGGTTTAGTTATTAAAATGAAACTTAATTGGGTTTAGTAGTGGTTTTGATGAACTTTGTATTGTAGTTATGTTTTATGAATTGGATTGGTTTAAAAAAAAATGTGAAGTTTTGGCCAAGGGTGGACGTAGTTGATGGTTTTGAAACAACGGATTCGATTTAGGAAATAAAATGGCTTGTGTAACTCTTTTATGAAATGAAATGAGAAACGGTTGATTCAAAAAGGTGGAATTAGTTATGGATTTATATTGTATGAGTTGTATCTATTTATCTATTTAGAGGTTTTGTCTTTGGTCATCGGTGGCAGATGGCATTGTTATTGTTTAGTAGATGATGTGTATGTATTACACTTGTAAGGTATTATGTAGTTTTTCATGCTGTGCTATTTTTGTGTTATTGTTTGGGGGTCCGTTTGCCTCCGGGTAAGGCCAGTAAAGCATGGCACTTTGACAGAGGTTCCTTGTCCTTTCTGGTTTGCACTTGGTAAAGTATGAAAGGAGGTCCGCTTCTCTCTATATTGAGTCAGTAAAGCGTGGCACCTTGTGATATGTTCCTCTCCCTTCCGATTTGCGCCTGGTAAAGTGTGACCTTAGGGTCGTTCCCCTTCGGCGTGAGGCTAGTAAAGTGTTATGGGTTAAGTGGAATGTATCATTTGCCATCCATGCTGTAGATTGATGGAAATGGAGGTATATATTACGTTCAGTTATTTATATTTAGAATATATGTTTCTTGGTATCCTGTTATGAGTGTTCCTTGCCCTTGATCCTACGGTCAAGGAAGATAGTATATGTGTTATTACATAAGTATGTCTAGTGGGTTGAGTTATGGGATTGGATTATGACTTGTATATGCTTTAAAAACAAAAGTGGAGACATAATTCTTTTATATTAAGGTAGAGATTTAAAGAAACAAGATTGTGTTGTAAATGAGGGCTTTTGGAACTAGACTGGATAAATGGGAAAGAAAACAAATGGTTTTACACCTTGTGGTGTTCAAATGGATATTTTTGGAGAAAATGTACTTATATAAGTGTATTTCGAATATTTAACTGTCACATTATTTATATCGTACGTCATCGTGCATTCATGATCATAGATATCTGTATGTCGTTATTGTTTAGGATTATATTAGGATCTCTAATAGACTTTATGTTCATCCCACGTTGCTAATCATTTGTCAGGTGCAAGTTGAGAGATGGTTCAAGATCGGTGATCTTCCTTTAATTGTTGGCCACGGGACCTATACTTGTTGGCAGAATGCCATTATTGTAAAAGGGTTAAATCCTTACCTTTAATGTAAATATGTAAGCCTTCGGCATTTTGTTCAATTGTAATTCCTATTTCATTCCATATATGTATGATTAAGAGGACTTTCATTTATTTATGAATGTAATGTATGTATGGTTCCGCATGTTCTTAATGGTAAATGGATTTATGATAATGGATATGGTAATGTTATTCGGGTAATAAAAAGTGGAGCGTGACAACTTGGTATCAAAGGTAACCAGGTTTGAATACCTTAGGCTTGTGGAAAGTGGTTTTTTTTTTTTTTTTACCACAATGGGTTTATTGTGCTTGGTGAGGACGTTTGCATATAGTTAGGATAAAAGTTAGGACTCTATGTGTTGCATTTATGTAAGCAAGGGATTAAGTTTCATGGATAGTGCTGGTAGCCAGTGAACTTGTATAGATACCCCATTTTGACCGGCCCTAAAACTTGGGCGCTTTCTTTTGATTACCCGATGATGACAACTAAAATGTGTTTCTTACAGAATCCTCAGTAAGAGAGATGAAATTTGAGTTTTAATCCCAACATTCACATATTGGCCAAATTATTTTTCATCCAAATTCACCAATCTCCATTAACAAAAGAATCTTGGCTCTTCAATCTCCACAACCAAAATTCTTACACATTAATCCCCCATCACCATCCACTTTTATGATCACACCCTATAATCCCAACTCATCATCCATTTTCCTAATCATACCCCACAATCCCACTCACCATCCACTTTCCTAATCACATACTATCATCATCACTCACCATCTACCTCCATTATCCATTAGTGCCCCATTAGCTCCATTATCTTTCCTAAATGCTCTATTTTGTTCTCCACTTTGTCTTCCACCATTGCCCACTTGGATTGCCTATATAATGAGAGCTATAGTCTTGAGGTTAAGGGGATGAATTTGAGAGGAAAATTGTAGAGAGAATGCTAAATTTGAGTTAGAATTTGAGGGAAAAGAATGCCTTGAAAACAAGAGTGTTGTCTTGCCAAACTAGAGAAGTTGTCTAGCCTTCATATATCTCATCTTTCCTTTCCAAAACTACTCAAGAAACTCCTTAAAACCAAGTCCTAAAGCCTTGATCAAAGAGAGTAATCCTTGCCAAGTCTAAGAAGATCAAAGAGTGATCAACACACGTGTCCAAAACCATCATTCTAGCTTAAATTTCAAACTCTTGAATTGAGGATTGAGAACACAATTCATAACCTTGAGGGTGATCAAAAAGAAATTTGGAAATCATGAAGTTCATTCTTTCTTTGAAGGTAAATTTTCAAATCTGTTTCATTTTATTGCATTTTCTATTTTCTATTTGTTTTATTGGTTTAATTTCATATTAGTTTTGTTGTAAGCTAACCGAAAGTGGTTAGTTGAGCCGCCTACATATTCCTTGTTTGTTTCTTTTCTTGGTGTTGCAAGAAGACAAGTTTTGCTAAGCCTAGTTGGTTAACTGATTACCTTCTTTTGGACGAAATGGAGTAATCTTCTAGTGTTGAGCATACCAATCTTCCAGTGTGAGTTTTTTTTTATTATTTTATTTTGTTGTATTATTTTCCTCCTTCCTCTCTCATTCGGTTTGTAATTATTTATTCAAAGTGTTGTAATAATTTCCCACCCCGCTTCTCTCTGTCCCATTCTTTACTTGCTTTCCTTTGTGAATATGCATCATATTTTGTTTTTCATGATATCTATGCTTTGCATCCATGTTTCATGCATCTTAATTCGGCTAAATTTGCATTTGCGGATTTAATCAATTTATGTGTGATTATGTGCATTACCTTATGTTCTTGAGTTGATTCACATATCATATCTTAGAAGCCAAATTTTTAGTTGCATTTCATGAGTGAATTGCATTAGGATTTTGTATATAAGATAATGCATATTTCACTAACTTTGTTTTATAGCTATTTGTGGGACATCAGTAAATATGTAAGTTTTTATGCTTTAACATCCTGCTTGTGTGTGTTTTTCTTACTATGTTTTGCATCCTACCATGAGGTTACTTGCTCACTTGATATAACTGTATGAATGCCGATAGATGGAGGTTGTGTCGCTTAACTTGGAATGATGTTGATTTTTCATGTTTGTAAACTCAATTTGTTTGGGTTATACATCTTTAAAACTCTTTCAAAACATATGAAATCACATTGTTCCAAAATAAATGGCATAGTCTATACTTAAATGCTTCACATAGTAAATTGTAGGATTTATTTAAGAACTGGAACATGAACATATAAAGAAAATAAAACTTATATTATAGTTTAGTAGAGGTCGATCTTTGATCAGGTGAGCGGGGGTGCTTAATTAATGACCTTCCCCCCTCACACCTAAGTTTCCAAGCCAAGCATCTTCGGTTATGACAAATAGTAGCCTTGGCACAAGTCACGAGCTTCATAATTTTTCTAAAAATATTAGGTGACAACTCTAAAATCTGGTGATGTAGTCCATTCTTGGCAAAGATTTTGTATAATAAATTTTTTATAAAAGTTGTCAAATCTAGACTCTCATCTATGTTTCACATTGCACTCATGAGACTATATTAAAGAAGTCGAGAGTCCAAACTGTTAATGCGCATGAGTACCCCCTAAGCATGTTACAACTTGTTTTGAGATCTTATTGGAAATATGCTTGATCAACGTGGTTCTAATAAGAATTCCTTGAGAGTTCCGAGATGAGTAGCTATCTTTGTGAACTTGATTTGATTATATGATTAAATGTTTAATTGTTTATGTGAATAGGATTGTGTGATTTTGGTGTTTGGTGTGTCTTGTAGCTTAGTGGTGGGAATGTGCACCTCGGGGAAGGTCGTTGTGTCGTTCACTAAGTTTGGTTTTATTTTTGGTTTATAGAATGTCTACACGAGGGAGTAGAAATGTCGTATTGGGAGTAGAAATGTCAGTAAGGGCACAACAATTCCGTTAGCACCTGCCTTTACAGCATCGACTGTGGGCGAGGAAGTTCACACAAAATTGTAAGAGCGGTGATAAATGCTCTAGCTCACAATGAGAGGGACCAGGGCCATACCTTCAAGCTTACCAAGGAGTTTCTCTGTTCCAATCCACCTGTGTTTTTTGGAGAGCCTAAACCGTGAGAGGCCAATGATTGGTTAGAGTAGATTACCAAGACTCTTGATATGCTCAGAGTCAAGGATGAGGAGTTGAGGGTTGTTTTAGCTGATTTCCAACTTAAGGAAGACATCAATTTTTGGTGGAAGTCTGTGAAAGCTTATTTGGGCACCACTTGGGTGGCATTCACTTAGGCCTTTTGGGCTAAGTATTTTCCTCCTTCTACTCGGGAAAGATTGAGGAACCAGTTTGTTGAGTTACGCTAGGAGGATACTCCTTTGGCATAGTTTAAGGTGAGGTTCGCTAGTTTGTCGAGGTTTGCTCCAGAGTTGGCCGTAGCAGAGGAGCAACGTTGTTTTGAGTTTGAGGAAAGGTTGTGTGATGATATCCGGGAAAGGTTGTTGGGGCTATGTATAGAGATTATCACACCTTGGTAGAAGCGGCAGCTCATGTGGAAGCCGTTAATCTTAGTGTTGGTCAGGATAGGAAGGAAGAGACCATATCGGCAATTTCGACTGTTCAATGAGGTGGTAGACCTAGTAAGAATTAGAGACGAGCGAGATCTCAGGCACAGGCACAGTTGTTGCCTCAACCTACTTTTGGTTCTTTAGACTCGTCCTTTGGAGGGTCCAGTCAGACTCAGGCTTTATCGAATTAGTCACAGAATAGGGGGCCACCTATTTGTTCTAGGTGTGGTTAGATGAGCCACATTCGACGTCGTTGCCCTTTGCAGGAGTAGAGCCAGTTTTAGTAATCCCAGCTGGGACGATAGTGATGTTCTAGTGTAGAGGAGTTTTATTATTTGTAATGTAACATTAAGTTGTCTTATTTAAGGCTATATGTCTACGGATGTTGTTTATGCGTGTATATGTGTTGTTATAAACCCAAATGATGTGGGTATGTAATTAATCTTGAATTCACTTATACTGTGTTACAGAATGTTGTAAGGATTAGAAATTCTAGTTTTATTATGTTGCGTTATTTTCCTGGGTGGAGCGCGAGTTGACTTGTGATGCCTTAGATTGATTTAATATTACTTGTTAAGAAACAGGGGTTTGTTTATTATTGTGTCTAGTCTTGATGTGGCAAGAATGAAGTTGTATAGTGTTAAATGTGTTGTTTTGGGCTGGTGTAATGCTTTGGAATCTGTGAGGTTGGTAGGAGTTACTAGTAGATTATGAAAGTGTGTGGAGGGAATATAAGACTTGCATTTTTAATGGTGAGAGTTGTGCTTGTGTTTGTAGGGTGTTGGAAATTGGTGGTTTACAGGAAATTATAATTTGGTTCGCGATGTTTAAATGTTAGGTGGTGTGTTAGGAGTGTGTTGTACTGTTGTTTTACATATTTGGGATTTGATGGATGCCTGTTAGGAGTGTGTTGTACTGTTGTTTTGCATATTTGGGATTTGATGGATGCCTGTTAACCCTATCGGTCTTGAGTTGTGATGAGAAGGGTCTGTTTGCCATATAGGCCTATGAATGGTGGTTTGTTCGAGGAGCAAGAGTGCTGTGGTCTAATCTTAAGGAATCTGGTGTGAATCAAGAAATATGTGGGTATGGGGGGTTTGTGTGTGAAACTCCGTCGTGGAGCAAAACAGTGCTGGGTGGCATGTCGGTGTTTGGTGCTGAGTGTTAAGGGTTGTTGAGTTGGTTAGTCGGTTGGTTGTTGTTGGAAGTGGGTTGACATATAGTCACCTCGAGAGTAGCTAGGAATTGAACATAAGGTTAATAAGGTTGAGCAGCGTTATAGTGTGGACTTGTGAGTGTTAAGTTTCATGTAGAAAAATGTGTAGTTGGTGTGAGTTGGGGTAACCAGGTTGGGGTTACATGTTGAGGCCTTCATGTTGTGAGCGTTTTTGTGCTGTTGTGTGATTGATAGATGGTGATGGGATAAGGCTCCCAAGAATATGTAGACTTTATTTGCGTTTTTCTGTATTATTAGCACAGTTGTTATTTCTATTAATTTGTTATTATAGAAATGTTGGTTTTGGTGTTGTGGCATCACTACAATAGTGATGGGTGTTGTTTGGTGATGGTTGGAGTTCACCAGTTGCTTTATGTTGAGAAACGAACTTGGAAAATGAATTTTTCCTTGTGTTGTAGCCTCGGATGGCAGCGTTAAACTATGATGTTAGGGATTTAATCTAAGTGGTAATAAAGGATTTCGATGTTTAGTTTATTTAATTTATAAAGCTAAATCTGACAAATCATGAGAATGTAAATGATCATGTGTTCAAAGTAACTCTTTGTTTTGTTTTTGGAGGATGGTTGCAAAATTTTAAGTTTTACATGGAAATCGAAAACGTATTTTGGTTGTGGGCGATGCAAGTTTGAGCACCTTTTTAGAAAGAAAAAAAAATTATATATACAAAAGTGAGATTTTCAAAGCAAATGAGAAAATGAGGAATATATATATATATATATATTTTTAAACATGGATGTGTTGTGAATTAGGTCACCTTTCATGGTTAGTTTGTGTAGTGATTTAGCTTGGATTGCTAGTCATGTGTTTAGATGTTTTGTTTTGAAGAGGGTTTGACATTGTTGGGGCATGTTATGCCGGAGTGTTGTCTTTTGGGTCGTGTTTTTGTGGTAAGTCCCTTTTTTTTTTTTTCCTTTTTTCTTTCTTCTTCATCTTCTTCTCTTTTTTTTTTTCTTTTTTTTTTTTGATAAGAGTTGACCAAGAGTTTTGTTGTGAGGGTGGTTTTCTTTTCCTTAGTACTTGGGTGTTGAGTGCTCAATGATGGTTGACATCTTTGGAGTATACGTAGAGTCCATTGTTTGTTTTCTCATCTTGCAGACCCTTAACGACTTCTGTAGGTCAAAAAATCAATTGTGACCTCTTTCTTGTGTTCTTGTTGTCCGGGTGTTTTTGGGGGCCCCGAGGTGTTGGACTGAGATTTGGAAAATCATCCTAAGTATGGATCTAGGCTTGGATTGGTGATTGTATTTATTTTTGTGGTTGGTTTTCCTTGTGTCGCGGAGTATTCTTAAATTTCAATGACGAAATTTCTTAAGGGGGCTGATTATAACGGCTTGGGTTGACCTGACCTTTCATGTTCTTGGATCCGCAATCCGATACTCTTTATTGTTGTTTATACTTCTTGTCTTATTGTTGTTGAGTTTGGAATTGTTAGTGGTGTTGTAAACAGGTTGGTAGTTTATCTTTTTAAAGGAAATCATGTTTGTTTTTCTTCGGGTTCGCTCAAGCGATCTTTCCTACACTCAAGCGGTCTTCTGCAGTCTGCAAAACTTCTAAGAGGGGGTCATTGTGCGCTCAAGCGGTGTTCTTAGTCACTTGAACGGTGTTACTTATTATGTCCGATGCTCGAGTAGTATTTTGGTCGCTCGAGCGGTCTGTGAGTATATCAGATCGAGGAGAAGGGTTTTTTGTCACTTTTTCATCTCCTCTCGCTCTCTAAAACATTTCTAAACCTAATTTATTTCCTCTCTGTTTCTCTAATTCTTGCTTAAAACCCTCCCATACACCCTAATCCATTGATTTCACCACCATAGTGCTTTGGAGTAAAACGAAGAGCTCGGCAATGGCTTACATTTGATCTGTGCGTATCATCGTTTCGTCGCCAGTGATTTTTTGGTTGTCTGCTCTTCACTTCAAGAGGTTTCTTTGCTCATTTTCAATATCTCGTTATAGATATACATATGGTAGTTCATATATATATATATATATATACATATACCATTTAAAAACAAGTTTGTTAAGAAATTTTACAAAAGCATGATAGGGGTTTGGAGTTTGGATTTTGGGAGTTGGAATTGGATAAGTTGTAGGTGTTTCAGTTAATTGAGAGGTAGTTGGGCATGTTCGTGTTGAGAGTGGGGAAAAAACCCTAATTTATCATTATAGAATTAATTAATCCTAAAGGGGTAAAGATGTGTAATATCCGAGTTATGTGTTAAAAAATTGGAATAGTGATTTAGTTATTAAAATGGAACTTAATTGGGTTTAATAGTGGTTTTGATAAACTTTGTATTGTAGTTATATTTTATGAATTGTGGTTTAAGGAAAAATGCAAAGTTTTGGCCAAGGGTGGACATAGTTGATGGCTTTAAAACAACATATTCGGTTTAGGAAATAAAATGGTGTATGTAACTCTTTTATGAAATGAAATAAGAAATGGTTGATTCGAAAAGGTGGAATTAGTTATGGATTTATATTGTATGAGTCTTGTATCTATTTATCTGTTTAGAGGTTTTGTCATTGGTCATCGATGGAGGATGGCATTGATGTTGTTAAGTATATGATGTGTATGTATTACACTTGTATGATATTATGTAGTTTAGCATGTTTTGCTATTTTTGTGTTATTGTTTGGGGGTCCGTTTGTCTGCGGGTGAGGCTAGTAAATCGTGGTGCCTTAACAGAGGTTCCTCGTCCCTTCTAGTTTGCACCCGATAAAGTGTGAAATGAGGTCCGATTCTCTTCATATTTAGTCGATAAAGCATAGCGCCTTGTGATAGGTTCCTCTCCCTTCCAATTTGCACCTGGTAAAGTGTGACCTTGGGGTCGTTCCCTTCCGGGTGAGGTGGGTAAAGCATTATATGTTAGGTGGGATGTATCATTTGCCATCCGCGCTATAGGTCTGTGGAAATGAAAGTATGTGTTACATTCAGTTATTTATATTTAGCAATATATGTTTCTTGGTATCCTGTTATGGGTGTTCATTGCCCTTTAGTCTATGATTAAGGAAAATAGTAGATGTGTTATTGCATAAGTTTTGCGTAATGGGTTGAGTTATGAGATTGGATTATGACTCGTATATGTGAATGTGCTTTAAAAACAAAATTGGAGACATAATTCTTTTATATTAACGTAAAGGTTTAAAGAAACAAGATTGTGTTGTGAATGAGGGCGTTTGGAACTAGATTAGATAAATGGAAAAAAAAAACAAATGGTTTTACACCTTGTGGTGTTCAAATAGATGTTTTTGGAGAAAATACACTTATATAAGTTTATCGTGAATATTTAACTGTCGCATTATTCATATTGTACGTTATGGTGCATTCTTGATCATAGATATTTGTATGTCGTTATTGTTAATGATCATATTGGGATCTCTACTGGACTTTATGTTCATCTCACGTTGCTAATAAATTTTCAGGTGCAAGTTGAGAGATGATTCAAAATCGATGATCTTCCTTTAATTGTTAGTCGCGGGGCCTATTCTTGTTGGCGGAATGCCATTATTGTAAAAGGGTTAAGCCCTTACCTTTACTATAAAGATGTAAGCCTATGGGCATTTTGTTCAATTGTAATTCCTATTGCATTCCATATATGTACGATTGAAAGGACTGTTATTTATTTATGAATGTAATGTATGTATGGTTCTGCATGTTCTTAATGGCAAATGGATTTATGATAATGGATATGGTAATGTTATTCGGGTAATAAAAAGTGGGGCGTGACAGTATTTACCCTTTTTTTTTCTCAAAAACAATACATTTTCAATATAAGGATAGAAAACAGTGTTCAATGCAAAATATATGAGTAAATGGTTTTCATTTAGGCCCCATTTGTTTTCCTCTTTCACAGTACGGAGTGGACTGTGAATGATGAACAGTAAACGTACCTCCTGTTTGTTTTGACAATGTTGCACCAGAGTCCAAATGGACTATGAATCTCCTCAGACGAACAGATTAACAATCCCTTATGGGACTTGGTATTGAAAAAGAAGCCGTTGGGATTATAATGTAAATGGCCATACTATCCACCACATCAAACAGAAAAACAGATCCCTCCTCCAAATTTTTAACCACACTCATAAACAATCAATAATTTCCAAAAAAAAAAAAATTAAAAAAAAATCAACTGCTTATAAAAATTTTAACAAATTTCCAAAATCACAAATATCAAAAAATAATAACAAAAAAGATCAACAAATTCATAAACAAGTTACAAATATCATCCAATAAGTTCTCAAAATCAACAAAATAATAATAAAAAAATCAACAAAATCACAACAAGATCACTAAGAGAGAAGACTGATCCAGCACTCTGGTCTTCATTAAGCTCACCTTACCTTGAATTTGAAGGTCAACATCGTTGTTGACAAATTTGAAGGTTGAGATCGTCGTTGATAGAGCTCCAATCAACTTCAACTTGTGGTCATCAATGGCAAAGCTTGAGCAAGAAAGAGACAAGTGAGGTAGAAAAAGAGAGAGCCGAAAGAGACATGTGAGCAAGAGAGAGAGAAGAGAGAGACATGTGAGAATAAACCTTTTCAAAACCATGGGCTGGTTTGGAGAAACCATTGGTTGGTTTTTTTAATAATAATAATAATAATAATAAAATAGATTAATAGTTAAATTCTTTATTATTTTCAATTATCTAATTTTAATTTTAGTTTTTGAATAGTTTAATTGGATAATGCATTTATTAGTTGGTATAAGTTCAAATTTGATACTAATACAATAAGGGTATTTATGTAATTTTATATGGTTAATCCCACTCCTATCTCTCAAAACAAACATGAACTATTACTAGTCCAGTGATTATCAAACAAACACAATTTTTCTTAATCCCCTCACAAGCAATCCCCTCACTAATAGTCTCCTCACTAACAATCCCCTCCATTCTATCTCTAAAAACAAACGAGCCCTTAACCTATTTCTCGTACAATTTCTACAACAATCAAAACTATCATCCACTGATAGCCCAAAATAAATATCTCTATACAAAAAGTTAAATTTCCATCAACAATTATAATTTCATAATTTTCAAAATGGGAGTGCTAATACATATTCAACTCCACTTTTCTCATCAACAGATACATTCGTTTTATCTTTTCAAAACTCAACATCTTCCCCTTTCACTCATAGGTCAAACACTAAAGATTTCCAATAAAAATCATTTTCCTTTCAAAAACCCGTTTTTAGGAGAAATTTCCAATATTTTCTACAGAACTCAACAATATACTTATTTCCATAACGTTTCTTAAGAACTTATTTTAAAATCTCTTTTTTACATTTCAAAAACCAAACTCTAAATCAAACCTCCAACTTCCAAATCACAATACTTTACAATGAGCACATAACGAAGTTAAGAATCACACAAGGAGGTTGAAGAAGTCTCTATCTCAAAAGTAGAAAAAGAAGAGACCAAGACCCGATTCTAGACGGAGTCAAAAATGGAAGTTTCACCGATTAAATGCTCTATTTTAGGAGCTCTACACTTTACTCCAAAGCACTAGAGTGATGAGATCAACGGATTTGGGTGTATTTGAGTATTTTGGTAAGATCAACGAATTTGGGTGTATTTGAGTATTTTGGTAAGAACTAGAGAGGGAGAGTTAGTTTTAGAGTGTTTTAGAGAGAAAAAGAAAGTAAAAAGTGATAGAAAAAGACATTTCCTTGATCTGATATAAGCACAGACTGCTCGACGACTAAACCACTGCTCGAGCATCAAACATAAGTAAGTGACACCACTCGAGTGACCAAAACACAGCTCGAGCGCACAATGATCCCCTCCTAGACGTTTTGTAGACTAGAGAAGACTGCTCGAGCAAAAAAAGGACTGTTCGAGGAAGATCACCGTACTCTCAGTAGTTTTGCAGACCTACAAAAGTACTAAGAGAACCCAAAGATCGCTCGAGTGAAGAAAAGACCGCTTGAGCGAACCTAAAGAAAAACAGACATGAACTTCTTTGAAAAATGAACTGCCAACTTGTTCACAACACAACCAATAACTCCAAACAACCAAACTCAACAACAACAAGACAAGAAAGAGTATAGATAACGATAAAAAGTATTGGATCCCAGATTCAAAAACATGAAAAGGTCAGGTCAAACCCAAGCCATTATAGGTAAGCTCACATTTTTTGTGATTTCAAGCCATATGACAATATTTGAATGAGCGCAAGCTTGATCAACAAGATTATATAAGTGACGAATATTTCGTGTTCGTACATTTTGTATTTTGTCCTTATTATGATTGTGGTTGAACGAACTTCATTGTAAAATGATACATTAATCCTAAAAAGAAAAAAAGAAAGGAAAAAGAAAAGGAAAGTGCACATTCATGAGACTCTAGTACTAATCAAATTGGCATTCCATTTCCATTTGGAAGAGTTAATAATAGTTCGAGGTGGGTTTTGAATAAAATGAATGAATGTTTTACTATTCAACAAAAACAATGGGAGGTTCACATAAAAACCACTACATCAATATCAAGCATAGGACCACCCAAACAAAAAAACAATCCTAAGACACCGATCACAACTATTTAGATTCAGATGCACATTCAGTCTGCACCGGTTACTTTATGAGTAATACAAATTGGACACCAATATCGAGCATAGGACACCAATCAATATCAAGTACAGGACTATTACCAAAATATATATATATATATATCAAATATAGGACATCAATCACACAATTAGAAAAAAGTGCACCTTCACGAAGGGCTAAGGGTCAATTTGTCATTCCATTTTGAATATTTGATAACTTAATTGGCCACCATAATTCTTTTAAAGGTTTAGTCTCAAAAGAGAGTTCATGAGTTCAATTCTCACTTACGCTGTATTTGATTAGGAGATTTAGGAAAGAATTTAGAATTAGAAAGAGAAAGAGAAAATATAGATAAAATATGAATAAAATATGCCTATATTTTACTTAATTTCACATACATTTTTTGTTTTCTTTTTTCAAATCTCTTCTCAAATTACTCAACCAAACACAGTATTAGAAGAAGTTGAATTAAGGAGGCAAGTACTTGGTACTTTATAAAAATGAAAAGGCTAACTTTTATAAGTACTAATCTAACAACTGATAATTAACAACTTTCACTGATTAAAAAAAAAGAGTTTGATTGGTTTCATTTTTGGAAATTGTGTTTTGACTTCTTGTAATTCATTTTTTTTTTTTTTTTGGGTGAATTTTTTTTCATTCTTAACCAATTTTTTTAAGTACATCTAACATGTATTTTAAAAAATAGATATCTAAACAAATTTGATTAAAATATGTAATAAATTTATTAAAGAAAACCAATATATATCATCATATTTTCATGTCATTTTGTCTTTAATGAACCTTCTTGTTTTCAAATTTCTTTATATATAACTTACTTTTTATATGTATCTAAATTAGGTGCATCCGTTAAGGTTTTAAAAAAATAAATAAATAAATTTAATTGAAATATCAAAAAATATTCACTAAAAATCATGAAAACCAAGAATTAAGAAAATAATTTTTAAAAACTAAAACACAACAATGGGAACTCCACATCAAAGTCATGACACCAAATTCTTTGTCGTGAAATTTCTTACTCTCTTATTTCAAATTACTTGCCGTTGTTTACACGAGACTATAACATAGAGAAATTTAGGAATAGAGAATTCTTGACTAAAACCAATACATCAATCTCAAGCAGGATACAATCTCACAAGTGATCAGATTCAGATGAACATTCAGTTTGTAAGAGTTGGAGACCTTTCTACAAAATATCAAGTTGGAAGAGAATAACAGTACCAATGAGTTGGAGGGAGGTTTTTAAGTCTAGTGGATGGGAAAAGAGCCAAAACATAAATTAATTTCCTATATATGTGCTCAGACATTGAGCTGATGAAACTAGGAGGTTATGTCCCTTTCCAACAAGTGGCCAGTTTTATTTGTCTTTCGTTACCACTTTTTTTTTTTTTTTTTAAATTTTTTTATCCTCTCTCTAACTCTTGAGGTACAAATGATCTCTTGAGAGACGCATAATAGAGAATTAAAGTCCCTTAAAAACTAAAGTTGTGCAGTATTTTATAAAGGACAACAACTTGTCCAGTCCTTTAACAGGACGAAGGCCTACTTTGAAAAGTTGGTAATAATTTATTTTTTAAATTATTATTAATTTTTTTTTTATAAAAAAGTTGTTTATAAGTAATTTTTTATCAAAAAATTGATTATAACCATCTTCCTAAAATGATCCAGTTCAGGGATGATTCAATTTGTTAATTTTTTAATAAAATAAAAAAGTCATATTAATTCAATAATTATAGGGGATATTTATTCATAAATCTATTTTCACTTACTTATATTTCATTAGTCTAAATTATTTTGTTATATTATAATAAGTTCAATGGGTAACAGAATTACTAAAATATCTCTAATAATAATATGGTAAAACGCTCATTAATATTTACATTAATAGTGTGAATGTTCTATGATGTAAGCATTCACACTGTTAAATTTATTTAATGTGAATCTTCACATCATGGAATATTCACACTGTCAAATTTATTTGTTTACTTTTTGTACGGGAAAGAAATATACCTTCTCGTATAATCCTGTTGATCAAGTCTGCGTTCCTCTGTACGACGTCGCTCTATCACCTGAAAACACAAACGTGAGCTGGCCGGCGAGTGTGTGCCAGAAACCTCTCCGATGCCTAAGTCAGTAAGCAAGACAAGAAGGCAAAAGCTCTATATATTCAGGGAGCAAAAGTTGCATTACCTCTCCACAGGTGGTGTGGGTTAGCTTTTATAGGTTTCGCGTGGCACAATCCTAATAGGACTCTTACTCCTCCATGTAGAGTCCTCCTAGGATTCAAACTCCTGAAGGATAATGCTTATCCTCCAACACCCCCCTCACTGCTTAAACCACATGAGATGGTTATACTAAGGCCGAACTCCAATGCAACCGAAGTAACCGTTACTTCGGCACATTACTTTCCTTTCTCTTACCTCGGCCTTCCCATGCTTAGACCGAGCTAACCACAAGAGAGTTGAACCGAACTACCGTTAGAACCGAGTCCTTTAGGACTTACCACATCTTGGTCTCCATATGCTACGACCGAAGTAATCACTGAAAACCGAACTGCTCCACAACACATTGCTCAACCGAAGTAGAAATAAGGCCTCATGCGACTGGGCTAATCATCACGGTTGTGAGACCGGTCTAACTCCAAAGCTACTTATCCAAACCGGAGTAACTTATACGGCCATTCTACTCGGACCTTTGTACTGCGGCCCATAACGGCCCTATACGCAGCTCGGCCCTATACGCAGCTCGGCCCAATTTAGCATATAAATTACCCTCTCAATTGCCCCTTAATTCCATCTGCAAAGCATGATTGGGATTACCTGCCTACCAACCGAGCTACAGTCTTAACCTCTCCAGCCGAGCTAAAAACTTTCGTTAGCCTTTCCAGCCGAGCTAAGACCCTTTCCAGCCGAGCTGTGCACGTCCGGTCAAAATGTCTCTTCAGTTTGCAAAAACTGAATCGATTGTCCTTCCAATGACACGTGGCATGCTCTGATTGGCTCTCCACAGCTGTTTCGCCGCCCTCGTACTTCGCAGTTTTTGAACAGTTCCCGCCTTAGGGCTTCTTACCAAAACAAAAAAACCCTTTCATTTTTCAAATCATTCACCAAACTATTCACTTCCCTCTCACTCTCTTCGAATCCTCCAACCTCTGAGCTTTCTGAGTTCGTGATCTTCATTACTGCTCGTAGCTCTCACCTCCAGTTTCTTCCTTTCTATCTGGTAAGCATCTCAAATTTGTTTTGTTTTTTGCATTTGTATATTCTTCAATCCATAGCTTCTTATTTCTATTTTTGAAAAACACCTTTCTGCTTCCATATGTGTTGTTTCTGAAAAACTTAGCCATAGAACATATGAATGCACACAATAAACCTGTAGAATACCGATTTTGATCCAAAATCACGAAGCAACCGAAATAGGACACTGTTTTTGACATATACGAAGACTTAGGTAAACTGGAACCGAACTACCACTTGCACTTATCACAGTAGTTTCAGTAGGCAACCGTCGTATTCATAGTAGCCGAAATAAAACCCACCGAACTAGAAATATCAGCTTTTGACCGAGCTAAGCCTTGGGGGCTAAGCCAGTTTTTTGAGTTCCTAAACTGGACCCAGAAGGCTGCCCCTTGATGCTTAACCGGAATAACAGGAACCATAGGCAGAACCGAGATAACCAAAACATCTTGTCGAACCGATATAACAAGTACCTTGAGAAAACCGAGGTAGGTCCTCCAGTACACTCCGTAGCCGAATTAAGAATTCCCTTTCTTGCTTTATTTCTATAGCACGGTCCACTGATCTGTGCTTAATCCTTTGTTTTCCACTTTGCAGACTTAGGTTGTCCAGGCACTCCTTCTGTGCACTCAACCGAGCTCCTGAGCACATTTTCTCAGCCCGAGCTAATTTATTTGTAAGTTATACCATAAATGGGGAAGTACAGATTTTTGGTAGAAACCCCAGGCGGCTTAGCCGAATTCAGAAAGGATTACAACATCCCAACCGATGTAAACCTCACCCTAGCCGAACCAGATGTAGATCCATGGGACAACGAAGGCTTTGTCCCCTTTACCCTCCAATCCATAATAGAAACCGGACTCAGATTCCCAGTCCAACCCCTAATGTGTGAATTCTTAAGACAAACCAGATTATGCCCCACCCAACTATCCACCAACACATACCGAATAATCATGGGTATAGCCGCACTGAACCACCAAACCGGTCTAAACCTAGGTTTGGCCGAGATACTACACCAATACTCCATAAGATCAAAAAACGAAGGCTGGTGCTACTACTTGAGAGTACGCCGTGGCCGAGAGAAAATAATAAAACACACACTGGACAAAGACTTAAACGATGATGACTTCTTCTGGGTCTCGGGGAATTTTGAAGACCTTGAAGCCCAGATTCCTGGCCGAAGAATAAATTGGAAAAAAGGAGTGCCCGGTATACATACCTCGGTTACATTTCACATTTTCTTTTTTCTTTATTTCGGCTTTCTGCTCTGGACCGAACTAACACTTATTTTCTCTTTGCAGATAAAGCCCATCTCCTTTCAAACTACGGCCACCCCAACCTTGGTCTTCTGCGCGCCGCTCTAAGAGTAAAGGAGAGAAGTTGGGCGAAGCTTCTAGACTTCGAACCGACTTACCGATACTCCGGTCGCCGAAAAGCAAGGGTGACCGACTTCCTCCTCGAAGACGCTCCAGAGCCGGACCCTTCCTTACCCCAGATCAACCTCGTACCACTCACAGCCGAGCAAGAAATGGCTAAGAAGAACAGATTGAAGGCCCTCTTAACCGAAACAACTCCAGCCGAAGTGCGGACAACTGGCCAAACCACTGAAACCGTGGTGGCCCTTCCATCACAGCAACCATCCTCCTCACGCTGAAACAAGCGTGCTCGGACTAGCCAAACCGAGCCACGTCTTGCAGACGAGGATGAGACCATTCTGCCACAAGTCTCTCCTCCCAGTCCCCAGCAAAGCCTCCAATCGGAACCATCCGACCGAACTGCCACTTCTTCAAAATGGGCTCCCGTCCTCACCTTCGACAACCGAGATATCACTGCCGAAGACTCGGTTGTTGCTGAGAAGGACCACTTGATGGCCTTCAACCTAGCCAAAAGTGTGTGCCTTCCAAAGGACATGGAGCACCATTACAAACAGCTCAACACCGAGCTAAAGTCGATTCGGTCCTCTACGAAGTCCATGATCCTGGTAATCAGCTTCCCTCTTACTTTGTAAATTCCTTCAAACTTTGAGTCCGGCTAACTTTACTCCTCTTTTTCAGGCCATCCAGAAAAACCAAGTTACTCACAGGAGGATCATGGAACTTTGGCGAAACACAAGAGAGGCAATGGCTGAGGCCGAACTGAAAACGGCCGAACTGGAGGAGGCGAAGAAACAGTTGGCCGAGCTTCGGAAAGAGAACGGTCGGCTGACCGAGATTGCCAATTCGGTCGAGGCCGAGAAGAAAAAAGTTGCCATCGAGGCAAAAGATAGATACCTACGTATCTTGTCTGCCATCGAGAAGAAAAAAGGCGCCGAGATAAACCAATTGAAGGGGGAGGTGAAGAAGGCCGAGAAACGGGGCTTCAAGGAGGCCGAAGACGCCTACACCCTTCAGTGCAATGCGGCCAAGGACTTATTCTTCAAATGTGGCTGGAGGAGTGCGGTGGAGCGGCTCGGATGTACATCTGACACCGATGTCTACGATGCTCCGCCGTGTTCTATTCCGGCCTCACTTTCGCAATATGCCGCCGATCTCCAACAAGCCTTTCTTGAGGGGTCCGGTGAGGAAGACGATGAGGAGGATTCTGAAGATGAACCAACTCTCACTCCGGCCGACAACGAACAACACAACAATCAGGCAGCTCGGCTAGAGCCAGTAGTTGAAGACGTTACTAATGAGCCACCGGCCGATACCGAGCTGCCGATTGATAGCACGGTCCAAACTGAGCTCCTTCCTCAAACCGAACTCCCAGCAAGCACCGGTCTCCCAACAAATGCTGAGGATGAATTTGACGCCGAACTAGACGCACTTCTTCAATGATTGTTTTCTTTCTTTTCTGTTGTATTTGAACTTTTTTGTAACTGGGCTGCGGCCCCTTAAATGTATTTGTTCTGTGCTTCAATGAAAAAATCTTTCTTCAACTCTTGTTTCGGTTTTGTATATGTATGCCTTCATTTGCAATGAATTTTTTCCATGAACTTATTTGCACAACTGTGATCTCGGTTTTAGCTATCTAACTTACTAGCCAACCACTCTTCAACCGATACAACTTTCTTCGGCTGAAGAGTACAAAGAGTTGGTTTAATCCAGCCAACCACTCTTCAGCCATACACTTACTTCGGCTGAAGAGTACAAGGAGTTGGTTTAATCCAGCCAACCACTCTTCAGCCGATATAACTTACTTCGGCTGAAGAGTACCAAGAGTTGGTTTAATCCAGCCAACCATTCTTCAGCCATACGCTTACTTCGGCTGAAGAGTACAAAGAGTTGGTTTAATCCAGCCAACCACTCTTCAGCCGATATAACTTACTTCGGCTGAAGAGTACCAAGAGTTGGTTTAATCCAGCCAACCACTCTTCAGCCGATATAACTTACTTCGGCTAAAGAGTACCAAGAGTTGGTTTAATCCAGCCAACCACTCTTCAGCCATACGCTTACTTCGGCTAAAGAGTACAAAGTGTTGGTTTAATCCAGCCAACCACTCTTCAGGCATACACTTACTTCGGCTGAAGAGTACAGAGTGTTGGTTTAATCCAGCCAACCTCTAGGTTGGTTTTTCCAGCCAACCTAGAATATAGTGTTTGGTTATTCCGACCAAACGTCCTGCAGCCTGGATCCTTATCCTGGGCTTAGGAGGGGGGTCATAGTTGGTTTAATCCAGCCAACTATGTTTACAATGCTACTAACTTACAAAAGTTACTTTCTGCTAAAAACAAATATACTAAAAAAGAATCGATTTGTTTTATTGATGAAGTGAAAAATTACATATACTTAAAGAGAGAAAAGAAAAAGCTAAAAGTAAAATAACTTAAGATTGGCAGTGTTCCATGGCCTAGGAATTGCTTTGCCGTCCTCATCTTCCAAGTGGTATGCCCCTTTTCCTGCTAATCCGACCACTTTGTAAAGACCTTCCCAGTTAGGACCTAACTTGCCATCTCCTGGGACCAATGTGTTGCCCATAACTCTGCGAAGTACCCAATCGCCGATCTTGAATTGCCTTGGATGCACAATTTTGTTATACTTCCTAGATAGTTCTTGTTGGTAGGAGGCAATGTGAACCAATGCTTTGTCTCTTCTTTCTTCCGCAAGGTCAAGTTCCAATGCTATAGCTTCGCTGTTTAAGTCTGGATCAAAATTTTCGCTCCGAATTGTAGGGAGTCCGACTTCTAATGGGATGACTGCTTCTATGCCATAGGCTAAGGAGAATGGAGTTTCTCCTGTTGACCGCCGTAGTGTGGTGCGATAAGCCCATAAAACATGAGGGAGTTCTTCTGCCCACTTGCCTTTGGCTTTTTCCAACCTTTTCTTCAATCCGTCCAACACTACCTTGTTTGATGCCTCGGCTTGACCGTTTGCTTGGGGATACGCTGGTGTAGAATTGTAGAATTCTATCTTGTATTCTTCGCAAAAGCCTCTGAAAATTCTGCCGTCGAACTGAGTACCATTGTCTGAGATCAGTGCTTTTGGTATACCAAAGCGAGTAATGATGTTCTGCCAGACAAATTTCTTCACATTTTTTTCCTTGATCGACGCCAAGGCTTCTGCTTCCACCCACTTTGTGAAGTAGTCTGTCGCCGCAAGAAAGAACTTCCTGTTGCCTGATGCTGTTGGAAGTGGACCTACTATGTCTAAGCCCCACATTGCGAAAGGCCATGGACTAGTCAAAGGTAGGAGTTCTCTGGCAGGTTGGTGTATTTGGTGCGCAAACTTCTAACACTTTTCGCATTTTTTGACATACTTCTCTGAATCTGCTCGCATGTATGGCCACCAATATCCTTGTGAGATAGCTCGGTATGCCAATGATCTTCCTCCTTGATGGCTGCCACATACCTCCTCATGTATTTCGAACAGGAATGCCTCCACTTTACTGGGGTGAACACACTTTAAGTAAGGTCCTGTGAACGACTTCTTGTACAATGCCAAAGATGGAGAGAGCCAAAACTGCTGCGACTTTGCTCTTATTCTGTTGGCTTCTTTCTTCTCTTCTAGAAGGGTGCCGTCCTTTAGGAATAGTATAATGGGATCCATCCAAGAAGGACCTAGCTCTGCACAACATACTTCTTCAGCTTCTGGGTCTTCAATGCTTGGTCTAGGCAGATAGTCGATTAGTAGTGGATGGGGAATGGAGGTGTCTTCCATTGAGGCGAAGCCTGCGAGTTCGTCTGCTCTGCTGTTTTCCTCTCTGCCGATCTGTTCTATTCTCACTACTTCAAATTTCTTTATCTCTGTTCTGACCAAGTCTTGGTACTTGGCCATCCTATCATCCTTTGCCTCATAGTCGCCTGATATTTGGTTTACCACCAGCTGTGAGTCATTGTAAACCATTAGTTCGGTGGCCTTCATGTAGAATGCCGACTTGAGACCGGCTAGAAGCACTTCATACTCTGCTTCATTATTTAATGCTGGGAAGCCCAGGTTGATTGCCTGCTCCACTACTAGGCCGTCTGGAGAGATGAGGACTATGTCAAGTCCTGCTCCATGCCTATTGGATGCTCCATCCACGAAGAGCTTCCACATCTCTCCAACGAACAACTTCCAGTAGGTGGAGGGATCGGATGATATCTTGGGATCTTCTACGTTGCTGGTGGCTTCTTCAGAGTCGACGCTTGCTGTCTGCCCCTTATTCTCTGTTTGCACCAAGTCTTTGTTTGTCGGTGAGTCCTGACTTGGTGTAGCCTGGTTCACTTCTTCCTCCCTTTCTTTACTCTGGTCTGCCTTGGGCCCTGACTAAGTAGCCAGTACTAGGGGTTGCGTTATTCCGACGTCAACTTCCATCCCTAATTCGGCTGCTTCAGTCAGGTCGACTGGGCAGATGTGATGACTTCCAGGGGTGAACTCTGCGACAAAATCTGCTAGTGCTTGAGCCTTTATTGCGGTTCTGGGTTGGAACTTGATGTCGTACTGTCCCAATTCTCGCCCACTCGCCCAGAAAAGTTCGCCCTTTCAAATAAAGCCTTGAGTGGGAAGGCTGTGAGAACAACTATGGTGTGGGTGTGAAAGTAATGCGACAATTTCCTTGAAGCCATCATCAAGGCCAATGCCAGTTTCTCCAGTGGCAAGTACCTTGTTTCGGCGCCCAGTAACGTCTTGCTGACATAATAGATGGGCAAGTGTTGGATTCCTTCTGCGCGGACCAACACTGCACTAATTGCATGCTACAATACTGCCAAGTAGAGGAAGAGTTCTTCTCCAGGTACTGGAGTGACAAGTAGTGGTGGAGAAGACATGTATTCCTTCAAACTCTCCAGAGCTCGGTCGCATTCTTCGTCCCACTCAAACTTAGCTTTTAATGACTGAAAGAATGGACGCAATCTGTCTGAAGACTGGCTGATGAATCGGTTAAGTGCTGCTGCCACGCCGGTGAGATCTCAGACTTCCTTCTTGAAGTTAGGCCTCTCTAACTCCTGAATTGCTTTGATTTGGGAGGGGTCTGCCTCAATACCCCAGTTGGTCACCAGGAAACCCAAAAACTTGCCAGACCCTACACCGAATGCGCACTTAGAAGCGTTAAGGCGCAGCTTGTGTTTCTTCAGGATCTGGAACATCTCATCTAGGTCCTTTAGATGGTCATCCGCATCCTTGCTTTTGACCACCATGTCGTCGATGTAAGCCTCCATTGTTCTGCCTAACAATGGCTCAAACATCTTGGTGACCATTCTCTGAAACGTCGCCCCTGCATTCTTCAGGCCAAAGGCCATGACCTTATGTGATATAGTCCTCTTGGAGTGGTGAAGGATGTTACTTCCTGATCCGGTTCGTGCATGGCTATCTGATGGTAGCCTCTGTATGCGTCAAGGAAGCTAAACTGCGGTAGTAGGGTCCACCAATTGATCTATCCTTGGTAGGGGGAAGCTGTCCTTCGGGCATGCTTTGTTGACCATTTTATAGTCGACGCAGACACGCCACTTGCCATTCTTCTTTGGCACTACGACGGTGTTGGAGATCCATCTTGGGTAGTGCACCTCTCTGATTGCCCCTGCTTCTAGCAAGTTTCCTACCTCTTCTGCCACTATTTCGACGTGATGGAGTGCCGATCTGCGAGTGCGCTGGATGACTGGCCTGGCAGAAGGGTGGACATTGAGTTGGTGGCAAATGAAATTGGGATCGATGCCTGGCATGTCGTATGGGGTCCAGGCGAACACTTCGATGTTGGAGGTCAGGAATTCCAAGACTTCCAATCTCTCAGTGCTGGACAACGACGAGCCAAGTAAGAAGAACTTATCCGGGTTCCTCTCATCTATCCTGACTTCCACCAAGTCCTCCACTGCTTTCTGACTAGCCGCTTTGCCAACATCCGTGAATAGTTCATTACTCTCTGGTTCTTCCACCGAATGAACATATCCTTTGGCAGCGCGGCTGCCATTCACTGTTACAAAGCACTGCTTTGACATGATTTGATCCCCATAAACTTCTTCTATTATTCCGATGTCGTTGGGAAACCTCATCACTTGGTGGTAGAAGGACGCTACTGAGCGCATGGCATGCAGCCATGTTCTGCCCAAGATAAGGTTGTAGGTGGAGGGGACCTTCAACACCCAGAACTCCACTTGCTTCGTCACGCTCCCTGCCTTGACTGGAAGGATGATTTTGCCGACTGGCCACTCCGGCATAGAATTGAATCCAATCAAAGGGGATACGGCAGGGGCTAAGTCCTTGTCTTGAAGCTTCAGTTGCTTGAAGGTTTCATAGTACATGATTTCGCATGAACTACCTTGGTCAATCAGAATCCGCTTGACGTCAAAATCCTTGACTCGGAGAGTGACGACCAAGGCATCATTGTGAGGGCAGTAAATCCTTGCCAAGTCTTTATCCGAAAAAGACATGACATTTGTGGCCTCTGTCTTGCCCTTCTTAACAACCGATTGGGCACTTAGCACCTCCCTTAAGTGCTCAGCCTTTTTGATTGAACCTCTGAGCTCGCATACACGCTCAGGTTCAAAGACGCCATGTATTACGTTGATGACGCCTTGGGGCGGGGCGTCGATCGGCATCCCATTGGGGTTGTTGTGGTCCTGAGGGGCTAGTTGCGCCCCTCCTTCTATGTATTTGTCCATGTGGCCTGCTGCCACCAATTCTTCGAATCTTGCCGGTGACATGCAATTCTCGATCACGGTGCCCTTTTCTTTGTGGAAGGTGCATCTGGATCTGTCATCATAGTCCTTTTGGGCCTCGCCTAGCTTGGCTGGCCACTTGACGAAAGGCTCGTCTCGAATCTCACTAAGTACACGGTAGATCGGTTTCTTGAATACCGTGGTTATGGCGGTGCGGACTCTTAACCATCTCTTGTCCTGGTCCTCGCCATTGTCTCGCCTGCCTCATCCGTTTCGGTTTTGGCGATCTACCTCATTGACCTTTGCTGAGGTCTTCTTCTCTGGTGTTGCGGTCGCGCCAGTTTTTGCTTTGGCACGAGCGCCATCCTCTTCCACCCTGATGTGCTGATGCACTCTCTCCATCAGGGCCTCCATGGTGAGGGGTGGCGTCATGGTGATAGAGTCCCTCAGTCTGTTCCCGACTGGAAGGCCTCTTTTGTATTGCGCAATGGTGAGGTTGGTTGGGCAGTCCCCAATCTGGTTGAATGTCTCCCAGTAGTGGCTGTTGTATGACCTTAGGGTCTCCTTGTCGCCCATGTTGATGGAGAGTAACTGGTCGATCTCCACCGGGGTTTTTGTGTTTGTTCTGAACCGTGTTACAAACACCTCAGCCAATTGCGCCCAGGAGGCTATGCTGCCCTCTGGAAGCTTCTCAAACCAAGTCAAACCAAGGTCGCCGAGGCTAGAAGGGAATAGGATGCACATCAAGGCCTCGTTCCGCCGGTATACAGCCATGACCTGGCGAAAGTGGCTTAAGTGCGTGTAGGGGTCCGTCTTGCCCTCATACGTTGTGAATTTAGGCTGTAGGAAGCCTGACGGAAGGGGCGCGTTCTCTATTGCTGGGATGAATGGTGAGGTCTGCAGCCTCGCCAATGCCTTGTCCACTGGTTCGTATGCCGGGCGTGGCATTGGCATTCCAACCTCGACGCTTCCATGCGTCCGAAGAGCCAACTGCTGCAAGGCAGGAACCCTGTGTGGATCGCGCGCTCTGGCGTCCTCCTTCCATCGTGCCTTCTCTTCTAGCATGGATCGTAAGTCGGACGACCTGGGTAATTCCGTCTATCTAGACCTCGTCTGGTGCGTGTGTGAGGGCCAATAGGTGCTTCCCTCAGTGTATGACCTCTCAGACCTCGTCCTCTCAGACCTGGAGTGACGAGTTCTGGAAGATACGGATCGCGTGTCGCCTGTCCTGAGGCTCCTGTTCTCTGGTTGAGAGGGTGTAGAATTCCTACTACGACCCTCTGAGTGGCGAGGGGGCGTTTTGTTGTTGCGCCCCTCTCCTGTCGCCGCTACTTTTCCTTTCATCTGGCGTTTTAGAGACTCCATGTCCGCCGCCATCTTACGGATCAATTTGTCTTGTTCTCTGACGCGATCCTCCAAAATTTGAGGATCAACTCTACGTCTTTGCCTTTCTGGGCTTTGTGAACGAGAGGGATGAGGGCTATTATTTCGCCTTCGACTCCTCGCATCCTTCCTGGAGTTGTGTCTTGGTGGCTCCAGATCCGCCATGGGAGCGACCAAGAGTAGGCCTTCTCGCCTTGCACCCCCATCTGGAGTTTGTCCGTCGACGACGGACTGAGGTAACTCTTCATTGTTCGCCATTGATGTTCGAGAGAAAGCTTGATCAAGAGGTTGTTCTTGTCTGTATTCCCACAGACGGCGCCAATTGTACGAGAAAGAAATATACCTTCTCGTATAATCCTGTTGATCAAGTCTGCGTTCCTCTGTACGACGTCGCTCTATCACCTGAAAACACAAACGTGAGCTGGCCGGCGGGTGTGTGCCGGAAACCTCTCCGATGCCTAAGTCAGTAAGCAAGATAAGAAGGCAAAAGCTCTATGTATTCAAGGAGCAAAAGTTGTATTACCTCTCCACAGGTGGTGTGGGTTAGCTTTTATAGGTTTCGCGTGGCACAATCCTAATAGGACTCTTACTCCTCCATGTAGAGTCCTCCTAGGATTCAAACTCCTGGAGGATAATGCTTATCCTCCAACACCCCCCTCACTGCTTAAACCACGTGAGATGGTTATACTAAGGCCGAACTCCAATGCAACCGAAGTAACCGTTACTTCGGCACATTACTTTCCTTTCTCTTACCTCGGCCTTCCTATGCTTAGACTGAGCTAACCACAAGAGAGTTGAACCGAACTACCGTTAGAACCGAGTCCTTTAGGACTTACCACATCTTGGTCTCCATACGCTACAACCGAAGTAATCACTGAAAACCGAACTACCCCACAACACATTGCTCAACCGAAGTAGAAATAAGGCCTCATGCGACCGGGCTAATCATCACGGTTGTGAGACCGGTCTAACTCAAAGCTACTTATCCAAACCGGAGTAACTTATACGGCCATTCTACTCGGACCTTTGTACTGCGGCCCATAACGGCCCTATACGCAGCTCGGCCCAATTTAGCATATAAATTACCCTCTCACTTTTATTTATAAAATTACATATTTAAGTGAGATCTTATTTGATAGATTTCATTAACTATATTTCAAAAATATAAATTGTATATAAACAAATATGTACAAAAATTATGAATCTTTAAAGTTTCATATATATAAAAAGTTCAAAATAGTGCACACCAAGTTACTAAGAGTTTGTTCCCAAAAAAAAAGTGTCTTAAGGGTTCAAAAAATATTTGTAAGGGTAAAATTGTCTATAAAATATCTTAAATATGATAATTATGATTTGGTAGATCAAATGTCTAAATAATAGAATTTATTAAAATATAAGAATATGTTATGCACTAATTTGAAATACAAATACTTGAAAGATGATTTTCTTATAATTTTTCCCTAATGCTAACTATTTGATTTGAACACATTTGTTTAAACAAAAAAAAAAAAAAAAAAAAAACCAAACAAAGAACAGTTTGTATTTAAAATCATACTTGTCGTCTATTTTGTTTAGACAAAATGTGAGATTTTCAAATCCATTTAATTTTTTATATTGACAATCTATATTCCAATCCACAAATTAGGAGTGTTTCAATCACCCAATGAACCGAAGAGCCGAATCAAACCAACCTCTTTGGGTGGGTTTGGTTTGGTTTTTTAATACATTGGTTTGGTTCTGAATTTTCAAATTATCAAAGTGATAGGATTGAATTAGTTCTTGGTGTAGGCCTTACCTAAATAGAACTAATCCGAAAACCGAAATTATATATATATATATATATGTATTATTTATAATAACATGTCTAAACTTGATTGCACCTAATAATTTCTACATACAAAAATTATTAGGCGAACGAATGAAATATTAGAAGTTTGAGTTGGATTAATTCGTTTAATTTGTATTGGTTGTATTAATGGATTTAATTTATATTGATTATGTTTAAGCTTGAATTAGATTTAATTTATATTAGTTTGCAGTAAACAATATTTTGCTATTTATTTATGCTATGTTTAAATGTTAGGGACTTCCTTTTTTAATTATTTATTATTAATTGATTCACTTATATTTAAATATAGTGGAATCATGGTTCTAACCCGAACCAAACCGAGCTACATTGGGTTGGGTTGAGTTAGTTCTAGTACATGATTGGTTTGATTCTAGATCTAAAAATTTAAAATAATAATGATTGAATTGATAATAATTTAGTACTAAACTGAATCAAACTGACCAATGAACACTCCTACACAAACCCATCACTTTATAAGGTAGGTTCTTAAATAAGTAATGTAACTATTTAACAATAATTTAGTGTAAATATATATGTCCACAGTTTGGGATAAGTTCCTGTCTATACTTTATCTCTCTATATTTATCCATACTGCTCTTGTGAATCTCAATTTAAACTCATTTTGATGATCCAAAGCGCCTATTTCGTAGGCTTCATAATAAAGGTTATTCATACAAAAAATTAGATTTATCGGATAATTATAAATACAAAAACAAATCACATTTTGTTTAACAAAATAAATTGTTTAAGTTTATAATTTTATTTATTATTCATTTTATAAAACAAAATGTGATTTGTTCTTATATTTATAGATGTCCAATGAAATTAGTTTTTTATATAGATGACCTTTATTACAAAATGTACAAAGTAGACGGTTCGGATAATCAATATAAGTCTAAATTTGGATCCCAAAAAAAAAAAAAAAAAAAGTATAAATAAATAGTGAAAAATGCAAATATAGTGGGAAGCTTATCCCCACAGTTTATTGAGTAAACTCTTACTAATAAATTTACCATAGAAGAATTAAGTTTTCAAATTCAAGGCCCTGTTTGGCTATTTAAACTATAAAAATATATATATATAATAGGCCGTTTAACTACAGTTTTTTTTAGTAGATAATTGTGGAAAAAATAATTTTTTTAAACAAAATTCATCTCTGTTTGACAGCTGTTTAAAAAGTATTTTTTTTATTTTAATTTCTTTGTTTTTATTAAAAACTTCTATTATTTATTTTTGTATTTTTTTACTTTGTACATCTTTCTAATCTACAAGGATCTAAAAAGTAAATTTAAAAAATTATTCTAAAAATAAAAACTAGAGACAAAAAACAAAAAACAAAAAAAGCACAGCAGTTGCATAAAATTTCCAATAACAAAAAGGCTATCTTCTTTTAGCATTTGTGAAATGCGTCCTTTTTTTTTTTAACCACAATTTTATCCTAAAAAATCCAAAAATAAAATTAAAAAAAAAGTAAAATACTAAAACATTAATTGTTCTATTTGAACTTCTACTAGAATTGGTTTATTCCATATCCTGACAAAACTTAAGATAATTTTAGATAATTTTTCAAAACTCTAATGTTGTGATTGTGGAACAAAGGGAAAGGAAATTTCATTTAAAATTCAAAACAATCTATATAGTTTTTTATTATAAGAGAGACATACAAGACATGAAGACTTGATTGCTGGTGGGACGCAGTGGCTCTAATCAATTGAGCTAGCATCATTTGATAGCAAGCACTAAATATTATTTTCTGATAAAGAATCATTTTTTTTATATTCCAAATAAATTAAATTAAACAAAAAAAAAATTCATGTCATATTTCTATCCACGCATGTACATGTAATCTAATGATTTTTGGAGTTGAGATCTCTATCGTGCCATAAGCACAATAGAATAGGGGTGTTATCCTCTTTAGAGGGATCCACCTTTAAACCACTGTCGGAATCGTTTACTTTATAAGGTGTTTTGAGAATATTTAAATATTAATTTAATTTTGATCGAACATTGATATGATCGGTTCATTTCTGTTAGATAATTTATTCTCGATATCACATTTATGATATATATTTTTAAAACAAATATGGTCCGATCATTTAGCTACTTATACCTAATTAATTTAATTTTATTATATAAATAATATTTTCAATTGATCTCATAAAATGAATAGTTTAGATTATTGAAATGATTTTGAAAAAATGTGTAAAAGAAGAGAGCACCCTAAGCCTCCGTTTGGGAAGTGGGTTAGCTTTTTGGCTTTTTGATTTTTTTTGGCTATTTTAGCCTGGGCTAAAAAACTTGGTTTGGAAATTTTTTTTTGGCTTTTTGACTTTTTTTTGTTAGAGAAGTGTGTAATGATTATGGGTTAGATGTAATGTTTTATTTGTTGTGACTAAAATAACCTATTTTGTCTTTTGTGACTATTTTAGCCCCAAACCTCATTGTCATCATCTCTCACTCCCTCTCTCTTTTGTGGTTTGAATAAGTCCTTGTTTGGTTTTCATTTTGAGATTAAAAAATGTACAAAAAGACAAAATAAGTTATATAAGCTAATAAAACAAAATATTACATCTAAACCATAATCATAAAAATCAAAAAAGTTCAAAAATAAAAATCAAATGAGACTAAAAAAATTAGGTTAAAAGAGTCTCAACACAAAAAAAATTGATTATCATAACTAATACCAAACGAAACGTAAAGCAGGTTTCCAAATTCAATAATGACTTGAACTAGACGTCTATCATGCCATTAAGGTGGGTGTTGTGAAGGCTTTGTCCAAACAACGAAAGAGAGAGGGAGTGAGAGATGATGACAATTTTGAGAGGGTAAGTATGAGATGACCATAGAGGCTTCACCAAGATAAGATCCATTGATTCTAACCCTCTCTTTAGGTACAATATTCCTTAGACCTTTCTTAGTCTTCTTTTTATCTTTTGGCTACATATATATACAATGGACTTGCTTGCCCTCTTATAACCAAAATTAATGTTCATTGCACATTACAACCAATTGTCTAAGAGCATAGAACCAAAGGGAAAATGGTTTATAAATAAAATTGTTATATAGAATTTGTCAAAAGAACAATATAACAAGAATATTTTAAAAAATAAAAATAATTATAATAATTTTTAATTTTTAAATGAAGACTGACATTTCACCTAAATAAATATTTTGTATCAATTTCATATTTGCACAACAATTCTCAAATAAAAACTATAGGTTGCGCTTGGTTTAGTTTTAGATCATGATTTGAGAATTGATTTATATTTTGAGTTTATGAGTTGTTGAATTATGATTTGAAAAGAGAATTTATTTGGCTATAAGTTTTGAAAAATTTTGAATTGATTTTTGAATTTTTGAAATGCGTTTTGAAATATTAAAAAAAAAATGTTTGGTTATGAGTTTTGAAAAGAGTTTTCAAAACGTAATTCAAAAACTTATAACTCATAACCAAATACACAACTCAAAACTCTATTGAAAATTCTATTCAAAATTCAAAACTAAACTCTTTTTAAAATTTAATTTAAAAAAATCCAAAAATATTTTTTTATTTAAAATATTTAAAATATATACTATTTTTTGTTAAAAAAATATTTAGCTAGTGCTTTAAAATTACTTTGGATTGTATATTTGGTTGAAATTTTTTTTTAACTATTTTGTTTTAAAATGTTTTTTTATTTTTTAAAAAATTACTGTGACAAATTAATTTTTATTTAATTTTTATTTTGTTAATTTTAAATAAATGGCCAAATAATTTGTCATTTTAGTCTAAAAAATAATTTCTATGTTTAAAAAATATCAAAAACAAATATAATTTTTTTTCTTCAAATAACAAGTAGCAATTGCAAAAAAAAAAAAAAAAAAAAAAAAAATGATTTCATCAACCAGTCGGATGGACGACTGGATAGACTTAAAAATTCAAAAAAATATTTGAGAGAATGTCTAGACAGACGATCAAATAGACCGAAAAATTTAAAAACTCTCTGATTTATCAAATATATTTTCAAATTTGTTTTAAAATGTGATTTGAAATTATATTTTAAAAATTATAATCAAATAAAAGATTAGAATATAAAATAAAATTATGATTCGAGAATAAAACCGATAATGTATTCATTCCTCATGACATGTGGCCCCAAGTCTTTGGACACCAATTGTAGGCTCTCAGAGACAAATCCACAAAAGAAATGCTCTCTCTCTCTCTCTCTCTCTGAGTTCACATATTGACTATAGCTAATTAATTAGTCAGAGGTCAACTAAGTTTACTTGTATTTTTTTTTTTTAAACGTGAAAAAAGAAAGTTCCGTTGCATATCATAATATTCGTGATCTTGATCCCAAACTATTTGATTGTCGGTCAGATTTAATCTAATATATAAGAAGAGACTCACTACCAAATACTTTATGGATCTCATCCATGCACCATAAAAGTCAAATATCAATCAAAATATAATACAAAGTCTTCATAGAAAGAGCGCACTCAAAATTTGATCTTGACTTATTCCTAAAGAATGTAATGCATTGTCCATGAGACAACCAGCCTATTGGTAACCAATTTTACTTTTATTAATTGAAGCAATTGCTTAGAAATTGCATAGTTGCAACTTAGGTGTTTATGAGTTTACATAAATCAGTGGAAAAATTATCATTTTAATTTTTTTGTTGGTCAAAGTAATTACTTAACACAATAAGTAATGCTAGAATAATCAAATTTTGAATAATTATTTCAAATATCATAGAATTTGTTATTTATGTATTGATATAAGACATTAAATGTGAAGTTTTAGCCCAAAAAAAAAAAATACTAAAAACTTAACCAACTATTTATCACATATCAGATGATAATTAAAATTTAATTACAATAACATTATTGTAACATGCGTGAACTTAAAAATCTAATATTAATTCAAAACTTAATCGATCATCCAATTTTATGTTTATCATCAATACGGTGAGTCTTAGGATAAATTTAAAACTTACCAAAGTTTTTAAACTCGAATTTTTTCTTGTAGTGTTTTAAAAAAATTATGATTGCAATCGTGGACCTACAATGTGATAAATGTTGGCAAACAAGATGTGGGCTTTAATCTTCTTTTATCATGTAATTAAAGTGATTTGCAAACAAAACCTCAAATCCATTTTAATGGATAATGCTCAAACAAATAGGGCTTGAAATCAAATTACTAAGTGTCACTCATGGCTATGGCGGTCGGTTGGCTTAGCTCGTTGCGGCGGCTGTCTTGTTAGTTTTTCTTTCAATAAACTTGAGCATCCCATTTTCCTCACTTTGGTGTGTTTTTTGTTACTGCGGGAGAGTTTTTGGTGAGTCGGAGGCCATTCAGGTATTTTTTCAGGGGCTGTCCAGGTTTGTCTTCGGATGTGTTATTGTGTTTCAACCTTGCCGTTACAGGGGATTCATCAAGGAAGTCCAGGAATTTCATTCGAGCGCTCTTAGCGAGTAGGAGCTTGAGGGGTGCACTCTGGTTCGTAGGCGATTCAGTTCTTTCCGGTTTTCACTCGAGCGCTCCTCCTCGAGTGAGAGTTTGAGGGGTGAACTTCTACCATTTCTATGGAGGTGTCCCAGCGGGTCGTCGGTGTTCAGTGGGTGTGTGGATCCACGGTGAGAGATAGATGACATGTGAGGTAGGAGTCTTGTTGGCTATGGAGTTTGGCAGCAGTTTTTTTCGTGGGCTACAGCAGAGGCTTTGGCGTGGGTACAGGGTGTGAGTTAAGAAGAAAACCTGGTGGGAGTTGATCTCTGGGTGTGTTTGCGAGTGTTGTGATCTGTGGATTTGTGGGTGTTGTGCAGGGGAGTTGCAGCAGCTTGGTGTCTTCAGAAAGGGTGTTGCTGGGTTTCTCGGTGGTGGCTTTGGGGTCTTCTCGGCCGGTGTGGGTAGTGGGAGTTGGGAGTTGCAGCAGCTTAAGGGTGGCGTGTTGATGCAGCAGAGGCGTAGGGTGTTGATGCAGCAGAGGCGTGAGGGCTTTGGGAGATGTAGCAGCAGAGGCGTGGGCCTGAGCAGAGGAGTGGGTTGTTGATTAGATGGGTTTTTGGCTCGGGTTGCTTTGGGAGTTGGTTTAGTTAATATAGTTTGGTTTGGGTGTTTTGGTGGATTGATTGTGTGGAGATTCATTTATTTTAATTTTCTAGTTAAGTTCTTCTTAACTTTTTAAAAAAAATCAAGAGGCATAGGGGTTGGTTGTATGGATGCGAGTAGCAGTAGTAGGGGTATTTTTATACTTCCAAATCTCTCTCGATGCATGTCATCTTCCTGTACCTTTAATTTCATACTGTTAAATGAAATTTTTCTTTGCTGATCAAAAAAAAATGTTTGACTTGTTAAAAACTCATTCGAAATCTATTTTTTATATAAAAAGTCAAGGTTAAACATATTTTGAAACTCGTTAATTTTCTGAGCTTGGCTTTAACTCAACACAATAAACTTGTAAACACTATAAAATTGAATAAAAAAAATTAGGATAAATTATAAATACACTTTCTAAAGTTTGCTTAAAATATAGATTGCCCTCTGTAGTTTGAAAAATTATAAATATCTCATTGTCATAATTTTTTATTTAATAGAATTAATAGAAAATTTTAAAATTTTAACTATTCTCTTATATAACAATAAAATTGTTTGAATTGTTAATTGAAATATATTTATGACATAATTAAAAACTGTTAATTGACTTAATAATTTATTAATAAAAAAGAGTCAATTGTTATGTGGTTATAAACATAAAGGGGAGAGATACTTTTAAAACTATAAAGGCAATCTATATTTTAAACAAATCTAAAAAATTATATTTATAAACATAAGGTTAAGTTTGACTCAATTAGAACTCATGTAAGGTCAACTTCAAATTAATAAATCAAATTTAAACACATTTTAAAAAAATTTAAATCAAATTTAATAATCTACTACCATACCTGTTTACAGCTTACAAACTTTTCCCAAACTACTTTATAAACTATGAAGGGTATGTTTGATAACGTTTACGTTTTCAGTTTATATTTACAAAAATTTTATAAATTAGTTTTTGTTTATTTTTAGAAAAATATAAATTACAAACGCGTTTGGTAATTGACAAAATATTTTTAAAAATTTAAAAATATAAAAACAAGTAAGAAATGGCAAGTGGCGGCAAAAGACGGTGGTGGAAAGTGGTGACGGTGGGTGGTGGGTAGCGGGTGGTGATGGGTGGCGGCGGGTGGGTGGTGGTGGTGGGTAGGTGGGTGACGATGGTGGGTGGTAACGAGTGGGTGGTGGTGGTGGTGGCAGTGGTGGTGGCGGTGGTAGGTAGTGGTGGCTGGTGGGTAGCGAATGGCGGGTGATAATGGGTGGTGGTGGTGGATGAATGGGAGGGTGACGGTGGCTGGTGATGAGTGGTAGCGAGTGGGTGGTGGTGGCGGTTAGGTGGTAAGTGGCTGGTTGTGGTAGGTGGATGGTGGTGGCAGGTGATGGATGATGGTGGCAGGTGGGTTGTGGTGGTGGATGGTGATGGCAGGTGGTGGATGGTAGGTGGGTGGTGGTGGTGGCGATGGCGGCGAGGGGTGGGTGATAGTGGCAAGTGGGTGGCTGGTGGGTGACAGGTGGATGGTGGTGGCGAGTGATGGGTAGTGGTGGCAGGTAGGTGGTGAGTAGTGATGGCAGGTGGTGGTGGTGGCGGAAGACGGTGGTGGAAAATGGTGACGGGTGATGGCTAGTGTTGGGTGGTAAAAAAAAAAAACTCAAAACTCAAAATCGAAACACATTTTTTGAGTTTATATTTTTTGGCCAAATTTATAAACTGAGACCACTAATTTATAAATCAAAAATTTACCAAACAAATTTTTATTTGAATTTTTAAAATTTTTATAAATATAAACAAAAAATTAAAAACGTAAATGTTACTAAATGACACCTAACCAAGTGGGTAACTCAGTTGGCCATTCCTTTGCGCTTTCAAGTGAGTGGGGATAATCATTGTGAGAGTTTTGTAAATTTAAATGTACCCTTTGTTTAAGTGAGGTATTTGGGGAGAATTTTTAAAAATTAATTTCACATTCACGGTTGAAAATATGTCTATTTGGATTAGAATAATATTTAGTGTGTTTGATTTGAGTTTTTTGAATTAAATTTTTTAAAAATTGAATTTTTAATTTTCGTGTTTTTAATAAAAATTTTTAAAATTTTAAACATTTTTTTTTATTTTTTTAAATGTACCTTACTTAGATGTATCTAAAAAGTAAAAAATTATGAAAAAATATTTTAAAAAATTAATAAATACATAAAAATACAAAAAATATACTGAATTCTTGTATTTTTTTTATATTTTTTGTATTTTGTGAATTTTTAAAAGATTTTTTTTATAATTTTTTTTACTTTTTAGGTATATTTATGTTCGGTGTGTCTAAAAAGTAAAAAAAATTCTTAAAATATTGAAAAAAATCAGTAAAAATAAAAAAAAACACGAAAAATAAGAAAAAAGAATTTTCTTAAAAGTGTTTTTTGAAAAATGAAAACAAGCAAGCTGAGTGGTATTTTTTTTTTTTTTGGCACATGTTATTTTTATATTTTAAATAAAAAAAAGACAAATTATACCACTAGTCCCTATTGTTTATGACTTATGTCACTTTGATTCCTAACTTTTCAATTGTGACACATTTAATCTTGAATTTTTAATCTTGTTCCAAATAAGGACAATTGAAGATACCATTGCTTAATTTTAAAGACAAAATCATCAATTTGATTAAATATAAACTAATAACAAAAATAAATATCAAAAAAATATTTTAAAAATTTTAAAAATTATTTTTACCCACCAAAAATAAAATTATGTAAAACTGATAAAAATTAATAGCAATTAATAAAAATTACATGATTAATTTTTAAAAATTAATTTTACATGATCATCATCTAAACACATAATAATAATTAATTTGATAAAAAAAATAAATGTCCAAAAAATTTATCAATTTTACATAATTTTATCTTTAGTGGGTAGAAATAATTTTCAAAAATTCAAAAATATTTTTTTGACATTTATTTTTATCAAATTGGTTTATATTTTATCAAATTGGCAATTTTTCCTTTAAAAAATCTAATGGTATCTTTAATTGTCCTTATTTGGAACAATATTCTAAATTCAGAGTCAAATGTGTCACAATTGAAAAGTCAAGGATTAAAGTGAAACAAGTCCGAAACTATAGCGATCGTTAGTATAATTCACCCTAAAAAAAAATTCAGAATTTTTTTTAAAATTTTTTTATGAGTTTTGAATAGAATTTTAAATTGTGTGTTTGTTTATGAGTTGAAAGTTTTTGAATCAAATATCATATGTCATATCAAAATTTTTAAAACTCATAACAAAACAAATTTTTCATACTCAAATCATAATTTCAAAACTCACAAACTTAAAATATAATTTTATTCTCAAATCATAATTATAAAACTACCAAACACTACCTTATAATTTCTTTCCAATTTTCCTTAGTTGTTTATTTCCCGTCTTGTATTGATGTAATGATGCGATGTTTTACGTAATTTACTGTTCAATAGGTGTAATTCTCTGAATATTTGTAAATATTCTCAGACTAAATGACAAAAATAAATTTACTGTAAAAAGCTAATCAGAAGATAATATATAACTAACCCCAAACTAATCCTTAACCCAAGTTAAGCAAAGTTGGTAGGTATAAGAACCAACTAACTTGCTAATTAAATAATAAATCCAAGACTCTGTGCATTGAATACATCATCAATTGAAATTGCATTTACTCACATCAGAGACTAATTAAGAAGGCATGTTACTTCATTGAAATTGTGTACTAGTCTTACAAGATTCAATTAATTCTACTCATCTAAACTTCTTAACTTGCAAACCTTATAATTAACTTGCAAAACTTGTCGTATCACCACTTTCAGAAATGTTTTGGAAAGATAGTTAAAAATTATTTTTTAATTTTTTTTTGACTTTTTTATGAAAAAAAAAAAAAATTAGTTAAAAATTAAAAAATAACTTTTAACTCAGTTTTCAAAATAGCTCTCACTCACCATCATGCCCCCTCAATCCCCTTTCCTCATCTCCATCTTGGATTGTTGTCTTTTTTCATGAGTTTCTTGAAGATAAGAAGTATATGGATTAGTCTCGTATTGTTGCTCTCAATTTGATGCATCAATGTTGTCTATCAAGCAGTAAAATTCAAAATTTTCTACTCTCTGACGTGTTAATTCTTTTAACAGTTGTGATTTGTGGCACTAATTTGTTGAGCACTAATGGCACTAATTTCTATATCAGGTAAAAAAAAAAAAAACAAAGTTACCAAAGCAGGAAATTAGTGCCATTAGTGCTCACAAAATTAGTGCCACAAATCATTTTTCTTCTTTTAATCAACGAATAGTTTGGATAATAGTGTATGCACCTCAATGTCAGGTTAGAGATTCATCTCTCCCTACCAATATATGGGTCTTCCACTCCTATATTTGTTTGGAGTATGTATATATATATATATATATTGTTGATTTATTGTATTTTTTAGTAATGTGTTAAAATTTCTTGCATAATTAGATATCTAATCTAATGTAAGTCCCATTATATTTGTAAATATTTCTCATGGATTAACAAAAAAGAAAAGAAAAACGTAGTGGATTTTTCGTCAGGCAGTTATATATATTTCTTTGCTCTAATGGGCTTTTGTATTATTTGTTTAAGATGTGGGTTCTTTTGGGAAGTGGATTGACTTTTTAATTTTTTGGTTTTTTAATAATTTTAGTTTGAGCTTAAAAAGTCTTATTTTGGAAAGACTTTTAAACATTTTTTTATTTTTTGTGAGAGAAAGAATGCAATGATTATGGGTTAAATGTGATATTTTATCAGCCTCATTTAGAAACATGCTTTTTTAGTAATTTTTTGTCTTTTTTGCTAAAATATAATGTAAAAAAAATTAGTATGTTTGGAATGATTTTTTTGATTTTTTACGAAAAAATATGTAAAAAATAGAGAGAAAATAAAATCTTTGACTTTTTTTGTATAGATTATTGACTTTTTGATTTTTTTGTGACTTTTTGAATTTTTAGCTAAAAAAATACTTGTCAAACGATAATTGGGCTAAAAAGTCGATTTTATTTTTTTTATAACTAAAATAGTTCCAAATCCATCCAATCCCTCTTCCCATAAGCTTACTTCACTTATTATTAAGCTACACTCCAAATTTTAAATAATTATTAATTAATTATATTTATTTATTTATTTTATGCAGATACTGCACATATTCATTATGGAGCATTATTTTTTGCTTTGGATGTTGAAAAAAAAAAAGACTTTTAACCACTGAATCAATCACTTATTTGACAAGTCAGGTTATGTACCCTTTATTTTGTTCGAATAAAGATTGTGACTCCCTATTCCCTCACCCCCTTTGACCCTCTTTTCTTTTTTGATTGGTCATTTTTTTTTTTTCTCCTCCAATCACCACCTGCCATGTGTGTGTGGGGGGTGGTGGGGGTTGAAGTTTGAGGGGGTCTAAATCACTGCTGATTTTATTCGGAGCACTTTGTTAAATTCAGATCAAGTAATACATTAATCAATTAAGACATTCTAATTTTATGAATTGATTGTACATTTTTCCCCATTTAATTCAAATATAATATTATAATAAAAATTAATAAATTACAATCATAAATGATAAAGATAAAATATAACATATAATTAATACAAAGAAATTTCTAAATGAGCATGAATTAAATGTAATTTTTTTTTTTGATTTGATTCAAATATAATATTATTATGAAACTTAATAAATTACAATTAGAATGATAAAGATGAAATACAATATATAATTAACAAAAACAAAAAACTATCAAAGGAGAATGAAAAGTTCCAACAAACATGCAAGTAGAGAGATTCGAACTACTAATCTCTAAGCGAGACGTAACATTATAGTCAATTAGATTAATCCAGTTGATTAATTGTACATGTTTTAAAATACTTATTTTGTTAGACTGTTGTATTATTTAAACTAAGGTCATGTTTGGATCAAATTTTCACTAATTTTTTTTATATTATATTTATTTGGTTTTAGTTTAAGCATGACCGATATCTTATTTTTGCAATGCACATAAGAATGAGGTGAACATTACTAATTTCATAAAAGAAAGGAAATTAGCTTTATTGCTGTGCTTATAAAAGTTTTTAGTTTTCAGAATTACGAAAATAGACAGCCGAATTGAATAATTCATTTGATTTCTTGTTCTGATTTTTGTCCCCAAAATTAAGTAAAAAAATATTAAAGAACCTTGTTTAGTTGAATTTTTAAAAATTATTTTCTTTTATTTTCAAAAAGTTTGATGAAAATAACACTATTTTTTTAAATGATTTTTTTTTCTCAAAAAAAGGAAAAAAATCTTTGAAAAAAAAATCATATGAAAGTAGTAAGTGTATTTTTTCTTTTTTTGGTTATCAGATTAGATTTTATTTTATTTTTATAAAAAAATAAAAAATTATTTTTAAAATTTCAACCAAACATGTTAATTTGTAGATTTTCAAATTTTTTATTTCTTTTAACAAGTGACAAGAGGAAATGAAATACGGAAATGACATACAACGGTAAACTCTAATATCGCAAGTCTTGGTCAGTGAACGAACACGTCGTCTAATGAGTAGTTCCTTCCTAGTAATTCCTTGAGCCTCCGTCTGAGAAGGGGTTGGTTTTTTTATTTTTTGAATTTTTTAAATTATTTTAATTATTTTAGTTTGGGGTTAAAAAATTTGATTTAAGAAAGGTTTTTGATTTTTTTGACTTTTTTATGAGAGAAAGAATATAATGATTATGGGCTAAATGTAATATTTTATTTTATTAAATTAAAAAATTTATTTTATTTTTTATAACTAAAAAAAAAAAAAAAACAAACTTCCCAAACCAAGCCTGAGTGTTGTAAATTTAGAAATTGTGCATTTGGTAGTCTGGTCGTGCGGCTAGTCAGATTTTGTCGGTTGTGACGATTATATTAGGAGGGTTTGGTATGGTTTATTTTGGCTAATTTATAGATTTTAATTTTAGAAAAGTTATTTTGGATTGTTTGGTTAAATTTTTTTTAAATAGTTTTTGATTCTATCAGCTTATTTTAATTGAAAAAAGTTAATTTTGAGAAACTGTTCACTCTTTACTTTTGATTATCATTATTTTTTATGAGAAATGTAGACAAATAGTAAATAATAAAAAATAAAAGTTAATTTAAAGTCATTTCACAACTTATTTAACAAATGCTATTTAGCAACTTAAATCTATAATTCGACAATTACACCAAACAGATTAACAGTTTCTGATTAAAGTCATAATTTATAATATGTTAACTTATAATTTACAATCTGTTTTAACAACTACACTAAACGGGGCCATTGGCTAGAGTTTGTCGACTTTAACTATTATGATGTCTTTCGATGGTCCGATGGAATAATTTCTGTGATTAGTTTTGTGTTTGGTCCTCTATGTATGTAGCATTGTTAATTTAGAAATTGAAAATATAAAAATGACAAAAAAATTTCATTTTGTCAAAAAATTAAATAATTTTCTCTTTGTTGCGAGCAACAATCTAAATTTTTTGTTTCAGATATGCTTATTTAAAATATTTTTTTATTTTTTATAAAAAAATGTATAGAAAAATAAATTGATATTGTGATCAAAATAAGTGCACTCATCAAATAAACGCATTTATTTAGATAATCCTAAACAACATATTATTTTTTTTAGGAGGATAATTTCTTTTAGTCCAAAATCTAGACTGGAGGAGGCTGTTTGGACCAATAGGGTCCTAGGAATCCTGTTTTGATGATATGAATCATTCATTTTGTTGAGAATTTCATATATTTCATCCATTAAAAAAATTAGGTTAATCCGATAACTGTAAATTGTTCAATTTATTATATTTTTGCTAAAAAAATAGACGACAATTGTGTTTTTCAAAAATAATTTTTTTATAACAAAATTAATAAATTAAACAAATTACAGTCATTCGATCGATTTAATTTTTTTGTGAATGAAATATTCAAAATACTTGACAAAATAAACAATTTAAATTATCAAAATGAGACCCGTGATGAATTTTACAGACCCATGGTCTCATTTGGGAAGCTAGTTAAAAATTAACTTTTGGTTTAATCTATTTTGGATCACATCACCTCTTATATTTTTTATCTACAAAAAGATAAAAAATTAATTTTTAACCAACTTTTCAAAACACCTCTACAGTCTCCTTGAGAGCTCGTTTGGGAAGTTGAGGTTTGGAATTTTTGTTGCCAAAATAGCGACAAAAAAAAAAAAATTTAATTTAATTTAATAAAATAAAATATCATATCAAACTTATAATCATTATATTCTTTTTTTTACCAAAAATCAAAAAACTAAAAAATTCTCCTCAAATAAAAATTTTAATTCCAAATTAAAATAGCTTAAGAACTAAAACATTCAACCCACTTTTCAAAAGAACCCAGTCTAAAATGACTGGTGGGAATTTTTTTTTGTTAATTTATTTATTTATTTTTGCTGACAACTAAAATTTCCAATTGGAGAATAGAAAATTAAGAAAGAACTGGAAGCAACCCGTTGCCGGTCAATGACAGGTAGCTGTTTTGTAGTATTTCGCAGTACAAGTGGCGAGCCGTGAGAGATAACCGGTAAATACCGGTTTTAGGGAAGGATTCATTGAACGCGCTCTCAAGAGAGAGAGAGAGAGAAAGAAAGAGAGAGAGAGAGAGAGAGAGGTGTAAATTAATGTATCTGAAGACTGACACATCAGCTGTACACAATGCACACATATATGATATATGTATCTATCTAAACTATATATATATATATATTCACACTGTTGTGTAAAAACAAACACAGACCAACGACATTCCTCAACCTCCTCTTCCTCTCTCCTTTTTTTCCCTACTGGTTAGGGTTTCTGATCATCTTGGACCCTCTATCTCTGTAATGCAATCGGTGCCTGGAGATCTACACATATATCTGCTCTGCTTTCTGTCGTTTTTGGTGATCGATCTGATCATTTTTTCTCTCGATTGGGGGGTTTATACTCAGAACCAGCCATGCCTGCTCTCGTTAATTACAGTGGTACGTTTCGAATCTTTTTTTTCTTTTTCGATTTTTTTGGTTTTGGTTTGTGGGTCGAGCTTGAATTTAGCTTGAATGGTGGTGTAACATAGAATAATTTATCTGAGTCTTGTTTTGATCATATGATTATGTTATGAAAGCCTATAGATCTGTAAGAATTTGTAGACCTCGTTTGAGCTTCTGATTGATGTGTTAGAATCAAAAAAAGCCGTCTTGGATTGTTTAGTACTTCCTGATATGAAAATTTGGTCTGAAAATTGTTTGTAAGATTGATTGATGTGATAAGAGAAAACCCAACTCATCTGAACACTCTTTGTTCAATTAAAAAAAAAAAAAAAAACATTTGAAGACTAGTGCAACCAGTTTTCTTGATGAATTCTTCAAAAACAGTTGTCTAGAAAGACATTCCTTCTGTGTATGTGTGTTGTGGCTTTAATGAACCCTTTGGTAATAAAACTCTTGAACCTTGTTTGACTGGAGAGTTAATGCTTCTACATATGGTATATTTGTATGGGCAGATCAGCTGATGTTAGTATTTGTTATTGGGTTTACAGGGGATGATGAATTTTATTCTGGGGGGTCCGTCTATTCCATGGATTCAAGCCTCTTGTGTTCTATTGGTTATTGCCCTCCTAGCAAGCGGGCTCGAATCAGTTCCCCATTTGCTTTCTCTGGTAACATGTTTGAGGAGAGAACACCATCCATTGAAGTTCTTCCCGATGAATGCCTCTTTGAGATTTTCAGACGCCTCCCTGGAGGCCAATCAAGAAGTGCCTCTGCTTGTGTATCCAAGCGTTGGCTCATGCTCTTAAGTAGTGTACGCAATTCTGAGATTTGCAAGAGCAAGAATGCTAAAGTAAATGAGTCATCCGATGATGTAGATATGATATCTAGCAATGAAGATCTGGAACTCAAGAGCGACGATGGATGTCTTACAAGGTGCTTGGAAGGGAAGAAAGCAACAGATATTAGACTTGCTGCTATCGCAGTTGGAACTTCAAGTCGTGGGGGACTTGGTAAGCTTTCAATCAGGGGAAGCAACGCTACTCGTGGAGTCACCTGCCATGGTCTCTCCGCTATTGCTCATGGTTGCCCTTCGTTGAGGGTGCTTTCTCTTTGGAATGTCCCATGTATTGGGGATGAAGGTTTGTTTGAGATAGCCAGGGAATGCCATTTGTTGGAGAAGCTTGATCTCTGTCAGTGTCCTTCAATTTCCAACAAGGGTTTGATTGCAATTGCAGAGAACTCACCAAATTTGTCTACTTTAACGATTGAATCTTGTCCAAAAATCGGCAATGAGAGCTTGCAAGCTATTGCACGGTGCTGCCCAAAGCTGCAGTCCATCACAATTAGAGACTGCCCTTTGGTTGGGGATCAGGGAGTTGCAAGCCTCTTGTCATCAGCCTCTTCCGTCTTGACAAAGGTAAAGCTTCAGGCCTTGAGCCTTACCGATTTCTCTCTTGCTGTAATTGGGCATTATGGAAAGGCCCTTACAAGTCTTATCCTTAGTGGGCTTCAAAATGTGAGCGAGAGGGGATTTTGGGTCATGGGAAATGCTCAGGGTTTAGAAAGATTGGCATCGCTGACAATTACTTCTTGTCGCGGGACAACGGATGTGAGTCTTGAGGCCATAGGAAAGGGCTGCCATAACTTGAAACAGATGTGCCTCCGTAAGTGTTGCTTTGTATCAGATAGCGGGTTGGTAGCTTTTGCCAAAGCTGCTGGATCTCTTGAGAGCCTACAATTGGAGGAGTGCAACAGGATCACCCAATCCGGGATTTTGGGTGCCCTCTCAAATGGTGGATCAAAGTTGAAATCTCTTGCCCTAGTAAAATGCATGGGAATCAAGGATCTATCAGTCGAAACACCCTCACTCTCTCCATGTGAATCTCTTCGCTGCTTGTGCATTCGAAACTGCCCGGGTTTCGGTAGTGCTAGCTTAGCCACGGTGGGGAAGTTGTGCCCTCAGCTTCATAACGTAGATCTAAGCGGGCTTTGTGGAATAACTGATGCCGGGCTTCTTCCTCTCGTGGAGAGCTGCGAAGCAGGACTCATTAAGATGAATCTTAGTGGCTGCTCAAATTTGACGGACGAAGTGGTTTCCGCCATTGCTAGGCTACATGGTGGAACCCTTGAAGTGCTGAATCTTGATGGTTGCAGTAAGGTTACCGATGCAACCCTTGTGGCAATTTCTGACCACTGTCTCGTATTAAATGATCTCGACCTGTCCAAGTGTTCAATCACCGATTCTGGCATTGCTGCGTTGTCTCGTGGAGAGCAGCTGAATTTGCAGATCCTTTCCCTGTCCAGTTGCTCCAAGGTATCAAATAAAAGTACGTCTTCCCTGAGAAAATTGGGCAAAACCCTAGTGGGATTGAACCTCCAACATTGCAATTCAATCAATAACAGCATGGTTGAGCTACTTATGGAGAGCTTGTGGAGATGTGATATCCTATCCTAGATCAGGGAAAGAAGATATCAGTGTGAAGTTAGCAGATAATAGATGCCTAGAGCGTACTAGTTAGTTTTCAGTTTTTAGCACATCAGAAGCAGGCATCGTGGTAACCCAGTGGCTTGGTTGTTTTCCAGGGGACTTTGGCAGATCTCTTTTTCCCGTCGCTTTTTTGCAGGTTCGGAAGAAAACCTGTTTCAACTATTTTAGTCTTCCCATCAATGGGGGGCTGCCTCTTTCACAGCCATGGTTCCCTGAGAATACAGTTACCAAGTCCTGGGGATTTAGGTGTTTCTGGGTACTCCATTCCTCGACATACAAGTTCCTGGTTCTGTTTTGCTGGGTTTTCAATACCCAGTATTTGTTTTAGCTTGGTCGCGCCCTCCTTCCTGATGTGCCTTGATAGTGTCTCTCCATGTCGGTTTCTAGTGTCTTTCAGAGTCATTTGTGTGTTCAACGCTCTCGTTTTGGGTTTGTTTATCTAAGGTATGTGTTCTTAGGGTGTGGTTGCTATGGGCAGTTCAAAGTGTGGGGTACCTCGGATTCTTGGGCTTCGGGCATGGCAGCTAGTTCATCTTAGCTTGCCATGACAACCTTGTTTGGTTGTTTTTTCACGTGCCGGGTCCAAGTTTTTGGTAGGATTTTCGAGTCCTATTTTTTATTTTTCCAGGTCTCCCTGCCTGTGAATTGAACCTTGCAACTACTCTTTTACTTTGTAATGGAATGATATTTCCCTATTGTGTTCTTTTATGTTTGTTCCTGATTTTGCTGATGTGAATGGTTATTTGATTAAATATGAAAGATTCTTCTTCTTAGACAGTAAACTTTTAATGTGGAGCACCCAAAAAGACCAGACCACATTAGATCAACCACAACAAAGCCACCAGAAAGCGAAAACAAGCCAATCAAGCTAACTTTTGCCAAAGCTAATCAAGCTAATAATTAGTTATCAAGAAAATAATTATAATGTGGCTTATGTCTCGTTTGGCAATATCACTTTTTAGTTTAAAAGTTAAGAAGTTATTAAAAAAATAAAAAAGTTAACAATATATATTAAAAAGTCAAAGATTTTATTTTGTATCTATTTTATGCATATCTTTTCATATAAAATTAAAATATTATTCCAAACATTTTTTTTTATACTATATTTTAATCAAAAAATTAAAAAGTTATTAAAAAAATATATTCTCAAACCAAACCTTAGATTTATTTTATATGTGAGTTTCCCAATATATGAATTAAATATGGATCACACAATTATTTCAATGGGTATTATCATTTTGTGCATATATATAGGAAAATGAAAAATCCCCCTAATTTTCTTCCCCCTAATCCCCCTAATTTCTTTTTTTGGAAATTTTTTTTTTTTTTTTTTTTTTTTTTTTTTTTTTTTTTCTTAAAGTGGGAATTCGGGGGTTTCGGGGGCACCCCCTCGAGCTCCCAATCATCTCCCATATATATATATACAAAAATGATTTGTCCCCCTAAAAACAATCCCCCTAATGCCCCTAATTTCTTTTTTTGGAAAATTGTTTTCTTTTTTTTTTTTGTTTTCTTTTTTGTTTTCTTTTTTTTTTACTTGATTAGGCAATTCGGGGGATTCGGGGTCCCCCAATTCGGGGGACATATCAGTGCCGATATATATATATATATATATGGGTGTTGATAAATCCCCCAAAAGAGGGTCCCCCGAAACTCCCGAATTTTCCTTTCAAGTAAAAAAAAAAAAAAAAAAAAAAAACAGAAAACAAAAAAAAAAAACAGTTTGCCAAAAATAAAAATTAAGGGGATTAGAAGGAGTTTTTTTAGGGAAATTTTTCATTTTCCTATATATATATTTTTCTGAAGAGGTGAGCTCCGTACCCTTTTTGGTAAGGATGACCATACAATAGGTCCTGTCAGGCTCAAGTCAAACTTGCACCACATAAGGATGTCTCATTCCAAGTTCGGTCCAACATTACACATAATGTTGCCAGTACAAATCTAATACGGCTCAACATTGAGCCTAATTTTGTCATTCAAAAAATTGTCATCAAAGATTTTTCAATCTCAAGTCATATGAGTAATTTTTAGTTTTTATTGTTGGAGAGTGACTAAATTGAATCTTTTTATTAAGCATAAGATTATATTGATATCTCGTGAGATTTGACAAAGTTATAGTTGATTTTGTAGTTTTAACATTATTACACCGATGTTTTAATATTATTACACCGACTTCCTTTTTAATAAGATTAAAAAATCTAAAATTATAAAGTCACAAAGATATATAAGAAAAAATGTAATGCAAAATAAATTACAATATCATTTTTCATTTATATGACTACTGAATTATTGATGAAAAGAGAGATTAAGTATTATGTGAACTAAAATTTGAAGAAATTCTAATGTAATTCTGACAAAATTATAAGACTCCCAAGAATTTTTTTCTAAATCTCTAGAAAAGTTGGTGTAATTTACATTTTTTAATAATGATTTGAATTTAGGTATTAACAAATTTTAATGCTACAAGCTTATACTTTTTCATATATTTTCTTAGGTTTTTAGTTTATTATGTAACTAAATAATATAAAAATAAAAATTAATATTTTATAAATGACCAGCCAGTATGATCTTTCTCATCCTAAACTCAAATTGAAAATTAAACGAGTTCAAAATTTCAGTCTAACTCAACCCTATAAGTCAAATAGTTATCTCAAATTCTAAAAATATCAAATTAGATTGAGTTAGGAGTACTATCGAGCCTCATGGCCACCCCTACACAGAAAGGAGCTGGCAGCCCAACCAGTGTTCCAAATCTTTTTGAACAATGATATGATCAATAATAATAGCAAATGAAAATGTTAAAAACACTATTCCTTCGAGTTGTTAGTGTTGATAAATATGTAAAAACGGTATAGAAATATTTTAAAGGCCACAGTTTCTCTCCAGTCCAAATCTGGACTGGACGGTGCTGTCCGGCCTTTTGGGACCCACTACGGGTTGTGTTTCGATAATTTAAACCGTTCACTGTGTAGAACTCGTCGAGTACTATATGCCTATAAAAAATCACGTTGATCGTATATCAATACCTATATGATCAAATCAGTTTTTTATGAAAAAAAATGGACGGCAAAAAATAACGGCTTACAAAAAATTGATCTGATCATATAGCTATTGATATCCGATCAACGTGATTTTTTACAGGCATATAGTACTAGACGAGTTCTACACATTCAACGGTTTAGATTATCGAAACACGACCCGTAGTGGGTCCCAAAGGGCCGGACAGTACCGTCCAGTCCAAATCTGACGTATTATAATTATAAATATTTTTTGGTAGTTTATATTCTTTAATGATATTGTCACTAGCAAATCCAACAATGAATTGCCCAATCTATATATTATTGTGAAGAATCCATTTTTGGATGTTGTTTTGATGGCTAAGCAACTCCTCGATATTAAAACGAGTTAGATTTGAGTAGATGTGTTCTTGTGTTGAAATGATGAAGATATGACTTTGTTGTCTGTTTGGCTTCATGCATTGAGGAGGGAAATAGGTTCAATGAACTTACAACAAACATTGGGCCACAAAGGACTAAAATCTTATAGGCCACTGGTTTCAGAGATTAGGTGAGAAAAAGAAAAGTGATTAAGAAAGAGACAGGAAATTTTCATGTGCTTTCTTTCTCGCTTGGTTGTTGAAAGGGTGATCAATAAAATTCTTTAAAATGTGTTGATTGTGTTTGGTTGAATTTTTAAAATTTATTTTTGATATATTTTTTTAAATTTCAAATTAAGAAAATAATGAGATTTAAATTTTTTTTTTCCCACTAAACTAGTTTTTAAAAAAATTTCACAAACAAAATCTGGAAACTTAACCAATTTTCTTATTTTTATTTTTATTTTTTATTTTTTTATTATTATTATTATTATTTCATTGAAGATCGACAAAAATAACGAGATTTGGTAAAGAAAAGATACCAAATGTCAAGTTTTATAATATCAAAATTACCAATTAAAATATAGAGCAAGGAAATGGAATCTTATGGTATGCACACCTTTGGTGGTGTGTATGATATCTATCCTATCATAAAAATGTATAATTTTATTATAAAATTTTGTAATATTAATTATAAAATACGTAATTTCATTATAAATTGGTGTAATAAAAAATGTCGTAACCAAGTCACAAATTTTGACAATATAATTTTTGGACATTTTTGTTATTCCAATTTATGGCAAGATTATGCATTTTATGATTGATATTACAAAATTTTGATACAAAATGACACATTTTTGTGGTAGGAGGGGTGGATACTCGTTAGGCTGGGCCGATTACATAATAAAGGATTTTGTATCTGCCTAACTCCGATCTGATGTCAAACCTCTATATCTGCCCAAATTCGGCCCAAAAAATAATTATAAATACCAAGTCCAACCATCGGGTTATATGTTAAAAAAAAAAAAAAACATTTCATAGTTAAATTCAATCACACATTATATTTCTTAAAAAAATATACTAACATGATTATAAATTGAAATATTTTGTGTATAAATTGAAGGATTTCTTAGATAAATTCAATTGTCTAAGTTATTAGGTTTAGTGAATATTTTTTTGTTGGTAAGAGATTTACCTTTTATAAAATAATTTTGTGAGAAGTCCTTTTATTGTTTTAAAGAACATTTTTTTTTTCCATTTTACCCCTTATCTATCTGTTGAAATTTTTTAACTATCTGTTCAAATACTTTTTTATCTGTTTAATTTTTGACTATCTATTTAATTTTTTTTCTCTTATCTATTCAAATATCTGTCAAAATTTAATTATCTGTTTAACTTTTTTTCCTTGAATTCTATCTGTCGAAATTCAATATATTCAAAAAAAAAATTAAATTTTTTTTTTCTATCTGTTGAAATATCAAGCCAAAGCAAATTTTATCTATTGAAATATAGAGCCAAACCAAACCCTATCTGTTCAATTTTTTTTTCTACCTATTCAATGTTGCACCTAGATTTTCACTTTTAATAGTTATTGGGAAAATTTTGAGTTTCTAATAGTGACATTTGAAATATTGTTTTTAATTGTATTATTTTACTCAAACCCTTGAAAGATTTATTCAGAGTCGCCACCTAACATAGAGTTTAGATGTATTAGGCCACCAAAAAAATATATTTTTGTTGAACCAATATTTTTATATTTCCCTTTTACCAATGTGGGGTCAATTTTATTTTAATGACTCTCATTAATGGTCTGCGTGAATCAGAGATGAGTTTGGGGGTTTTATGTTACGAGTAAGGAAGTGGTTAATTAGATATCCTACATCGCCCTTTTAGCACTGTTTTCCTTGTATGTATTGAAACGTGTTGGAGTGTACATACTTTGATTTTTGAAATGATTGGTTTATTTGTTTGTTAATTTTATTGTTTATGAAGATGAGAATGTGCTGATTGTAATATTTATTAATATGCTTGTGGGATTGATGGCAAGTGGATGGTTGTTAGTATTAATATACCAAACCCAATGTATGGGTGAGAATGTGCTGATAGTAATTATTAATTTGCTTACAGCCTGATGGCAAGTGGATAGTTATTGGTATTATATACTTAGCCCAATGTATGGGTAATAATATATATGTATATATATATAAGTTAGTGGTTAGTTGGCTAGAACTCTGGGCAATAGTATATTTACTATATACTATGCTAGGAATAATAATATATTATATATATTTATAGTGCTGAAAATGTAAATAAAAGACTAAAAAAGTCCGTGACGCTGTATTTACTATACATTCAGCTAAGAGATAGTATATAATAATATGTATTATTTACATATATATATATAGTACTAGTATTTAAATGACAAAAATGTAAATAAAGACTAAAAAAGTTCGTGCTGGTGTATTTACTATACATTTAGCTAAGGGATAGTATATAATAATATATAATACTGGTATTTAAATGATAAAAATGTAAATAAAGATTGAAAAAGTCCGTACCAATGTATTTACAATACATTCGGCTAAAAGACAGTATATAATAGTAATATGTATTATTTACATATATATAGTACTGGTATTTGAATGAAAGAAATATAAATAAAGACCGAAAAAAATTGTGCTGGCGTATATTTACTATACATTTGGCTAAGGGACGGTATGCAATAATATATATTTTTTACATATATATAGTATTGGCATTTAAATAACAGAAATGTAAATAAAGACTGAAAAAAATTCAAACCAATGTATTTACTATACATTCGGCTAAGGGATGGTATATAATAATAATATGTATTTGTGGAGGGTTAAAATATTGACCCAAGCATGAAGCAATTAAATAAAGTAGCTCAAAAGAAATGGAAGGCCCAGATAAATTTTCTAAGAATCCAATTAGAGACAACTGGCGGTAAACTAGTGCGTAGCTAAGAGCGTAGAGAGCAATGAAAAGTAAAGATCTCCTTTTAGAAAGAGATCCGCAAAATGTAAGAGAATCATCAGATTCGCCTTCATCCAACCGTGGAAACATCAGACAACAAATACAAGAGTATAAGTCAGGTATACTAGACAGTAAGTTCGTCCGATCAACCTAATCCGACTAACACAACGCTTGGGAAGTTGGTCACTAACATCTGACATAATCTAAGCCATCCATAAGAAAATGATCCAACGATCAAAAGCAAAGGCAACTTAACCACTTGCCCAACCAAAGCCAGGTATATGCAGAACCCTCAATCAAACATTAATCCAACAGATGGGATTCAAGTTAGGAAAACTATAAAAGGCGAAGCAGGTGAAGTAAAGAGGACATACCAGAGGTAATCCAAGAACCCTCTTTTAAATACAAATATTCATGGCTAAACAGTATTCTGACTTGACCGTTGAAGGGTCCTCCTAACCAACCCTAGTCGGGGGTGATCACTAACGTTTTGGTTTCTTTTGACAGAGTAAAAGAAAGGACACGTCATCTCACTTTCCTTGTGGAGAAGAATTCAACCTTCCATAATTGGCACCGTTTTGTGGGAACGATGAGAAGATGAGTGTCCGTCCCTCTCTAGAAGAGATACGAAGTAATCACCATAATACCTTGGTCGGCAATACACTCGGCCAAAATTTTGGCCATGACTCAGAAATGGCACCAGTGGATTCAGGAAGAGTAAGTCCTCCGCTACATGATGATAACCAGTAGACCTAGCTTGTATATCGGCTTGTAGCTTAGGTCGAGGCCTTCGGGGAAGAGTTATGAATAGCTTGGAGGGTACCAGAAGTTTGAAGAAAGGTAGCTGAAATACGCAGCGCCCGATAAAAGAAAACTATCTCCCAAGAGGCTGCTAGCCAAACTGCCAACAGTCATCCCGGTCAAACACAAAAGAAGCGCCAAGTTGTCAAACGGCATAACTGGTGTAGCTTGCTTTTCGTGCTCCTCGGAGGGGTTAGTCTCCTCGGATATGATAGCCCTACAGTTCGAACTCTCGTGGTTTTGAATCTAATTTCACAAGTGCAATGTGAAATTGTGAAAACACAAAAGACTCCAAATCCAACAAATCTTTTGAAAAATCAATTTTCAATCAAAAATGCAAAAAATGGACCACATTGCCAGATTTCAGAGTCGCTACCTAAATATTTTTGGAAAATTTAGGAAATCCGTGACTCATGCCAAAGGCCACGTGTCTGTCATCACCAAAGTGTCTCGGGTCGAGAACTTAGGTATGAGAGGGGAAGGTCATGAATTGATCATCCCACTCACCAGATCAAAGATTGGCCTCTACTAATCATGATGTGATTCTTATGTACAATATATGCTCTTATTCCGATTATTATGCTATCTTTACTATGTGACGCATACAAGTATAGACTAATTCACAAAATTTGGAACGCTTTGATTTCATGTTTATTTTGAAAAGTGTTTTGAATATGTACCACTTAAAAAAGTGATCTCATATGTACATTAATCAAAATCATCCAACTTAAGCGAAATAGCCGTCATCAATTGGCATTCAAACAGGTATATCAACTAAACACGTAGCCTTATGGTGAACATGCTTGACATGGCAATAATCGCATGCATGCAATATGCTAAAGCAAAAAATATGCTTACCCCAAATGTCCGATGCGAGCCAAAAGAAAGAAAATAGTTAGAAAAAATGCATGATCATAAACAATGCAACATGACTAATATAACGCATACAACATGTAATTAATAGGCTCGGCTACTAGCATAGCATGTGAATTAATTCAAGGCATACGATTAAGCACGTACTCGAGTAAGGAATTTGAAATTGACATTGATTAGTATGATGAGCCGAACTCTTATGTATGCAAAAAGAATGGATGCGAGTCATGAAAAATGCTAAGGAAAAATATGATGCTATAAAGCCATGGTAAACGGATAAATAAAAGGAAAAAAGAAATAGAGGTTGGAAGACATACACAACATTACAATTTTGCCCTCGCACAGGAGGGTCCGAATGAATGTCTGAATTAAAACTAACTAATTATTACAAATTAGAATTAAGCTAACTAATTAATGAACTAGCTATTACAAATTCAAAGCTAATTAATTGAGCTTCAAGCTACTCGAATGAGGGTCGAAGAACCACACGTGCAACCGAAAACATCATCCCTGAACCTCCTCTATTCTGCTGCCTGAACTGTTTTATTCGCAGTAAAAAAATAAATCTATTTTTGCTTCAGTTCCTGCTCTGTTTTGTCATGAAAATGACACTGCTTGGCCAAAATGAGGTGGTAGGCCAGCCAAGGAAAGTGGTCGGCCGGATGGTGTGGTGGCCGGCTGGCCAGTATTTTTAGGTGCTACCCTGCTGCAACAGAATGGAAACAGAGCAAAAACAGAGTGTTTCCAGGGGATGTTTATCCTCTTTGCCTCTTCCTATCATGAAATTGATCAATGGAGGAGTAGAATTGATCCACAAATCATTAATGTTCGTAAGGTTGTTGCATGATGATCCATGAATCGATGGGATAAAGACTCAATGAGTGAAAATAAACGACCAACAAAAACCTCATCCCTATCATGGAGTTTATCTCAAGGAAAGTGGTAGACATTGATTCTTGAGCCATTATCGTCACTAAGGAGTATGAAATGACTCAAGGCTCAATGGGTTCAATTAACATCCGATTAAACCTAACTCGATTTTATTATCTTGTACCTCTTTTAGTCCAATTTGATTAGCATTTTTTTATTTTTTATTTTTTATTTTTTTATTACCTTTCCATTCTTTAATCATTTTGTCCAAAAGTGAGAGTTATGTCTACTAATGAAGAGAAGTGTCAAATAAGAAGTTGTTCTTCGCATAAGAGAGATGTAATGCTATGGTAATGAACCTCCAAAGAGATTAAACCATTAAGCATGGAAGGTCTCTTTCGCATGCCTTAAACAACAATCAATTGTTTGAAACAACGCTTAAGAAAAAGAAAGAAAAACCAAGAAAGGATGGAGGTTGTAGAGATGATTATTACAAGTATAAACATATGTATGAAAGCTATGAAATAAAAGTTATCAACTCAAATAAATTTGTGTCTAAAGCCTAAACCACCAAACCTATGAGGACTTACAACAACACAAGCCTAATATTCAAAGCATGAACTAAATAAACACACTAAACCAATCCTAAAAACAGCAAAACAGTGCCGAAAAATCAATTTCAAAAGCTAAAAAAGTAAGCAAAAATGAGAGAGAATTGAAGCGAGTAAGCAAGCCTAAAGCGGCGGGGTGGCTAACCCCTATTTTTTGAACCTCAAAACCACATATTTTAGCCTTTTAAAACTTTGAAAAGCAGTGGCTAAAAGTTTAGAAACAAGTGGGAAACACAAGGATAAAAGTTTATGGAATAAGGCTCAAAGAAAAGTGGTTAACCCCTTTAACCTTGGTAGCTTTAAATCACAAGTTTCAGCCCACCAAAATAGTCCAAAAACAATATGAAAATAACAAGAAAAGAGAGGTAAGAAGTAGTGTAAAGATGGACAAAGTTATACTTCTTGAGGAGGAGTTACCCTTTTGTTCACAAACCACAAGATATTCACTCTCAAAGGCTGAAATTTCAGCTCAATAACCTCAAAAAAGAGCCTCAAAATATTGGTTTAAAGGGTTGTTTTGTTCATTTAAGTCTTTACAGCTCATTGGACGTTATAATTCATTATTTAGGCCTCGTTTGGGAACCATCTCATTTAGCCAAAAAGCCAAAAAGTTACTAAAAAAGTCAAAAAGCCAACCACCCATACCAAAAAGTCAAAGATTCTTTTTTCTCTCTACTTTTTGCACATCTTTTCGTAAAAAGTCAAAAAGTCATCCCAAACATACTAGTTTTTTTTAGCTCATATTTTAGCCAAATAGCCAAAAAGTTACTAAATTAGCCTGTTCCCAAATGAGGCCGTAAAGATTTCGCCAGCCCTAGTATTGTAATACTGTTAAGCAGGCATTTGATAATCTCAGATTACTGGTCAGTCACTTCTCCAATCCCTTAGGGCAGGGGTTGGGTTGGGTTGGGTTGTGACAATAAGTTTAAAAACCGACTAAATGAATTGAACGTGTTTTAAGATGTTGTGCTTGAATGTGTTTATGTAGGTCGAACGCCTCATTCTAACCACATAATTCAGGGAACCAACTGTGAGTAACAAACTTGTAAAGATATATTCAAATTATAAATATTTTCTGACTTATAATATGTTTTATTTCTGAAATGATGATTTCTAACTGAATGAATGATTGTCCTATTTGTGAAATGTATTTGTGGCATCCATAGCATCTGTTACTGTTACTGTTACTGCTACCGTTACAGAGATCTCTGTCAGTTCCAAATCTTGGAACTACTGTTTACTGTATTGATGGCCATCAAATATGATCGTTTGGTCTTTTAAGACCTACTGTACTGTTTTGTTAATGGATGTACCACGTATGACTGCTATGATTGCAATATGATTCTGAAATGAGAAACTGATTCACTGATGATAATTGACTATTTTAAATACTGTAAGGACATCATTCATAACCCCTTCACATAGTTGTTATTCAATGGGTTCTAGATCACTGTTTTATATATATATTGTTACCCAAAAAGCAACCTAAGAGGGGGGGTGAATTAGGTTTCTATAAATTAAAATTAATAATACCCCAATAAAATTAACTACTAGTACAACAAATTATTAACAAGCACAATGATGAACTTAGCAGTAAATGATCAAGCAAAATAACAATGAAGTATAACTAACATACAGGGTAAATCAAATGATTAACACATGAATATTAGATAGCTATAGCAGTAGTAGGAAAGTAAAGAGATTAGGGAAGATGAGACAAATAGTTTTATAGTGGTTCGGCTTCAACCAAGCCTACATCCACTCCTCAAGCTTCACTTGAGATTTTCCACTATCTTCTAGCTTCACAGGGGTGCTAGCAACCTCTTTACAAATGGAGCAATCCTCCACGAATTTTACACAGACTTCACAAGCCCAAACCTTTGCAAATCTTAGGTGATTCACAATCACTCTCAAGATTTCAAGAACATAGTGTTTGTAACATTTTTAGTAGATGAAATGGTATTTTTGTTTTCAAAGAAAGCTTACAATAAATATCTTTCAAAGATAGATATATAAAATGAAGCTTTGATTTTTTTGTAAATCTCACACAGGAAAGATGAGTTTAATGCTATAAGGCTCAGTGTATAATTTCTGAGAGAGGATGTGAGTGATTATAGATCAAAGAATATTTTTAAGTTTTTTTGTAACTTGTTTACATTAGAGGCTTGGTATATATAACGAAAATTATAGCCGTTTATAGCCGTTGTAGTCATTTGAATTTATAGTCGTTTATAGCCGTTGTACTTCCATCATTACCAATTTGAATATCTTCTACTCCATCATTATAAATTTGAATATCTTCCACTTGAACCTTTTGGCCTTTTGAACTTTTATAGCCGTTTATAGCCGTTGTACTTCTATCATTACTAATTTGAATATCTTCCATTTGAACCTTTTGAACCTTTTGGCCTGCTGCTATGCTAGGTTGTTTGAACCTTTGTTTTGGGTTGTTTGAACTCCTGATTTAATCAAATATTAAATACATTTTAACAATATTTAGGATAAAGGTTTAGGTGAGAAATAATGGGACAAAATAAATTTTGATTCTATTTTTCTCTTTCAAATAAATCATCAAAATAAATTTTGGATTCTATTTTTCTCTTTCAAATAAATTAAAACATAATTAAATAAATCATCAAAATAAATAAGTCTAACATATATGTAGGTGATCAAGTGCACGATCGGACTTAGTGGCGTCGACTTGAACTCTACTTTTTGTCAAGCCAGCTTTTATGCCTCACTTTGAGGTTCTGACCGGGTCAAGCTTTACATGGCTGGTTTAGAATTTACCCTTTTATATTTGTAAACAAGTGTTTTTTTTTTTTTTTTTTTTTTTCTTTTCCTTTTTTGATCAGCTAAAGGAAAAGTTTATTAATGGATGAGAACATACAAAATATGGAAATACATCAATAAAAGGGGAGGAAGTGCAAAGTGCATCACAAAACACCATCTTAATCCCAACTAGGTTAGCACCGAGAAGGGAACCCTATATATGCTAGCACTAGCCTTGGACATTGGTAAGGAACCAATATGATAAACAAAGGCCAAAACAAAACACAAAACACAAAGCACCAAGAAGCCAACTAGATATAGCCCCTGCTGCCAAATGGAGCCCCTGCCAATTCCAAATCCATAACCATTCTGAACCTCAAGCAGAAAGCCTGATCTGATGGAGGTTGGAGACAATATCATGAACTGAATAATCTACCTCCATGTTCCATTTGGCCCAAATAGCAATCTGCAGTTTTACTTTTTCACATAAATCTTCAAAATCAAGTTGGGCCCCCTTAAAAAGACATTCATTTCTCAATTTCCAAATAAACCACATCACAACTAAGGAACTATCTTCCACATTTTGAATACCCATCTATTCAACTTGCCACTTGATCACCAATGAAACAGACCCTCTACTGATCCAGGAATTGCCCAGGATTGCTCCCACTAATTGACCATTTGTGACCAAAGCTTCTAGACCAATATACAAAACAACAGCATATGATCCAAATATTGCACCACTGTTTTGCATAAAACACACAGATTGTTAGTACTAGTATCTAAAACCCCAATCCTTTGTAGGAATGTTGAAGTTTTAACTCTATCTTTCCAAGCCAACCAACAAAAAAACTGCACTTTTAGGTTAGCTATACTTTTCCACGACCCTTTAGGTAATTTCAAACATGGCCCTTTTGATGCTTCTCACCACTTCCACACAGAAGACACAGAGAACTGCCCTAAAATGTTAGCTAGTCAAGAGCAAGAATCTTCAAGGTCATTTCTAATTGTAGGAGATGCCTCCAGCATACCATTCAATCTCTACAACTCCTCTTCTTCCAAAGCTAAAAGTTGTCTTCTAAAATTAAGTTGCCATACCCCTGAGTTACTTTTCTTGGTACTAATCTGCTGCAATGAATTCTCTTTCTCAATAGATAAACTATATAATCTGGGGAAGTCATCCCTCAAACATCTATTGTTGAACCAAGCATCAGACCAAAACTGAATCTCCTCTCATTTCCGACATATATTTTAAAATGGCCACCATAGCACTCACTCAAGCTCTGGTTTATTGAAGTAAGCTGAAGTATATCCTACCATAATATGAAAACCACACTTGAATGATTTACTGATGGAACCCAGCCCCCACCAACCCTACCATACCTTGAGCACACCACAGATTTTCACATTGCTTTATCTTTACTACCAAACCTCTACCACCATTTTAGTAACAAGCAATCATTCACTTCACTCAAATCTCTCACCCCCAAACCTCCTTGACTTTTTCTTTTGGTGACCTCCCTTCATTTAACCAAGTGCACTTTCCTTTTATTTTTAGACCCCCCTCCTCCTCCCTCCCAAAAAAAAAAAAAATGATGATTGAAGCTTATCAATAGCCTTAACAACACCCTTAAGCATTTTAAAAATAGAAAGGAAATAGATTGGCAAATTTGAGAGAGCTAATTTAATCAAAATCAGTCTCCCAGCATAAGACAACAACTTTCTCTTCTAAGAAGTTAACTTCTTCTTTACCTTATCCACAACTGGATGCCATGTGCTTCTCCTTCTAGGATTAACCCCTAAAGGCAGTCCTAAGAAATTGAATGGCAATTTCTTGGTTAGGCAGTTCAGAATTTTAGCAAAAATCTTAGTTTGATCATCTTAGAAACCCACCCCACAAACTACAATTTTATGATAATTAATTTGTAACCAAGATATCACTTCAAAGCACCTTAACATTCTCTTAATGTTCAGAATCTCCTCCTTATCACCTTCACAGAATATGATAGTGTCATCTGCAAATTGTAGATGTGAGATTCTTAACTCATTAGGGCCAACTATAACACCTTTAAACAGCCCTTTTTCTTTAGCCCTATCCAATAACAGATTGAGGCCTTCTGCTGCAATAATGAACAAAAATGGAGAGAGATGATCCCCTTACCTTAACCCCTTTTGTGGTTGGAACTCTTCAGTGGGTGAACCATTAACTAATACAGACACCATTGTTGTATAAATGCACGTCTTCATCCACCTAATCCATTTTTCAACAAAACCAAAATTTCTCATCATTGACAACAAGAATTCCCAATTCGTTGAGTCACAAGCTTTCTCAAAATCTAATTTTAGGATAACTCCTTTCTTCTTTGATCTTCTCCACCCATCTACGACTTCATTTGCTATTAGCACCCCATCTAGGATATGTCTGCCACTCACAAAGGCTATCTGCATCTCACTCATCACTGATGGTAGAACTTGCTTTAGTCCTCTAGATAGCACCTTGGCCATGATCTTATAAGCTGAACTAACCAAGCTAATTGATCTATAGTCCCCCAAGCCTATAGGATTACTCTTCTTAGGTATAAGAACAATGAAAGAACTGTTAACCCCTCTTAATAGCCTGTCATTTGAGTGAAATTCATGCATCAGTTAAACTATCTCCCCTTTCATTATTCTCCAACACTTTTGAATGCAAGCTAGGTTAAAGCCTTCTGGTCCAGGGGCCTTATTCCCATCACAGTCTTGAATTGCTGCCCAAACCTCATCTTCAGAAAACACTGCTTCCAAGTTCACTGCTGCCTCAGAACTTATGATAAAAAAAAGGCCTGAAATCTTTGGCCTAGAACACTGATTTTCTGAAAAATGCTTTTTGTAATGACCCGGAACCGTGTGTCACAATTATCAGTAATGAATTATGCATTTATATGATTAATTGAAGATTATCTGTTTGAATTAGCAAAATATCTGTTGGAATTACGACTTTGGGACTTAAATTGACAACCGTAATGGCTTCAGAAAACGAAATTGAACATGTCTATGTGATACCGGGAATTTTTAGAGTTATTTGGGACAGTAAATTGAAGACTGAATTTCGTCTGATTCGTAAGGCTTGTTTGGTTCAAATGTTTGGTACAAATCTATTTATTGTGAGATATAGATAAGGATGTAAGACTTATATGACTTTGTTTGACTCAAGAACCAAAGAGAAAGAAAAATCTAGAAGAGAGAAAAGAGAGGAATTCGTAGGAGAGGGAAAGCAAGGGAGAAGAAGAGAAGAAAAAGGGGTTTAAGTTCAAACTTTCTTAATCAAGTGTTTAAGGTAAGGATCTTCTCCTATTTTCTTGACATAAAGTTGCATCATCAATGATCTTGTGGTATATGAACGGAATGAAAGAGAATTTATGTTTAAATTGAGCATCTATGGCATGATTTAAGTTATATTTGGCAAATTGAGGTAGAACCTCCATGGATATAGAGATATGAAGCTTGTATGTATATGTTCATGGTTTTTCATCTTAGTTCATGGGTTTGATCTTATTTCTGATCTATATGGGCTTTGTGTGAAGTTTGATGGTTCAATCATGTTGTTGATCAATGATTTTGAGCTTTGATTTCATAAGATTGGAAGTTAATGTTTCAAAGAAAATGATGAAATTTAGAAGAAGAACCAGAGTTTCGGACTTTTGCATGGTCCGCTCGAGCGGAGGGAAGCCCGCTTGAGCGGAGAAATCGGCTTTCCAAAGCTTTTCAGATTGCCACACAAAGGGGCGCTCGAGCGGAGGACCTTTTTCCGGAAAGTTTTTGGAAGTTGTTTTACATGATTTTTAGCATGTTAATGGCATAATTTAGCATTTCATGAGTATGAATTAAAGTAAAGAAAGATAAGAATGAATATGAAAGAATGTAAAAGAAGTATGGAATGGCATGAATTATGTGATTTGATGATGATATGTTAAGAAATGTATTATACTGTTGATGATTTGCAGGTCAAGAAGTAAAGACCGTGCCATCGGTTTTGGAAACCCACTGTGAGTAACATTTCTGTAAAGTTATGTTAATAAGATATGATATGTTTGAAATGTGATTTTAAGCTGTGAACGAATATTCTGATTTGCGAATCTAGTATGGCATCCATAGATAGTTCAGTCATGGGGGCGAGAACATACAGGCCCATGCGCTTTAGTCATGGGGGACGGCATGGAAGGACAAACCCATGACCAGTTTACGAGATCTCGGTATGTGTTTAATCGGTGTCCGGGACCGGTTACTTTAGTCGTTAGTTGACACATGTTATGTTCTATGGAGTATGCCATTATGTATGTTCTCATGAGATGATTATGATCATGTTATGAATGCTATGTTTTACGGATTTCTATGAAATGTTGGAGTTCGTTTACTAACCCCTTTACGTTAATGTTACTTGCTGAGCTCTAACTCATTGTTTGTATTTATGTATTTATAGGTGAGCCTTCAGGGAGTCAAGCCTAGGCCGAGTTTTGCATCGAGCCACCGTTTTGAAGCCACCAGAGTTTTATGTGCCTCCGAGCTGGGGCTAGGCCTGGAAGGCCGTTTTGTGAGCTCTTGTTTAGTTTTGTTGTACAGTTGTGACAGAGTCGTATGTAATGTTTACGATCATGTTATGTAATGAATGGGGGTAATTAACTCATTTTTGGCATGTAATGTATGGTCATATAAATGCACAGCTCTTTGGACTATTGTAGTTTGTTTTCGCTTCCACGAGCCCCATTTATTTATGTTATGTACAGTAAGGCCTGTGGTAATCTAGAATTACTGGCCGGTTACGATGCCGACCTTCTCGGGACAAGTTTGGGTCGTGACTGTAACAACCCTCGCATCGATTACGGTTAACTCTTGAATTAATCGACATCGTTAAACCGATTCGATAATGACTGATAATCGAATTAACTAAGGTACTGAATGGACTGATTGAAATTGAAACTGAAATTGAATAAGGTTATCTATTATTGCATATTGCATCTGTTTAATTATTTGATTATCTGTTTGAATTCATATGTTTAAACTGCTAATTGAAGGCCTTATCGGCGGCCGAATTAGGAACCGTTTAGCGTTTTGGAATCAGGAGAATATTCGTGATTTAATGACATATTTATCTAAAAATTGGTTAGGAATGATTAAATTAGATTAAATAAGTTAATTGTCAAGTTTGACTTCATTACCAAATTGTCATGTGAGTGGCCCCTTTGTTTACTATTATTCTAGAGCCTTACCACACTTAACAAACATCTTGATCAGCCATTTCCCTTAGTCCCAACCGACCAAGAAGAGAATTAGAGTGAGAAGGAGAGTATTGAGGGAGATTTGAGCTCATCTTGAAGAATTGCTTGGAGAATTGAAGTAGTTGCTAGAAAATTGTCAAATTAAGCCTCCACAACTTGTAATTGGAACTCTAGGTAAGGAATCATCTTCTTCTTCTTGTCTTTGAGCCTCATTTTGC